>CM052701.1:105392667-105429156 GCA_028551405.1 Uromys caudimaculatus
GGGTTTACTTTAGGTTACTTTTTAGATTGCTCTAATGGGAAAACTAATTATTACCAATGTGTTTATTATTTATTTTAAATGTTACATTTCTAGTTAACAGCAATTACTAACAAGACTAATTGACATTTGATATAGAATGAAGTTTAAGCTGGTGCTCTTAATTCACAGTATATTTTTTTAATAACCAAAGTATGGCATATGTTACATACACATTAAAAACATAATTTAACTTAATAAATATTTGTTTAGAAGTATTAATGATTTTAAGAATAAGCTATAATTATAAATAATATGTAAATTCTTATTTTTCAGAGGAAATGCTTGCTACAAAATATGCTCTTTGGTGGTCTCCTGATGGAAAATTTTTGGCATATGTAGAATTTAATGATTCAGACATACCGATTATTGCCTATTCTTATTATGGTGATGGACAGTATCCTAGAACTATAAATATTCCATATCCAAAGGTATGTGAGATGCTTCTCATAGAGGCCTTCATCCCCTGGATGTCAAAATGAGCAATCATTACCATGAATAGAGGTGGGATCAACACATTTTCAAAGTTTCTTGTCCTTGTATGTCATAAAGCAAACACTATACTGTGCTCTATTGTTTATGTGGACATCTGTTGCTTTGGACATCTGGTTATGCTGGAAGAAGTAGTCTTTGCAAAAAAATCTATTGCAGAATCTTTGAAAAAAACATATGGTCTAGATCATGGAGGAAAAACAAGCTTAACTTAGTATATATATATATATATATATATATATATATATATATATATATATATATATTCCATGTTCCAAATTCAGGGTAAAAGTTCTGTTTCGCAATTCTCTCTTGAATTCTCCTGTAAATGCAAACCAGAAAGGGAAATTCAAATATTGATTTTTATGTCTTTGTCAGGTAGTGTCAAGCACAAGTGAGTTTTTGAGCCTCCATTTTCTTCTTAAGGCAATCAATGAAAGCAAACATCATACATATTTTTTTATTCAGTTCCAAGGCTAGAGGAGAAGGAGCTGAGTGTACAGCAGAGAGGCTAAGTGACAAAGAAAAAGCATTGAGACCTATTTTAAATCTAGACAAGGGCATGAAAGAAGAAAATCCAGAAAGGAATTTACCTCTTGTAAAATAATTGGGTATTTTTTAGAATTTTAAAAAAATATACAGAGCTCTTAGTGATTTTACTTTCCAAAGCCTACTCATGAATGACTCCAGCAGGTCTCTATATAAGACAGGATGGATGTGGCATTTGCGAAGCTGGCTTTTGAAACAAGCCAAAGACAGAAGAAGAAATAGAAATATAATGTTTATGTTAAAAGTCACTTAAGAAAAGGAAAGAGATAGGAAATAAATGTTGAGATTTAAGTCCTCTCAAGGACAGTGTAGAAGCATGGAAAGCTGGAGATGCTAGGAAGTTAAAGCCTGATACTTGAAATCCAAAATTAAAAGAACTGAATGTTCTGAAGGCTCGTTGTGAGCAGGAAGAGATGAGGATGCTCAGAACTGAGAAGTGACTCCCACTTATCTGTGAGTGTGTGCCTAAGTCTTCGTGCTTCTTTACAGACTGGGGACACTAAAACCTCCAGCACTGGATGGAGAGATGAGAAAATTCCGAAGAACCAAAATAGTCTCAAGAAAGACTTTAGATCAGTAATTCTCAACCTAGGGGTCTCGACCCCTTTGTGGGGTAGTCGAAAGACTCTTTCACAGGGGTTGCCTAAGACCTTTGGAAAACAGATATTTTTATTACAATCACAACAAAATTACAGTTATGAAGTAGCAACAAAAATAATTTTATGGTTTGGGGTCACCACAACACGAGGAACTCTAATAAAGGGCCTCGGCCTTCGGGAAGTCGAGAAGTACTGCTTTAAATGAATGAAAAATAGCATTGCATCACCAAACACTGTGCTCTCAAATGTTGTGGATTCACAGTTTAGCTGCAAAATTCTTTCTGAAGTAAAATAACATCAATTCGAAGACAGTGTCTCGGCATGAGGCATGCTGTCATGTAAATTTTAGGTATGTAGTAGCACAAGAAATGCAAACCAAGAAAGAATGTTAAAGTCCACAGACACTTTATTTGACAGTGAGATTTCCTCCACCCTTTGGGAAGGAAGCAATGCTAGTGGGCTGTGAGGCACGGGGTGGGGGGAAGTTCTGCTTTCTATTCTCTTTCAAACAGATTTCCCTACCCTTCAGAGTATATAGATATATTGGTTATTCTCATCGTACCAATAATGAAACACCTGTCTCAAAAATCAGGATAGAGTAGGGTTTGTAGACGTGGACTTTCATATCCCTGATAATTTCTCCTATAAATCAAGTCTCTCATTAAACACTTGAAATACATTTGACTCTGGTTGATACAACATTAGTAACTGCCTTGCAAGTAAAACAGAAATGAAATTCCTGGCCACTATGTAGAGCATCTTCCACTGTTATTTTTTTTAGCTTTGTTCACTTATTAAAATATGCCGCAAGTCCTAAAGTGTCTTTAAAATATTGGTGGTCAGTAAAATTTTATCAGCTTGTAAATTTCCGTTTTCTTGGCAGGCTGGAGCTAAGAATCCTGTTGTTCGTGTCTTTATTGTTGACACTACCTACCCTCACCATGTGGGCCCTATGGAAGTACCAGTTCCAGACATGATAGCCTCGAGGTCAGTGATCTCAAATCCCTCTCTCATTTTTAGCCAATTTTTAACATGTTGAACTTTCTATATCATAGTTTAGACTTTATTTCTAGTGACTTGAAGATACACATGCCAGAAAGCAGAAAATTAACATGCAAGATGCATGCAAATTAAAAGTCACAAATAAGTTTCTTGAACTAGTTTTTAAAATACTCTGTTACTCATTTAAAGACTCATTTAAAGATGACCATGGCAGTACAAATGTAATCTTGGGACCTTGGAAGTACAAATGTAATCTTGGGACCAAAGTGCAGATTGGCAAGTCTTCAACATGAGTCCTTTAAAATCTGGTCTAGGTTCCCTTAAGCCATGTGCGTCCTGGGACGTTACAAGCCAGGCAAGGCAACTCTTCTCAAACATTAGCATTGTCTTACTTTGAAATAGTCTGTTTTGATTATCTAGATGCAGAATTCTATGTCAAGAAACTATTTACTAACATAAAGAAAAGTGACATATTTGGGACAGAGAGATGCCTCAGTCTTTAGGACTATGGTGATCTTGCAGAAGACTGGAGTTTACTTCCCTGTACTCACATAGGGCAGCTCCAGGAGATCTGATGTCCTCTTCTTGCCTCTGCTGGCACTGGGCCCATGTGTACAAACCTATACTCAAACCAATGCATATACCCACAATCAAAAATAAATTCTTTTCTCTTTCTTTCTGGGTTTTGTTTTGTTTTGTTTTGTTTTTGGTTTGAGTTTGGGTTTGGGTTTTGGGTTTGGGTTTGAGACAGGGTTTCTCTGTGTAAGAGCCCTGACTGCCCTGGAACTTGCTTTGTACACCAAGCTGGTCTTGAACTTGAAGCTATTGCTTGTCTCTGCCTCCTCAGTGCTGGGTTTAATGTTCTTACTTCTCTAGCACAACTCAGATATCCTGTCTGATTGTCCTTGATTATAGCAACCTTTCAGACCTAAGTTCTCTGTGTCTTTCTATTTGAATTTGGTAAAAATCCAAGAGCCTCACCTGCTTAGCACAGAGGGCTTGGCCCTTCTCCTCCAGCTATACCAAAGAGAATTAGACAGAGTCAAATGATTGCTAACAACCTGGCTAATGGTACCTTGAATACGTATATTTAAAATATTTTCTTTAGGTGCCAAGTAATAGAAACAACATGAGTCTAGAGGCATATTAAGCACACTCAGTTGATCTTTACATATTCAAATCAGTACATTATTATTTCAAATTGATACAGAAACAAAGGTCTATACAGCTAAATAATTTCCCTGAGGATGGATACTATGATAGGATATTATAAATGCATACATTTCTACAGATTTATTTAGTTTATTTTATGTGAATACACTGTCTCTCTCTTCAGACACACCAGAAGAGGACATCAGATCCCATTAGAGATGGTAATGAGCCACCATGTGGCTGCTGGGAATTGAACTCAAGACCTCTAGAAACGCAGTCAGTGCTCTCAACCACTGAGCCATCTCTCCAGCCCATGATAGGATATTATGAGATCAGGATTTGAGCCCTAAGTTCCTTCTAGCTCCATGGAAAACTGAAAAGTTCTGCAATCTGCACTGTGAATTTTCATTCACAGACAAGTATAGTCATGGCATTGATTGACACTTAAATATGTTATAAAGACCATCACAACTTTTTAGATCATCTTATTAATAATATAATTTCAACACATGACCATAAAACTTGGCTTCCACATGAACCCACCTGGAAACGAAAGTGAACTTTTCACTATATTTCGCTCCTCTGCATCAAGTAGAAAGTTTTTTTTAAAAAAAGGGATTATGGAAACATCATAGAAAATTTAACACTTCCATCCCTTTTAGATAGATATATAGCTTTGCCCTTACATCTCAATTTTGTTTTCCAAAAAATGGGGAGAAAGCTCAAGTATGAATAATTTTCTTAGATGAAAAACCTCTTATTTATTTTAGCCAGCAGATCTACTTAAATACTCTTCTCACAGAAAGTTTGTCTTTTTTATCTACTAAATATATATTCTATAATAACAACTGTCTTTTAGAAACTATAAATGAAGATATTATTTAAATGTGGTAATGAGCTGATGGTTGAGACTGTCTGTTTTGGTTTGTTGGCAGTGACTATTATTTCAGCTGGCTCACATGGGTGACCAATGAACGAATATGTTTGCAGTGGCTAAAAAGAGTGCAGAATGTCTCAGTCTTGTCTATATGTGATTTCAGGGAAGACTGGCATACATGGGATTGTCCAAAGGTAAAGTGTATTAAAACCCCTGGCAAGTATTTCTGAAAATGGAAATACAATGGGAGCCTCGTTCATGAGTCACAGTTTGATTAGTTAAGTAGGAATTGGTGCATTCAACCACTGATTGCCATGTAAAACAACGTGTGGCCTTTTCACAGCAAGTCAACCATTTTTACCAAATAGGGCACAGCAGTTGTTTTCTTGAATGGCTTTTACTTTGAATATAGGAAGACACAAAATGAGCAGATGTGACATTAGGATGGTGACCCAGCCCTTGGGGATCATCAGGGTAGTAGTCAACAGAAGCGACAATGAAGATAAAACACTGAGTGGATGGGTTTATTATGGCAAGAGATGTTTCACACAAAATTGGAGAAGAAATGAAAATTGGACAAAATTGTTAAAATTGGAAAAATTACAAAAGTAAGCAAAGTAGTGCCTATTTTTAAATCAAAGTGGGTGCTTGAGAATAGGACATGAACCATTTGATCGCTGTGCACTTTATGCTGCTGTACAGGTTTTTTTGGAGAGCACTCCCTACTGTACTAATATGAAGATGGAGAGCTTGAAAATAAGATGCAAATTTACCATCCAGCTTCAGTTGTTTTCACTGTTCAAATTGAAACATAATATGCTGAAATTAAGGCGTCTGAAGGTACTGCATCAGTCTGAATCATTGAAATATGCCTACCTTTAAGTACTCATTTTAGATACTAAATTTTTTTATTAAAAAATGGTGTCTTTAAATAGGAAATCTTGCTGAGTACACTTTGAGAGAGTTCTAATTATGAAAAAAAGTTAATTTATTAAAACAAATGTGGAGTTAACTTATTTTATGAAGATAAGCCCAGATCTATCAAGTAAGTCATTAAATTACATCTAAGATTTAGAACATTTTATTTTATAAGGAGAATGTTTTATTCTGCTTGGAACTATATCAGGGCCGTACTAAACAGCATTCCCTAGGCTATAAATGCTTTTAGGTAATTATCCTATCAGAAAAAGTCTTGACTAAACTTAAAACAATTTGCAGGACACTAAATTTATTTTACCTATGAGTTTATAACAAAGCAAAAAGATAAGTTTTAAGTAATTCCATTGGAAAAACTTGATTTCAATTAAACTAGTTAATTAGAATTTGCTGATCTGATTAACTGGTTCTAGTTGTATATATATTTAACACCCTGGAATCTAAGCATTATAAACTCAGCTTCAACATTATTAACTTGGAAACTATGAACACAGACAAATAAAAAACTGATTCATTTGTAATCTGAAATTCTAATTCATTAAAATCTGAGACAATGTAACCTAAATGGACACAAAATACAAAATGTCCTTACAATGAGTAATAGAGGTTCCTGGAAAATGACCTTTATAGCTAGAAAAGTAATTACATTTAGAATATTTTGTCTGAATTAACTTACAATTTTCTAACAACCATACTAATGACTAATGTGTTTGTGTTTTTGAAAACAAGTAATGTTTGAGGTAATCAATAAATATTTTATTCATGTTGCAAGACATGAAAGAAATAAAGAAGCTTGCAAAGTTATTTATTCTATAAAACTATTGGCAAAATTTATTAAGAAATTTATACCTTGCTGGGCAGTGGTGGTGCACACTTTTAATCCCAACACTCAGGAGGCAGAGGCAGGCAGATGTCTGTGAGTTTGAGGTCAGCTGGTCTACAGAGTGAATTACAGCACAACCAGGGCTACACAAGACACAAGAAAATGCTGTATCAACAAAGAAGCAAGCAAAAACCCCAAACAACAACAAACATAAAACAAAAAGAAAGAACAGAAATTTATAGCAAAATGAACAACCATCTTATATGTTCTTCTTGCCTCTCTAAAAAGAAACTAAAATAATTTTTATCTACATGACTAAAGATTGTCAAAAAGGTTTCACTCTTTTTTTTCCCATCTTGAAATCTTATTTTTCTCTGTGAGGCACTAGCCTACTACTATAGGAGAAAATTTAAACTCTTCTTAAGATTGTGTTTGAAGCGTATACATTTCTCAAGGTCATTTTGTTTTGACTTTGTGTGTGCGTGTGCATGTGTGTGTGTGTGTGTGTGTTTGATTGATTGATTGTGAGGATGTTGGTGCGTATGTGTGTTTAGACAGGAGTATAGAATCCAAGAGACAACCTCAAGTGCCAGCCTTGGGAATGTTAACCATCGCCTTTGTACAGTCTTTCATTACCTGGAGTTTATCATTTACACTAGACTGGCATACAAGCCACATACATACAACACACCCTAGAGAACAGAGCTGTGATTACAAGTGCATAACAACATTTCTGCCTCTCCTTTTTAAGTGAATCTTGGTGCTAGGACTCAGGATAGAATGCTTGAAGGCAAGCAGTTTCCCAACATGATAAAGAGTCATTATCAGAGCCCCTGGTCTTTTCTAGATAAGTCTGACTTATATACAATTTTTCTTCTTGAAATTACATCATTACAACAATTCCCCCTTCTCTTTCTTTCTTCCAAACACTTCCATATATTCCTTTCCACTTTCCTTCATATTCATGGCCTTTTCTTTTCTTAATGCTTTACTGTATACACATATGTATATGCATATATATTTCCCGATATAAACTGTTTAGCCTGCACAATGTATGTTTGTATGTTCCCATGGGTATTCATCACTGGACAACCAATGGGTTTGCTTCTTTCTAGGGAAGACCACCATCCCAGTTTCCAGCTTTCCTGAGTTGCCTAGAGTTCTTTATATAAGAGTGAAGCCTCATGGGCTTTTCCCTATCTACTTTGGCATGTCCATTGGTTTAATCCTTTTTGAGCTTGTTTGGGCAGTCATGTTGACCACCTACATAGAATCCTTATTTCTAGTTAATGCATTTCCAAGGCAAGCCAACAGCACTGCTGTAGAAGGAAATTCCAATGATTAATTGGCTTAATATAGTAGGGATTTGTGGTTCATTTATACAACCAATAGCAAATCCAAGAAAATGAGGTATGGAGTGGAGGGGGTCTTCTGTTCCATAATGCAGTTCAGAAACCCAGCCAATGGTATTTCTGTTATCTTAATGTGTGGTTCTAAGTCATTAACATTCAACTGGAGCAGGAAGAAAAGAATGGGGGGTGGGTGGTCTGCATGAGATGTTTTTATGGGAAGGGCTACAAATGGTTCGTTTCTCTTTCTGTTCACACTGTTTCTAGACCTTACCACATGACTATGTCCTACTGTGAGGGAAGCTGGGAAACATGACTCAGCCACAGAAAGACAATCCTATCCCAAAGTATAGCTGTTGTTTCTTTCACTACTGTCTACTTAACTTCCTCTGGGTGATCTTTATTCATAGCAGAGGTTTCCAGAACTATTTGTCAAAAGTCTCAAAATTATTTCTGTTGATCTGAAAGTTCAATATCTCCTTACTCTATGTCCACTACTGTATCCTTGGTCTGAATCTCTGTCAGTATTTCCTAAACACCAGAATTCTAAGTGGCACTTTTGGCCTCCTTCCATCTTAGCCACTACCAAATACAAATCTCTCATGTCATATTTTCTATATTTGGTAAGTGAAGTCCTTCGTTGAATTTACTCCCAGACCAAAATGCCTACATGGCACTGAGGCTTCTCCAAGATCTTGTTGATGCCTTCCTTCTTCCAAATTCCCTGTGGTGCTTTCCTTTGGGTCCACTACTACAATAGTCTATACCTATTAAGTCAACTCAGAATGTTCTTTATTTGTCTAGAAAAAAAGCACTGTTTACGTTTTATGATTTCTAAGTATTTATATAAGAAGTGATACTTCTGCATCTTGCTAAAACCTAAAAATACAAATGTTTAAGTTTCTAGCTACCCCATAAGAAAAAAAGAACACAACCTCAACTTCACTATGGAATCTCTTCTCTGCGTCACCTCATGTGCTTCATTTGAGCTGAATTTCCACACATTTGTGATCATTCTAAGACTGGCCACATGGAATAGCTAAGGAGGAAAAAATTCTAAAATTAGGTTTATCACCAATTTGTCTGTATAGATTCAGCATGATGCTCTAAAAAAACCATGACCAGGCAGGTTAACTGTTCAAAATGTCCACAGTATACATTTGAAAACCTGTTCTTTTCGTGCTTTAACATGATCTTTCTTTGTCTGTAGAACCAGGAGCATATAGAAGAAAGCAGAACAGGATGGGCTGGTGGAGTATGATTCTTCTATCTTTTCCTTTATTTTAACGGCACCCAGCATATTCAGTGAACTGACTTTTACACAGTGTATGCGTCCCACCATGCATGTCGTGCCTAGGTATCAAACAGGGAAATGTGGTTTTTAAGATTTGTGATTAATTGTGTCTGGCATCTTTCGATGGAGTTATTTAGTGATATATGAGGTTTGTTTATATAAAAACAGTCATCATTTAAGGAAACCAATTGTATTTTGTCTCCCACATTAATTATTACAAAAGAAGTTGGAGCATAAGTGAATGGTGTCTAGACAATGCCACATGTCACGAAAATGCATCAAGCAAGCATTTGCATTTGGAGTGGCTACTGGGCTGAGATTTAGACACAATGTACAAAAAGGGATACACGGCTATTAATTTTAGTCTTTGGAAATGTATTTAGTAATGAAACGTCTAAATCCCAGAAAAAAAAGACTATAAAATACTTCATAATGAAAACTTCTGGGAAAAATTTCTCATGCTCTGAAGGTACCTGCTTTATTGGATAGCTTTCCTAGCTAGTAGCAATGAAATTAGCCTGAGAAGACATAGATAGGTGTATATGATTAATAAACTTATTCAGGTAATTGTGTGGTTATACATGTGCATGTGCACATGCGTTTGTGTGCAGTTCTTGGAATCAACAAGGGTCACATGTGCAAGGCAAATATTCTATCATAAGCTACATCCCAAGTCTTTGTTTTGGATCTTTAGACAAATTTAAAAAGCTGGTCATAATAGTATATATTGAATGGCAATTTTAAAGAAGTGGTTTCTTTAGAACTTATCCAAGATATTTAAACTGCAAAAGACACAAGAAATTAACTGGAAATGTTTTCCTGTAAATAATACACAAAACAAAAGGATCTTAGTTCTTTACATTTAGAAAGAAGCTCTGAAATCATAATGCTTAGAGGACAGTTACAAAACTGTCACCAGCGATTTAAGCAATGCTCCATACCTCTTTGGCCTATGGCTAAAACCTCTTGGTTAAAAATAGAACATGAGTTTTATGGTTTGGTGTCTGAAAGCCTGTCTAATCGCTAGCTCAGCGTAGGCATCATCTTCTGCCATTAGTGAGGATGGCAAAAAAACCAAAACTGTGAGAAGTAGCCTTACTTCCTAGGTAAACGGCTTTGCACTTCACTCAAAGATAAGCAATTTATCAGAAAAAAATCTAAGCACGATAAAGTAACCAGGGCGGGGCCCTGTTACAGCTGAGGTCACTGCAGCTGAGTGTCTTATCTAGTGTCCAGGTGTGACTTGCTGGAAGAAGCACTTAGCTCAGAAAGCATTATGGCCCGAGCTCTGATAACATGAGAGCGGAAATATTTCACACCCTCTTTACCTGACCTAAGTTACCTGCTCATCGGAAGCAACTGTCTTCCATGTGCGCAGAGAAAGGGAGGAGATAACAGCCTTTGCCCAGCAGAAAGATTCTTCCTGTTTGCCTGGTCCTAATATCTTAAAACAGAACAGTCTGTCCTGTTAATTTTTTATTTTCAGTACAAATGAAATTGTAAGCTTTACTCAGAATACAATCTTTTTAGAAGTTCCTTAATTAGCTCACTAGGTATGTGAGAAATAACTTGTTTTTTATTATTATTATTATTATTATTATTATTATTATTATTATTATTATTATTAAAGGCAGGTTTATTGAGAAGCTGCTCTCAGGTAGGGGAAGGAGAGAGAAAAAGAGAAAGGGGTCTGTGCACAGAGAGAGAAGAGAAGCAAGAATAACTTTTCACTGTTACATTAAAAATGTTCTGTGGCCTGGGTTCCATTTGAGCGAAGAAAACCTGCAGAGCCAATTGTTTCCCACACTATTATGTACGAGGGAGTGAAGAAGCTGCTGCTTGTCGGAATGCTGCCATCCTTGCTTGAGAGCAAAACTTTCTGAAATGAAGAAGGACCTTTGTCAAAGGCCCACACTAGCACAGTGCACTCACCATATACTTGGTCTCAAGATGCAGCGTCCTCTGAAGCAGCTCTTACGATGAGTGATCTCTCCTCACTCAACTTCCCACTCTGTTACAAATGTATTAAAAGACGCACCAGACATTTATATTTGGTGAAGTTTACTTGAGCAAAGATTATTCGTGGATCAGGCAGTGTCTGGGATATAGAATCCTTTCCTGTGTCTCTCCATGTTGCTTTTTGTCTTTTCTCTCATTAGAACTGTGGTCCTTGGGTCTAGAGCTAACGCTAATCTAGTAGGACCCCATCTTCCATTTTTATCACCTTACATCTGTGAAGCTTCCATCCAGGTGGAAATAAATTTGGGGAAACTTTAGTTATCCAGTAAAAAATATAAGAGATACATTGCATTTTGATGACGCATGATCACAACATAAGAGAAATAGTTTTATCAAAAAATTTCCAGCATTGGATTAAATTCAGCTGTGATCATTAAATCAGTCTATAGCAAGTCTCCCTACTGTTTGCTCCGAAATTGATTTCAGAAAAGATATAAAAAGAAGGACAAATGTTTGGGGGTAGAAAATACTGGTGGGTGTGGATGCTTATTGTTTTCTTTGGGTGTAAAATAACGGAACCACTTGGCCTATTGTTCCATGGCCTTAAACCAGACAGAGAGACCAGGTTTTAGGCTACCCCTGCATGATATAGTGGAGCTCTACTCTCTTGAGAATTTTCTCAAGAAGGTGTCATCATTTCACCAGCGTGCAATTTGTAAGAATAGCCATAAAGGCAGAGCAAGTCAATTTATTTTACAATGGGAGACACATTACACTATGGATGCAAATTTGGTATGAAGCATTTTCAGAATTCAGTTGTCTGTACTGGTTAGGATATTGAGTTGCCACTCGTTCTGTTCCAGGACACTTGAGTGACTGGTAGTTGGATGCATTTAGGTCGTTCCTAACAGTGTGTGCTGAGCTCCTCCCACTCAGGTTACAAGGCCTGAGCTCAGAGCTAAGACCACGCTACTCCCTAACCATGGTTCACTGTCCCTTCAAGCGCGCCACTAAATCTGCGGCTTCTAAACCATCATATCTGAATCATTCAAATGTCTTCATCAAGTTGTTGACATTGGGAGCTTAGCCTTAGGCAACTCGAAAATTGAAAGTACTTCTGGGGCTCTCTGGCTCAGATGTTAAAAGAACTAATTCTCTTTTCGAGGACTGGGTTTTATTCCAGCACACACATGGCAGCTCACAACTGTCTGCAACTCCAGTCCCAGATGACCTGACCACCTCACCCAGACATACATACAGGCAAAAGACCAATGCACATAAAAATAATAATAAATAATTATTTTTTTAAAAAATCAGAACTATACTTTGATTAAATGCCACATTTTAAAGTTTGGTTTGATTAAATGTCATACCTGCAACTCAATACCAAGCCATGTCACCTTAGGACAGAAATTTATTAAATTAGATGTCATAAAGCTTGGGGCTCCAGGGGTGGTAGGTGGGCTGGAGGCGTGTGATAGCAAACACACATCAGTCAGCACCTGCGAGTTCCTATTGGAATCACTGGAAAAGCTGTCCTTTGAAAACCTGGAATTTCCAGTGTGGGTGACAGGTGATAGGAGAGGTGACACACCAGGACTCTTAGACATGCATGGCTTACACACATACCTGTGGCTTTCGTTCATTTCGTCTTTTAGATATAACCTCTGTTCATTTCTTTCAGTTCTTTGTTTCGACACCAGCTTTTAGCCAGGATGCCAATTCATACTACAAAATATTTAGCGACAAGGATGGTTACAAACATATTCACTACATCAAAGACACTGTGGTACGTTCCTTCCAAGATTTCTCTCCTCAAAGATCATTCACTTGAGGTTGCTCAAGTGACGCTCAGCTTCACACAACATAATGTTTGTCTTTTTATAGGAAAATGCTATTCAAATTACAAGTGGCAAGTGGGAGGCCATATATATATTCCGAGTAACACAGGATTCACTGTAAGTACCGCATGCAGCACGATGTACCATTTAGGTTTTAATTGGCACTAACCAATGGATGTACAAATAATGGACTGTACTGTCTACTCAGCTAACTGGAAGAACATTCTGTTGCTCTTTGGTTACTTTCAAGCAGCTATGATTTTGTGAAGAGTGCATATTCCTTAGTCACTCAACAGCAAGATTTCCTTTAGGAAAGAATTTTTTTTATTAGGGGTTTTATGTAAAGTATAAAAATTCTCAGATAGCAATTGATTCTAAAGTCTAATTTTACTCTTCAGCACTTAGACCAATGAGCAAGCTTCAAAGAGCCATAGAAGGTAGCCCACAGATATGGAGAGCCTTTTGCAGTGATTCGGTGTTGTCTGTAAAAGCCATCAGATATTGAGGGATTACTGCATACCAGATACTGAATTGCTCTGAGGTGGTAGATGAGAGAACAGATATTCAGAGCATGTAATTGACTTGGCTAAAGGCCACTGAATTAGTGGAAGATGCGACATTAGACCTAAAGCTTATGAATCCAAGATGATTGCTATTAATCTCAGTGAGGAATTCTTTAACTTCTTTCCTTTCAGTCCATCCTACACAGTCTCATAAAGCTGCCAAAAAATAGTCATTTATGATACATTTAACTAATCAAACGTCCCTGCCTTTTATTTTTATTTTTTTGGTCTGTCAATTCTAATGTTATGTGAATTAGGGATATTCCCTCAATACTCAAAATCTGATTGCCATTAGATGGAATTTGGGAGCAAAGGAACAGAATTAGTCTGATCTTACTATGCAGACAGTTTTAGAAACCTATTGCTAATCTATGAAATCATTTTAATGGGAGCCAAAAGAGTTTGGTCCTTACATGGAGCAGCCATAAAGTGACTAGAGTCAGGAAAGTGAAAAGATAAAAATGAATGGAAGGCATAATAGGTTTAAGGGGAGGCTGAAGGCTTGAAGATTCTGCCATGGTAGTAATGATGGCCAAGAGTGATTGAGGCTTGAGCTCAGTGAACTGGATGGTAACAGTGAACTATAGACTAGAAAGAAAAGACTATGCCTCCTTTCTTGTGTGTCCTCAGGACCAAGGCTGGCATAGGAGGGATTCCATTCCTATTTTTTAGGTGGATGAAAGGAAAGGGCAGACTTTTAGGAAAGATGGGATAGAATAATTATTATCATCTGTGAGGGAGAAGAGAGAGGTGGAAAAGTAGACAGGCTGCACTGTTAGAGGGGGAGGTAGTGCTGGGAGCTTTGACAGCCTGGGAATGGTACAAAGGGCCATTGGGGAAAGAGACTGAGCAGTTAATTCACACACTGTTTGAAAGGATGTGGGAAATGCAAGGGGCAGTGAAGACTGGAGTCTTATGACATTAGTACAGACATAAATAAAACAGACACACAAGAGTTTTGAATATGAATTTCATACTGGAAATGCATTGCATTGTGTTGTCTCCTTTTTTAAGGAACTTGTTTATGACATTGAGGACACCTGGATGGCTAAGCCCTCCTGAGAATTAAAACAAACCTTGTTTACTCTAAACTTTTCACACTCTATTATGCTCTTCTTGAGGGAGAGAAAAATAAAGACAGCTACTTTCAGATATTCAGATAAATTCACAGAGGAATCAAGTTATGTCACCAAACTGGATTTTCCACTTCATAGTGTATTAAGAAAGGAGCCTGCACCTGGGCAGTTAGATAGCAAGTTAGCTCTCCTGTGGTTTGTTCTGCAGCTCGGTGAATTAACATGGCCTATGATATGTTCAGCTCATCTAGCTCAGATGAATTTCCTGGCATGCCAAGTTTATCTACTACTGGGTGTGTGAAATAAAATCAAAATGTGTTCTCAGTCATAGACAAATAGCATTATTCTGAGAAACCAATAAACATTCATAATGGAAAAAGGAAACGTGTAGTATTAGTTTAAATAGGTCGGTTTTCATGGTTCTTACTTGATGAATCAGAATAAGAAATGTTAATCATAGAAACAGTACTGAGCTCAGTTTTACTTTTCTCTGATGATCTTTAAGTTTCAGTAAATACCCTAACGTGATTATGCACAGCAGTAACTCTTCTACATAAGTATTAATAGTTTTATTAAATACATGCTTTTTGTTGCTTTTTTGTTTAATTTTTACTAATTAATATTAGTAATTCAATAATCAATACTTAATATTCTGTAAATTCATTTCAGGTTTTTTTCTAGCAATGAATTTGAAGGTTATCCTGGAAGAAGAAACATCTACAGGTAATTTAGACCAATTCAAAAGTGTATTGGTAGATAGACACAGAGATAAATGAGTAAAATTGAATCATAACCCTTGGTAGATGTAGAACTCTTTTTGAAGTGTGAAATGTCATAAAATCTACTTGTAAATTAGGGTAAACAATTCAGAAAATGACATATACAATATCAGCATAAAATCATATGCATCCAAAGTATGAGCCAACTTATTTTGAAAAGAGTAATACAGAAATTCTTATGGTGATATAAATAACAAATTTATGTAATTATATGTACTTGAAAAGTTTGGAGCTAATTCAGGACTTTTATTTATTAACGCACATTTATTGAGCACTGGCTATGTGTACTCTTGTAGTGTGAGCTTCACCAGGGGTCACTTTGCTATAGCCACTTCTATCCCCCACTTAGTTATTAAAGTTCAATCCAATTGTCCTGTTGATGGGTAGAATAATAACCAAAAGGCTCCTCTAAGCATATAGAAATAAAAACAATGGTTAACATTGTTGGTGCTCTGCTGTAAACCAAATAACTTCTTAACTGACTTGCACCTGTAATTGCACTTAATTTTAATAACTATCCCACATTTAATATTATTGGTATTTGAACATGTCTATGCTATTCTCTGAGCCCTTACTATTAATTCTCTTCTTTACAATTTCAAAATCACACAAAACTTCATGTAATCTATAAGAGGAAAGGAAAAAAACCCTCTTATTTATAGTCTTCTGTTCACACCTCGATACACACTTAACCTTTCCGTTGGAGATTCCCTTCTCTGGAAACAACAGTATCTCTAGATCCCCTGTGTCATGCTCAAGGCTGTCTCAGGAAGCTGTAAGAGAAAGTCTTTGAAGGTAGACAAGCTCACCCTGGAGGTCTGTATGGGCTCTGATGCAGCCTGACCCTTAGCAGAGCACCACCCAGTATTCCCAAAAGGGGAATCTGATAAAGTGTGGGATGAGAGAGTCAGAAGCCTATTGTTTATTAAAACTAATCACTGCATTCCAGGGCCACACAGAGGGCTCTGCTCATGTGAGTATGGGGACATGGAGGAAGAAAAGTGTAGCTTGACCTGTGTGGGACTGAAGTAGCATCCTCCTTAGGGCTCCCAGAAGCCCATGTGTCCTGTTGAAGGGATGAAAAAGGCAGAAGGCAAACAGAATGCAGCTTCTTGATTTCAATTTGCTCATTACTAAAGTCCTTTTCCAGATATAGAAAAGAGAAGGATCCTTTCTTGGTAATGCTGCCAGAGTGTTTTGTATGTTTTGACTTGGAGTAGGGGAGGGAGAGAAAGAGAGAGGGGAGGAGGGAGGGAGGGGTGGAGTCAGAGACAGAGAAAGAGATACACACAGAGAGATTTCTGACTACTTCAGAAGCACTTAATGGATATGAAAAAATGACTACCTCACTCCCATTACAAGTGTTGTATAGCTCTCCCATTTCAGGAAAACCACAGAGGGCTTCTCCCTCAAAGCTTGTGCCTATTCAGGCAAAAATGGATCAAACATCAAGCTACATCAAAACACTGTGATTCCCCTCTACTTTAAATGATATTGGCAACAGAAAAAATAGAGTGGGTTTGATGTCAATATGTAAATTAGTCACTTTACATGGAGTAGTACATTTTGATAAATACAATCTCAAAATTTCAGCTTAGCTTTATTTTCATTTCCCTCTAGAATTAGCATTGGAAACTCTCCTCCAAGCAAGAAGTGTGTTACTTGCCATCTAAGGAAAGAAAGGTGCCAATATTACACAGCAAGTTTCAGCTACAAAGCCAAGTACTATGCACTTATCTGCTATGGTAGGTGATGGACCTGACGTCAGCATGGCCATCCCCATTGCCTCTGTCATCATCCTTGTCATTCTATCAGATTACTTACAAGCTTTTCCTTTTTTTGAGAACTTGTTGTATATAAGAATCTTATCGAATGCCCAAAACTTGTGGAATGAAAAGAATAGGAAGGCATTAGTCTCTCTTTGCATTTGAGGAAACTGAGCTAACCAGCTAATGTATGTGTTTCTATCAGGCAATAGTCAGGGCTGCAACAAGAGCTGTCTGCTTCTAATCCACCTCACTAGGATGTTGCATGCAGACATCATCTACCAGATAGGCACAGAAAGAGAGCTATAAAAATAGAAGTGTTCTCTCTGATAAAATGGTTATCCTGCTTTGGCCTCATTTGTGGGGAAAGCATCAAGAGTAATGGCCGGAGACCTGAAGTCTATGCAATGAAGACAGATTATTCTTCCAAACCTAGTTTCAATGAAGACAGAAAACAAATCATTGTCATTTAATCCTTCCTTAAAAATTGGAAGATATTTTGAGTAACTCATTCAAATATTAACAAATGAACCATGGTAGCACAACCTGGAAAGAATTTTCTGGTTGTTTATACCAAGGTTTCATTCACAAATAATTTGCTATGTAGATGAGTTAATTTCATGCACATGTTATCTTCAATAAATAACAAGAAATATAGGCTAAAATAAGACTACAAACCAATGCAATCAGTGACAACTGGGGCTTTAGTAGAATCTCCAGTTCTATAATTGTTGCCTGCTTACTCTAGCTAACCCTAGTTTAGGGACAGAGGGAGCATATTTGGCAGGAAATTTAGCAAAGTGGGCACCACCCTCCTGTTTCTGTTATCAATGGCTCTGGTGCAGGTAAGTGACTTAGACAACAATGGAGCCTTTCATCATTTGAGATCTCTATTCAGATGCAGAGGCCTCCTGTAGGTTTCTAGGAAAAATGAACAAGAATTGAGGCCATGATGATACGTCACTTCCCTTAATCCAACAATCTGGCTCTAGAACTAGAGCCACAACTCATTTGCCTGTGTAGACATGAATAAGCATTTTAACCCGAATGCTCCCTTCAAGATGGCATAAGATGCTAGTTTGAAATAACACTTTCATAAAATGTTTGGTCAGTGGAATCTTTGAAATGTCAAGAGATTGTTGTTCATGGCCATATGTGCTGATTGTGATTATGGCATTTAAAGGTAAACATTAAATGTCCCTCTCAAGTTCTATGCAACATTTTCCAACCCAAACTCTATATTTATGTAACATGTATCAAAAGCTTACATGTCAGGCACACAGTATCCTTGAACTAAGGATGCTGAGGCATCTGTTTATCTCTTTCTCTCTCCTGGGATGCTGGGTGGGGCTGATCTCTTTAGTCATTCTGTAGGTGTAACTGTAAGAAGAGTGTCTAAAGAATACACAGAGACATCATCGTGAAGTATCAAAAGAGTTGCCGTCATCTGAAAACTCTACCAAGGTAGTTGCTTCTTGCTGTTCAATTGGCTGATAAAGGCATCAGGGTCACATTAACATACATGCATTTATACTGTTATATATTCTGTATTTGAGTAATGCCATCGCTCTCCGGAAAAGCATGCTAGCCCATTTTATATTGCCTCTCTCTCTAGTATCTACTTGAGGCTAAATGTTCACTGAAGTATAGATAAGGAACCAAAGACTAAGCCCTCATCAAAAGTTGGTGGGAGAGTCCTTTCTAGAACTTGAATTGCCTGACTTTTCTACCACTCACCCTTCCTCGGCAGTATGGTAATTTCCCATTTAGCAAAAAATATACTGTGTGGGAAGCATCACATCGTCTGGTGTTTTTGAAGCTCCAGTAAAATGAGTCACTCCGCCATCATAGGAAAAACCTTGAAATCTTTCCCTTTAGGGGTAAGAGTAACGCCTCATTATGTAACTTTCTAACTCTCCAAAGGACTGTTGAGTCCTGGAAGACAAGACGAATGCAGGTGAAATCATAGCAGTAATGTGAATAGAACAGAAACAGTACAAAATGGGAATTTTAGGTACTGATGCTTCGTCTCTATGGCCATGTCCTCATCCTGCTGTGTCATGGGTCGTCTGTCATTACTTTATCTCTTAGTTTAAGATAAAAAGAGATGCAGGTTTCCACTACTAAAAACATATGCCCATGAAAATTCCATATGATGAGTGTTAATAGATTAAAGTCTAGAGATTTAAACGGTCTTGTTTCCTTAGATTCTGGCCCCAAATGTAAAATGCATGTGTGTACTTTTTGAAAACTTTGAGGAGACATTGGCTCTTGGGAAAAGCTTTTCAGTTACTTTCTCTAACGCTCTCAAGAGTCACAGACGGGCTGCTGGTTTTTTGAGAAAGCCAAATAAAAATCTCTTTCTTCTATCCTCAAGTCATAAGAAGAAATAAGACAGGAAATAAAAATATTAGCTTTATTATTTATAAAGACTCGTCGGGAAATGCGGTGAAGGGAAGGAATGTGCCTTCCAACATTGTAGCCCACAAGTACAGTTCTACAAACATGGGTACCCTTGAACTTGCAGGATTTGCCCACGGGGCTTGGCACTTCGAGCTCTAAGGAATAAATCAGAAGCATGTTTTCCACAGGGAGAAGGCTGCCAGGAGCAAGCCAGAAGGCCCCATTCATAAGCAGCTCTCCTTAGAGCCCGAGAAGTCCTTCTTCTGTTTTATTTGGGTCCAAAGACGCTGTTCTAACGGGGCTCCCTTAAGGTAGCAGAAAATATTAGGAATGGCAAAAACATCTATCCCAACCTCTACATATGTTGCTTTTTAATGCACTGAACCCCTTGGCCAAGGCACTCTTTAAAAGTACTCTGGGTATTTTTTTCTTCCGTATTTCTGATGAGTAATAGTGTTTGTTTATTTATGTACACCTCGTTAAAATAGGCAGTATCTGAATGTTGTGATCCATTGAAGGCAATGAGGTGCTGGGTAGATAGCCTCCACTTTGAGGACTGATTTATTAATCACTCATTACAAAAGATGCTGGTAGCTGACAGTTTACATCCCAAGTCCTCAAGTCTGGAGATTGATCTAGTAACAGACCACATCCAATGGTTGTACTCTGTGCTGGGGGATAAAATTCTGTCTGTTGCCCCATTGTGACAATTCTACAGACTTCCTAGCCTCTGGAGGCTTGGCTGGAATCTCTGTGACAAGTCCTGAAGCCTACCCACCCCCGGGACTCCATCTTTCCTTCTTTAATCCCTCAAGTAACATCTCAATACCACCTTCCTCCTGCCCTAACTTACTAACCCCTAAACAGGACCGAAAATAGCATATTAGAAAAGTAAGCATTATATAAAAATGTATTCATGTATGCCATAGTCACAAGGATAAAAGATGTTGCCTTTTATCCATCAAAACAAACTGCACAGTCAACAAATGAGACAACATCTGAGTACTGAAGATTACTTAAAAATAAATATACAGTTAAAACGCGTCCAGTGCAGTGTGACAGCTTCCCAGAAGGCCACTTGCAGCTTCTGAGGCCTTTCTCAGTAGCTAATTAGGTTTTAACCATTAAGGCTCACCCCTGGAAAAGTTACAGCCCAGGTAAGGTTTCTCACACTTCTGTTCCTTGATTGGGCTTTGACCTGATGTGTGTAGTTTAAATGTAACTTAAAATGTCTGCTTCTCTATGGTTAAAAAAAAAAAAAAAGTACATAAAGACGCTGAAGAGTTAAAAGATGTACTTGTCTTGGCACTCGTCATAAATACTGCAAGCAGTCCTGGCTGACAGTGAACTGTTATTTCTAACCGTCATCGTGTTCTTGTTTCTGTTCTGCACACAGGCCCTGGCCTCCCCATTTCTACCCTCCATGATGGCAGCACAGATCAAGGTACTCTCTTGCATCTAAAGATATCCTGAGTTTTCTATTATGAGCCCTTCAAGGGGCTCGATAGTTAGCCGGCCTAGACGAGGTGAACTGCAATGCCGTGTTATTATCATAAAACTCATTATTTCCCAGATTGAAATATTGTTTGCTTTAAACCTGATCGCATGAAGTCAAGCACTTCTTGGCAGTGGGGCCGTGACATAATAGAAATCACACCACAGAGATCAATTCTTTCATCTTCCCTGGCTTTCTAAAACCACAGAAGATTAGAATCAGAAGCAAAGCATATTCATACATCTTCTTTCTCCTCAAAAAAGAATTCCTGCTTTTCCAGGAGGAGGGTTTTTTTTTTTTCTTTTATCACCCAACACTGGCAAAAAAATTCTAGACATCACTTCTTACTTCTCCAATTCGGTTCAGAGCAGAGGGTGATTATCTCGCCAGCTCTTTTGTTTGTTTTGCTTTGTGTTAACAGCTATATCACATTGTTGCCAAGTGTGAAAGCCCTGGAATTTGGGGATACGTTCCATTTTTGACTGCTGTCATCATAGCTCGCCTCTACCTTGAATTCGCAGAGGTGCTTAAAATGGTTCACAGTTCAACGATGGCCATTTTTGCTCTCAACAGAGTTATCCGAGTATTTAATTTTCTGGTGTTCTTCCTGCTGGTTCCACATCATCCTCTGATTGGCCATTCAACAACACAAACAGATTGGAGTTGCTGGAGAACAGGAGTGCTGTGGGGCAGGGCGATGCTCCTGCCTTCAGCACTCAGGCCTGCAGCTGTCCCTGGACAGTTGGCTGACAAGTCAGGACACTACTTGGGAATTAGTTTTGTGTCAGTTTAATAGATCAAGAATAGGTGAAAATGAAGTCATGAAGAAAAGGCCAGGTGCTCTGGCTAGGACAGGAATTCTGAAGTAGGACAGTGGATTTAGTTTCATTTTGAAGTTATTTTAACCTTGATTCTAATATTGATGAAAAATTTAAATTTGTTAATAAGACATTCAACATCGAGAGAACATTTCAAAGCAATACTACTTTCAAGTCCTGAATTTTTGTTTTAATAGAAATCTCCATAGATATTTAAAGCTCTTTTTATCACCATTCTAAAATATAACTCAACTTCCTTTCCCCCATAACATGAATTTCTATATCCTAGCATTTTTTTTTCTTGATGTTCTCGTTATGTTCCAGGCAGATACTAATCTTTTTAATGCTTTTGAAGTTTTATTACTCCACTCTCCATATACACCATATGTATTTTTATATTTTCTAATTCAAGAAATGACTCAAATTCTTTTAGTGAGCAGAGCCACCAACTTGTCTAATGAAACAGTAGTCGTTTATGCTGTATTTGTTATTTTTATCGTTCTCCCAATCAAATCTCTCAGAAGAGGGCAGCTTGAGGGTATCCAGGTGGCTGCGGTTGGAAGGCACGGTGGCAGGAGTCTGAGGTAGCTGGTCACATTACGCCTGCAGGCAGGGAACAGAAAGAATACAAGAATGGGGCATGGTAGACCAGTCTCTCAGTAACTCACTTCTAGAAAGCCTCTATCTCCTAAAGGTCCTAGAACCTTCCAAAACAGTGCCGTAACTAGAAAGCAAGTATTCAAACACACAAGCCTAATGGAAAACATTCATATTCAACCCATACCATATGCTTATCACAAATACAGATTCTTAGAATCTCCAGTCAGGTAGATTTTAAACTATGCTTGGTAATCTTATATTTTTGATAAAGATCTAACTGCTATTTCATATCAAATTCTGTGCATTACATTTTTTTTTTTTTAGCTGTTTTTAAAACCCACTATCCTTTTCATTTGGTGCCAGCAATCTTGATTCAGCAAATTTTTTTGAGCATTTACTAAATTAGGCCATCTACTGTGGTACTATTTTTCTAAAATGATGGAGACCAGATTGGACATTTATTCCCACCCTCAAGAGCTTAGAGATTAGTGGGTGATGCAAATGTATGAGCAGGCAACAATGAGAAAATGAAATGCAGTGCTAAGAGAAAGGAAATACAGGAAACAGAAAGACATACAGGGAAAGCCCCTATCTGTGTTATTTCAGGTAAGAAATGTATCCTAATGGTATTCATCAAACCTGAGATTCTTGAATACAAAAGGAATTGATGCTGTTTGAATATCTGGCTTGGTTGGTGGATTGAAATGGTTGCTTTTACTCACAAAGAACTCACTGTAGAGAACAGAACTTTGAGGAGATGGTGAAATTTGTTTAACATACTGATAGGGTATTCAGATGGAACTGGTTGGCCCTAAGTGACCTGATTCGTGGATCTGAATGTCAAAATAGCAGTTGTACTAAAGATTATTATCAAGAAGATGTTAGTTTATGGATAACTTTGTATCAATGGCCTTGAAAGTGCTGAGATGGTAAATTAGTAAAAAGTGAGCCAACTACCTTTGAGAGCAGGTTCTAGAAAACAAGGGCGGAAATGACAAGATTAAAGCAAGGTAGGACCTGCCTAGGAAATCAGTGGGAGTGTGTCTGTCTGTCTGTCTGTCTGTCTGTTTTGACAAAGCCACCAGTGCTTCTAGTACATATGTTTGTGAAGAGAGAAGAAAAGTTGGCCACTAGCTGGGAACAGTTAGTATTTGTAAGATGATAAATATTTGTTGAGTGTTAACTGAAGAAATTATGAGGCTAAACAAGATTGAAGAATGCTAGGCACACATCTTCTGCAATTCCAACGCTGAGAAGTGGAGAATGAGCATCAGAGGTTGGAGACTAACTAGTCTTGGCTATATACATTTCTTATACTGTACAAGCCCTAAGAGAGTAAGAAAGTCCCTAAAAGGTGGGAGGGGGGAGAGTTCAGAAATACATGAAGAGATTAATCTCCTGTGATGAAAAAAGTTGAGGAGACTGGTGGTTTCGTGAAAGTTTGAAAGCCCTAAAGAAAACAGTGGGTTTCATTTCCATTCAAAGAAGAAAGTCGTTTGAAAACAGCAGATTATACTTGAACCAGATACTATGGAAACCCAGAAGAGTTGGCACTTAATATTGAGGGCCTGTTTGAAGCTTAGTTGCTTTGGGCATTGCAGGTTCTCATTAAATTAAGTAACCAAATGACCTCACTTATCAGTTTCTCCATAGATTCTTTGTAAAATTTAATTAATATGAAATACATCACTTTAATAGGACTTAAACAAAAACTGAATATAAGATCCATCACTTTTCAAGGTCAAATGAGTTTTGTCATAATAAAGTATGTATGAACATATGGAATATGGACGCAATATCTTCCACTAGACTCTCAGTAGGGGAGCAGTGAACATAGAAAGATGAGTGAAGGAAAGAAAGCATATGGTGGGCCATCCACTCCTTACAAAATGACAGCTCATAACCCACAACTGCATAGAAAAGCCCAGTTGCCACCTCTCACTCTTACCATGGCCCTAAGAAATTCTATTTGTGCTTTAAGAAGTAGGACAACTTTTTGCTCACTATTCAGAAGAATACGACTCTAACTACAGAGGCATTGATTAGGTTTTCAATTTAAGCTGGTACTTTATTAAATCATAAATTTTAAGGTTCATTAATTAGTAAGAGGATGGCAATAAAGTTAAAAATCATACAATGTGATCACACCTTCTATTTCCAGTCTGTGTGGTCAGATAACAAGAATAGCAATTGTGAGTCCATTACCTTCTCTCCATTCTGGCCTCCTACAGGATTCAGTTCTGGGAGAACTCCACATACAGACTCTACAAGGGGAGGCAGTAGCTAAATTCACTTAAATGTGTGAATTTAATTTTTATGAGTTCTAATGTGTAGTATGTCACAAGTATTTCTTTTCTGATGGGTTACCCAAAGCTAATGTGAAACTTATTATGTCTTTTATATAAGTCATATCCAAAGCATTTCTACGTGTGCTAAGATTAAATATAACACATTTTGGAGCAAAATGCCATGAACATATGAAAACAGAGCTCTACGGGAAGTGGTTTGGCAAACAGAGTAGCTATAAGTCTCCAGTTCACTGTCTTCAGTGACCGCTTTTCAAACATGAACGTAAACAAAATCTTCAGGATTGATTTTGTAGCAATTACCATATCTCATAAGTCATCTACTTCTCTGTTTCACAGAAAAAAAAATCTAACTCTACATATTGTATAAAAGACTAATTTTTTCATGAAGATGCTAGAATCAAATGAAAACTTATTTTAAAGAGCTTTCTTAACATAACCCCATTTACATGTATTGCCAATCTATAACACTCAGAGGATCAGCTGATTTATTCAGTTTGAAACATTAAAGTGTGAAATATAGCTGAGCCCAAGTATGAACAGTAGCTTTTGTTTTGTTCCGAGGGAGGGTCTTAGGCTTTCAACTGGGTTAATCCTGAATTCGCTATGTAAACCAAACTGGCCTTGAACTCACTGAGATCCTTCCTTCTCAGTCTCCAAGGACTGAAATTCTAGGCAGGAGCCACCACTCCTTACTGTAATCAGCAGTTTTAGATTTTTTTCAGGCCCGAAACACAATACTGTGTGTTGCTCTTTGACTAAGATATAAAACAACTTTAGGAGAAACATTTTAAAAGAATCGTGTACACAGCAATTTGTTTTCAAAAAAGATACATTTCTATATTAATCAAATATAACAGGAAAAGGTCAAGATATAAATATAAAAATCTCAAAAGCAAGATTTAACTCCGCGTGCTGAATACATTAGGTTTGCAGTTTTGTCACCCTTTCATTAAGATGGGTCAATCATCCAGAGGCTGTATTTCTCTGTTTTGCCCAACTTTTAAAGATATGTCACCTATTCTGCCTCATGGCTTCAAAATGAAAAACTTCAGTTGGATAGGGGACAAGATGGTCAAATGAGCATTGTTGCTTTGATACTTTTGCTTCAAACGCTGGAAGTGTTAGGGGCTCTGAGGACACTGGCCGGATGTGATGTCCTCACACGTTGGCATCTCCACTGCTGACTGCGTCATGACTGCCACTGAGAAGGACCATAACAGACCCTTACTCAGTCACAGCAGTGTCACCCATACAAGTTAAAGGTATTCCATGAAAGAAGTTATTTATGTAAATAGTATGAACTGAAAATGAACATTATAATTTTTTTTTTTTAAGAAATACAAGTATTAGAAGAAAACAAAGAACTGGAAAATGCTCTGAGAAATATCCAGCTGCCTACAGTGGAAATTAAGAAGCTCAAACATGGTGGAATGAGTAAGATATTCTAAAAACTTCTCACTTATAGATGTGAAGGTGAACATTTCGCTTGCTTAAAAAAAAATTATTGAGTAAATGTTATAGTTCAAGGCATGTGATATAAGCTCCCATTTAAAAATAACCTTTCCCTAACACTATTTAGCTTTGTTAAACATTTCAATATGACTATAAATACAGTTGGTCATCTACTTTTCCATAGCTCCGTCTCTACACTGACTTTTTTTTTAAAAGAGATTATTTAATTTTAATTTTCAAATAGATGCTTGTTGAGCAAGCAGGTATTTTGAGGATTTATAGTCATTTGCAAATTAGACCTGAAATAGGTAATAAAGTCAATTGAAAATATGTTCTTAATCCTTCATGATTTACTGGGTTGCTTTTACGGTGTATATTGTTTAAGAAAATAGTATACATGTGATGGAGTAATTATTCTTCCTTTTTCTGTTTTCAAAGCTTTATGGTACAAGATGATTCTTCCTCCTCAGTTTGACAGATCAAAGAAGTACCCTTTGCTAATTCAAGTGTATGTAATATTTTTGTGTAGTGTAAAAGCTATTTACTGAAAATATGTTGGATGAAACACACATTTATGAAATAGAATGAACCATTCTCCTTGGTAACAGTTCCTATTGATGCTTTTTTTATATATTCCCCCAACTAATCAGAGTAAATAAAATATGGTTATTTAAAATAGATGGAGGAAGTTTTGAAATTTGAGATGGACTCGCCTGCATTTGCTGTGTTGAGTTGCCTTGGGATGGCAAATTGCCGAATGTGTCAGAATACCTTTGAGATAGAGAGATTGCAGCCAAAAAAATAGTGTAAATCATCTTAACATCTTATGTAATTGAGTTAGAAATGAAATAAAGGAATGGAATACATTTAGTGGAATCACACCCAAAATCAGTGCTGACCTACACACAATTTGCTTAAAACACCATGCATTTTTTTTAGTATATCTTATGTCTGCTTTTAGCAAGTGGCAGGTGGCAGAAATGACGAAAAACCCACACATATTCCTTGAAATGCCAACCCTAGATGTATCCGTTTTGGGGAATAGGAGAGGCTGTGTCCCAAAACAACTTCCTGGTAGCAAACCTCTGGGAAAAGCCTGGTCTCCTCTTGATTTAGAGCCAGCTCTAATGCTATTGATATTGAAATTTTTATCACATAATGGGACTGGGAACTGCCGAAATCTGTGCTAGCCTGCTGTGGGAAACTGGATTTTATTTTAAAAATTCAGAAATTATTTTTTATTTTCTTTAGGTATGGTGGTCCCTGCAGTCAGAGTGTAAAGTCTGTATTTGCTGTTAATTGGATAACTTATCTTGCAAGTAAGGAGGGAATAGTCATTGCCTTGGTAGATGGTCGGGGCACTGCTTTCCAAGGTGACAAATTCCTGCATGCTGTGTATCGAAAGCTGGGTGTGTATGAAGTTGAGGACCAGCTCACAGCTGTCAGGTGAGCATCTTTTCAACAAACTGTCCACCCACAAGTGCCGTGTCACTACTGTAGATCCTACAGGGCCCCTGAACACGGTGGATGTGCCCTGCCACTGAGCCACACTTTCAGCCATGTTTACAGTTTCTGATGACTTCATTCTTTTCCGGTCTGGCTTATTGACTTGGTACACAATTATTATTAGTCTTAAGGGGATCTTCTTGGTCAAATATGGGGAAAGTTGTTCACGGAAAGGGGCTAATAAAGGTGAAGAAAAATGCTGGTAGGGCCAAGACCCTCCAACCGCACTTTTATTTATTACCTTGGTCCACAACTGAAAAACAAAGAAAAGAATTACATAACTTTAGTGATATCATCAGTAAATCAAATATCTGAATATATTCAGTTGCTGTCAGTCGTCCTCTTCAGAAATGGTTCAGACTTTCATTGGCACTGCACGTTCTAGGTGCTGGAAGTTCATTTGTGCTTAACCTTGCTGTCACTTTTTACCATGCTATCATGAGAGGAGATGCCGATTTTCATTTGGCAAAAATCTCCTGTTTTCATATAATAGATGTGATATTCTGAAAACATTTAGAAGGAAGGCAGACCTAATTTCTTCTTCCCTAGCTATATCTTTAACCACAGTTAATGAGCCTGTCGTCTTTTTAGAATCTAGAACAGTGCTGTTGGTAAGAGTCTACTGCACTAAGCACAATACACAGGATTGCTCCGGACTCCTATTCCTACAGATTGAGGAGGTGAAGCCAGTAAATAAGAATTTCCCAGTCTGGAAGCTACAGGCTAGCTGGCTGGTTGCACTCAGAGATATAGATGATTTTGCACATGCAATAGCTAAAGACTGAACAATGATTCACAACAAATATCAATTTTAAAAAAATCTCAGTAGACTCTTATCCCCACTGATATTAGCAATATTGATCAACATATACAAAAGAAATTTACTTTAACAGCTAGGAAATAGGTCCAGCAAGCACTTTATTTATTTATTGTATTTCTGACTCTAGTCAAAGTAGAAAAATTTAGATTCATATGTAACTAATTTTAAGATTAGAAAGGCAGTCATGACTCATACATTGCGATGTTTCTTCCATTTAGTGAATAGTCATTTATGCACAGACAAAATGTGTCCAATTAGAGCAGTCAATTTTAATGAGCAATAGTAAGTTCATGATTACATAGTTAAACAACATCAAAATTTATAATTAACCCCTCACTTCTTGGAGGCTACGTGATCTTTGCTGATCCAGACTTGATATTTTTTACTATTAAAATTACTTGGAAGAATTTCGTCCAATGAGGACATGGTTTAAGATCTCCACTGGGGCAACAGACAATTTTGAATTCTGCTTTTGTTTGGTTTTGGTTTTGCAGTGTTGGAAGGCAAGCCCAGGACCTTGCAAGTGTTAAGCAATCACTTACCTACTGAGCTGAATGCTCAGTTTCAGTTTTCCAGACTTTAATGTGCTCTGTCAAGAGTATGAACACATTTGTTGGCCTTCGAGAGTTAATTCTTTGGGTGTTTTGTTCGTGGTACATCTTGGGTCTTGTCTGTTAATACTTCAACTGTGCAAAACACCAAGGAAATATAAAGTTTGCAAAGGCATGAAGATAAAAAAAAAATACAAGTCATGTCTTGAAGTGCTTTCTGGGGTTGATAGAGCTATAGGGTGATTTGTTTCCGCTTTGGCTTAAAACAACCGTAATCATACAGTCACTAACAACAAATTACGTCATGGCACTTAAACCACTGATTTCCTATCACAAAGACAGTACTCAACAAGAAATGAATCCTTAATTTGCTCTTTTGAATGAAGGAAATGTATAGATCTGAATCCCCGGTAAGGACCTTAATGAAAATTATTATTTCTAGCATTCAATGTATAGGACGCAGAGCCTTGAATCTCTTCTATCAATTTTGTAATAATACTGAATTGTCTTTAGTATTTGATTGCAGAGGTAGCAGAGGTAGTAACTGGTGGCCATTTCTTTCCCTGAACCTTTCTTTCTAGAATGTGATCTGGAGAAAGTTCTGATATAGGGCAAGCATTCTGCCACCCATGTGCTCAGCCACTTAACAGTGCATGCCAGGTCTTAATACGTGCCACCCTATTACATTCTGCACAGAGCAGTGCAGCTCGCAGCCCTGGCTTCCAACGCATCTACAACCTGGCAAACATGGGTAGGTGGTGCTCTAAGGGGAAGCACTACTGTGAGATGGGATTTTTAGTAAGCCCCTCATAGAGCATAGATCATAGAGTGGCTGCAAGGCCCATTCAGGCAAAACGTGCAACAGTAGAGAGAGTTCCTGGGCTCGCCCTAGCTTTGTTCAAAATCTGTGTTGTGTGAACATGTAAGAGACCTTAGGATCCATTTCTTCACAAAAGGAAGGAAAGCGATGATCCCGAGAGTGATTCAACTCCCTATCTCCCAGCACAGCGTTTTAGGAATCAGACAGCAAACACTTAACCTGAAGAAACGGGTTTGTAAGCCCTTGGCTATCACTCTCCAGTCAACCCCAAAATGAAATTGTTTTCCTTGAATCTCTTATAAAATTTTATATAGGTGAATTTTCTACATGTCAACAGAAAACCATGTATGTGCATTTGAAACAGCAGTAAATACTAGTCAAGCCAGGCTAATAAATGCAAACAAAGTGGAAAACGGAGGAGGAGCAGACCAATATCACCTCATAGCCTGCCCATGCACGAGAATGCCTGGAAGGAACAGATGGTAGCGAGTTCACAAGCGCTGAAGGAAAGGGAACATGGTTTCTTCAGGCTTCTTGGAAAATGCTACATTTAAGACAATCACAAAATTTCAGAGATTATAGGGTCAGCTCCACTCATTTGGAATATATTCCACATTGTATATATTCCCACAGTCTTAATTTTACATACTTTAAGGGTTAATGATGAAAAATTGAATGAGAAAAAAAATATATCATCACACTTACAGATAGTGTCAAAAGAAAATTTCTTGAATAGCATAATCAGTCACTAGGATTCAAGATGATCTTAGCCCAGAGTCATTTGGGGGGGGGGGGGGTATGTAAACTTCAGTTTAACCTCTAATATTACAAAAATACCTGATTCGTGTTTTACTTTGACTGTGTTGATTAAACCATCTTATCAATAGTTTCTGATAACTCACCTTTCAGGAAGCTTTTCAGATTTTGAGGATAAACTTTATAGAGCCTTGTTCATCTTAAAAGGCTTGTGTTATCTAGTCCCTCCACGTTAAGTGTTAATGTTTCATTTCCATGTTAACCACTAAAGGATTATTTCCTGTAAATGTCATCCTTTCAGAATAAACCTAGCCAGGGAGCGGATAAGAATGTCCTGTTTCTATGTATCACCTGTTATTTGCTTTGTGCCCCAGATGCAAGGCAATATGATTGTTAGCCTCTGGGAGATCATAAAATCATGACCGATTTTATGGCTCAGAACTGTCTTCCAACGCCAGTAGCGAGACTATCTTTTAACAAGAAGCGAACCTTCTCATCTCCCATTTTGATTTTGAGCCGTGTGGGAGAATGGCTGAAGGACCACGTTTCCTGCACATTTGCTCGCTTTCCCTTGAACAGCTTCCACACAGGTAGCAATTTTCCCTTCGCTACTCCATTTCTTCCCTGTACACTCAGTGTCCTTCAGAATTCGTGTCGGGTAAGCTGTGACTAACTGGGCCTCTTCCCATCTGTTTGTCCCGGGCATTTGCCCAACTCCTCAGTGCGTCAGAAACGTGCATGCTGAGTCGATGCAATGAGCGAAATGGTTGCTATAAAATCCCTTTAAGTAATTCTACAGAGCTGGCAAAAAGGGCTCAGAGGTAGAGCACTAGCATAGTAAACCTGAGGACCTGGGTTCAATTCCCAGAACAACAAAAGAAAAGGAGAAATTCTATTATTCCACTAACAAAAATTACATGCGAGTCCTACTTCCGGAGAACTGATGAGAAAGGTCTAAACAGAAAGCAGAGGCCACACCAATGTGTTTGGGGGGCTGTGCCTCCCTAGGCCCCTCCCTTCCATCTGCCTACTGTGGAGTTCTCCGGGGCCCAGTCACTTCCATCACCCTTCTTTCTTCCCTTGCTCCTGATCTCTATAAAGTTTTCTTGAGGTTCTCAACCCACTCTCCCAATGAGTCTCATTTTCTCTAGAATACAAGAAAATCAAGGTAAAAATGAATGGCAAGCATTGCTTTGGAGACTTCCCGGGACTTTTAAAGGTTGTTTTTCTTATAGTTGGTTATTCCTAAGGAAAAAAATTATTTTGGAAACGTTTTGGAAATGTGATGGAGCCAAGCAAATCATTTCAACATTTTAAAAGGACACATGTAGATGTAGTTAGTTGTCCATACCATAGTAAATTGGGGGGGGGGCTCCTGTTTATGAACGGCAAATATAGATTTTTCATTAAATAGGACTTAAAATCAAATGATGGTTACCAACAACTATGCAAATAAGGTGATACCAATTTAATAAAAATTGAATCGGCAATGAAACAAAAATCCTTTCCAAGACCCAAGGATTTGGAAATTTGGTACTAGTAGTGATGCCATTGTATTCTCATGAGGCAATCTGGGGACAGGCTTTGATAACTCACAAGATTCAAACACTGGACCTGAGGATATTGGGATCGCTAAGGATGAGAAGTGGAGTCTAAGATGATCCTTTTATCCTCTGCAGAAAACATGACAATATTATTTTAGTTTCTGTAAATGCAGTCTGATTATGCACGAGTTTAAACAAAGAGATGAAGCGTTTCTATTAAATCTTTGGATTAAATATGCTTGTGTAATGAAGGAAATGTCATGTGTACACAATTAAAATTCTAAAAATTTGTTTCTTTCACTTTAGAAAATTCATAGAAATGGGTTTCATTGATGAAGAAAGAATAGCCATATGGGGCTGGGTGAGTTGTTTTATACGCTCTCTGCCTGTTACTCAGTTCGGTAATCATCGTTTTCAAAAGTGTTTGCTTAGAAGGTTTTTCATGAAATGTCAGTGTTGCAACATAATTTAATCTGTCAATAGAAACAGTCAATTTGGATAATATCAGTTTTGAAGTGGTGGTTTTAAGTGTTTGTTCCTTCTGATTTAATTTCTTCTTTGTATAGCAAATGAATCCATAATTGACACATTTTTACTTAATTTTTAATATTAAATTATAGGATATTGAACTGAACTATGCCCTTCAAAGGTTTGATTGCCTCTCTGATTTCGGATTTAATATTTATTTTATGTTTTGTATTTCTTTTTCATAAAAACCTGAGCTAAGGTTTGAAATGATAGGAACTTTTGGTATAAAAATTGCTTGGAATCTAGCTAGATCAGTGTAATCCTAACAGAGCTGTTAGGCATTTTAGTCTTTGGGGAAAATCAAAGTATCCCAGTAGACCCAATGTGAATTGGTGCTAATTTGAAAGGAAGCATTATTTGGCTCCCTAGTTATTGGTCATGGAGATGACACTTCCCCATGTGTGAGGACTGATGCATTTATTAACAATAAACACAAAGCTGAGTGGCAGAACTTATTAATTGTTGGCAATGAAGTCATTGGACACTGTAGAGAAATAATGAGAAGAGTTTAAGTTTGCCCATTATGAATTATGATAATTAACCTTCAAAGAAGTCTCCCTGCTTCACTTTTTGGTCTGAATTTGTACATGTGCAAGTCAATTTGCAGCCAGTTGTGCTTGGGTTGTTTTTCTTGGCTGTTTTTTGTGAGAGAGGCCTGCACACAATGGACGGAGGGAATAAAACCCAGCACTGAGCAGAATCTGCAGGATCAGTTCAACTCTGAGCTCAGTGACCAGATGAAGGGCTGGCAGGAATTTGGAGAAAGTTGTTATTTTAAGCCATTTGCTGCTTCTCAAAACTATCAAATATTAATATCTAAGCAGGGTGGGATTCAAATGGGTAGAAGCAAGTGAAATATTTTTATAGGGGGATATTTCAGATAAGACCTTTCCTACTATCCATTTTTGTGATATTTCTAAAGTAGGTCTTTGACAGAGTCTCATTTTAAGCAAATCATGTATAATCATTAATATTTTGCTTAGAGTGATGCTTTATTTTTTCTGTAGGCTCTGAGTAACCATAAACTAGAACTTTCCATTTCACTTACTGAACATGGTTAGATATTAGTTTGGTAGAGAATCTTCTATATGGATTGACCTGAAGACCCACCCATCACCCAGCAGTGCATTTATATCAACTCAGAATCCTTCAATAAGAGTCGCTTACCATATCTGATAGTGTAAATGCCATCAGAAGAAATAGTATTCTATTTTCCTTGCACTACTGACTCTTTCTCATGGCCATGATCATGAAGCAGACTTGTAAGAGCACGTTTTAAAGAGGAAGGCAATGAGTGGCTTACCAATGCATGTCATGTCTGAGTAGACTCCAAGTGGCTGAAGGAAACAAGGTGCAAACCCCTTGATGCTATGCCCCTTTATATATTGGTGCTTCCAGTTTGGGACATTCCATTCTTATTAACCCATACATCTGGTCTCTGATATCCACTCCTTCATCCTTGTAACTTATCATTATATCTCAACTAGGGCCTGTGTTAAGCAATTTATTGTATTTTTTTCCGACATAGTCTCATGCATCTCAGATTACCTTTCAATGATCTATATACGTGAGAATGACCTGGAACTTCTGACCTTCCTGATTTTACCTTCCAAATGCTGGGATGACAACATGTACTACTTACTCCAATTTTGCATGATAGTAGAGTTTTACCTCGGTCTTCATGCATGCAAGGCAAGCACTATACACTATACGTACAGAATCACATCCCCAGCCCTCACGCTAGAATCTTTATGGATAAAAGGGGGAATCAGTCCTACATTTGACTCTCATATAGGGGAGGAATGTAGAAAAACAATGGTTTATCAAGAGATATACTTGTTGTGCACAACAGGAGAAAGAAAGATGATTAATTGTGGCTGTGAGAGCTAATAGAGACATCAGATATGAATCAGCATCTTTGATAGCCAAAAATAGCTTAGTAAATGGGCATCTAGAATGTGAAGACCACTTTTATTTTAGTCTTGATAAAGCAAAGAAGCGTGTATGATTTGGTCAAGACTACGAAAAACTTTGAAAGGCTAAAGACTCATGAAGAAATGTTTGGAGATGTCTGGAGAAGTAAACCATCAGATAACAGGGTCTTACTAGGCCACACAAAGGAAAGTGTGTGTGGCTTTTGTATTCTGTGCCTCTGTGATCATCAATCTGTGGGTTCTTTAAATGCTAGCATGTCTCTGGGTGTGGCCTTCGCCCATCAATACTTGGTAGGTCATTGGAGCAAACTCTGGGGTTTCAAGCATGATATGGTTGCAGAATTTAGTCACTTGAGGCTCTTTTCTTCTGAGTCTTATAATTCAGTTGCTTATCTGTCATCTCTTCTTCAGGACACAACTTACATGGGCATCATTCTTAGTTTACTCTAAACTAACCTTATTATGGTCTACCTTAAAACAAGTCTTCATCATCTCTGAAGACCTGTCATCTACTGAGTCATACAAATTAGGAAGCTTAGAAGAGTTGCTTCTTACCTTTAGACCTCTTCCTGAGTCCACCATTCTGTGGATCATTGAACTCATTTTCCACTTCAAACTGTTAGATAGCTATTACTATCCCCAATGACATTGTTTAATTTAAGTTTCTTCATGAGTCATTAAACCAGAACTTCTCAAATGTTAGGCATATATCTATCACTCAAAAAGCTTATTAAACACAGCTTCCAGATCCTTCCCACCAGAAAGTCTGCTAAGGCTCAGAACTGGCAATTCTCATCAGATTCTAGACAATGCTGATGCTTTTGGTCTATGATCTTGGTTGGGTAGTTTCTAATTAAGTTATTTTAATTGCTTGTTAACTGACCTTGGACAGGCCTCAACAACTCCAATGTTGTTTAAAATGTTGTTTGTCATTCTAAAGCATTTTTGTTATTTTTTTTTTTTGTTTTTTTATTCTTTGATGATTATATATATATATATATATATATATATATATACACATAATTGAATATATATACATACACATATATACATACATACATACATACATATTCAACAGAACATTCCATAACAAGATACAAAGATACAATAAGACTAGGCACAAACCTTCATATCAAGGCTAGACAAGGTAATCTAGTAGAAGGAAGAGAGTCCCAAGAGTAAGCAAAGAGTCAGAGACACCCCTACTCCCACTGTTAGTAGTCCGACTAAAACACAAAGCTAACAGCCATAACATATATGCAAAGGGCCTAGCACAGACCCATGTGGGCTTCATGATTGCCGTAAAGCATCATTTTTAATGTGTTATTTTTCTACCTCCATATTCTTCAGGGTTCCACAATGATCACAATATAATAAATAGCAAATATATACCCTATGTCCCAGGTCCTCAACAACCTTGCTCCTGCTGCCTTTTCAATCCTGTTTCTCCCAAATCTGATAAGTAGCCAAACTATGGCTGTGCTTTGCTGTTCCTATGACTACATAAACTTCCTAGCAACACTTCCATGTACTTCCTCCATGCTCACCCTGTCCAGCCTCTTGTTCCTGAGGATTCAGCCCAATGCAACAAACTTAGTGTCACTTTAACTCTGTACTCTTCTTAAAGGAGCAGGCATCTGTTTGCTTCTTCCACAAGCTTTGAGGTTCTTCAAGAGAATGGATTGTATCTTTTTTATTCACAGATTTTTTTTCTCAGATGTTTAGCAACATATGTAGTCATGTCAAGCATCTCTGATATTATTTAAACTGAATTTAATCCTGTACCTTCATATTCTCCCAAAATTTGTCTCACTAGTATCAAGAGACTTTCTTTTCAGGAAAATAGTCTATGATCTAACA
>CM052701.1:105429656-105447213 GCA_028551405.1 Uromys caudimaculatus
TAACTTTATAAACATCAAAAAAGTATCCTACAAATGAGGTTATGATGTACTCTTCGAACAATACATTTTAACCCTCCCTCCTGTACACTTGCTGCCAGAATGCAGTATGAACAATTCCCAGACATTTCAGTCTCAATATCCTCTAGAGTTGTCAGAAATCAATGTACACCATCTGTACTGGCTAGTTTTGTGTGTCAACTTGACACGGGCTGAGGTTATCACAGAGGAAGGAGTTTCAGTTGAGAAAATGCCTCCATGAGATCCAGCTATAAGGCATTTTCTCAATTAGTGAGCAAGGGGGGAGGGCCCCTTGTGGGTGGTGCCATCTGTGGGCTGGTAGTCTTGGGTTCTATAAGAAAGCAGGCTGAACAAGCCAGGAGAAGCAAGCAAGCCAGTAAGAAACATCCCTCCATGGCCTCTGCATCAGCTCCTGCTTCCTGGCCTGCTTGAGCTCCAGTCCTGACTTCCTTTGGTGATGAAGAACAGCATGGAAGTGTAAGCTCAATAAACCCTTTCCTCCCCAACTTGCATCTTGGTCATGATGTTTGTACAGGAATAGAAACCCTGGCTAAGACACCATCCTCACACCCTACATGACATCAGGCCAGAGTGAAGTCCTTTGCAGGACCAGCTACATAATCTGTGCAAATAAAAACGTGGAACCTTGTTAGTAAGAATTTCAAGATAGTGAGACAGAAGGATTAAAGCCAAGCATTGTGGGCCCATGTAGCTGCCTAGGTTGACAGCAGATGGAAGGTGTCCTTTATTGTAAGCCTCAGAAAGAACAATAAAATTGTGCTGATTATGTACCTTCTTTTACCTTAAACACTAGAGTAACAATATTTTACTATATTTCATAATATAATCATTACTTTATTACAGGTCAGTAAAATCAACCTTTCAGGAATGTCAATCATATCTTTTACTACATAATATGACTGACAACCAAGGTCCTCCATGGTGCCTCCAATAGAACAATTCTAGGCAACCTCCCCGTCAAACACACAACTATTCTACTTCAAGCTGAACTTTTAATATTCATCTTTTACATACATGCCTTCCACTGTCCCTTCCTCATATATAAATAATTGAAAAACTGCATTGGTGGGAATTGAAGGCCAAGTAGAGGTTGATAATAAAGTTACCATTGAATCTATACACTCAAACTGAATTTAATGCTTATCTTAGCACTCATATTGTACTCTTAGCACAATACCTATTAAAAAGCTTATTTGCTCCTCCTAGTATGTGGAGGAAGAGAAGGGTACTGTATAGAATGGTTCTGGATTATTATAAGGCTTATCTCCATGGTGCCCTTGCCTCTAAGAGCCAGAATTAGTAGGGGTGGAGATAGAGCAATAGAACTATTTTCTGGAAAAAAAAAGGGGGGGGAGGGGGGATGGTTGCTTCTAACAGCAGAAAGCAAGTAAGGAGGAGAAAGAAACAGAAGAGATACTGAGAGAAAGTTTTACCAAGACTCTGGTGCTATATTTATGGTTTTTAGACATCTTAAACATCATCTGCAGAACCCTCTGCTTAGGGATGGTTCACAAACTGGTAATATCAGAAGAGGGAGAAGAAAGAGGAAGAAAAAAATGGGAGACGAGAGGAGAGGGAAAATGGACACAGAATAAAAGGAACGGAACATGAGAAAACATTTAGTAAAGGTGTGGCTGTTACACTCCTGACACTTGCAGTCATAAAGAGCAATCGAGTCCTAGTGCGCTAAGCCAGTCCACACTTCCCAAGCTTAATTGGTGCAATTGAGTTAGTTCTGCCAGACCTAGAGCTGGACACCTTTCTCTGCTCTTTCACCCCATCTGCTGGCTCTGCCAAGAGCTGTCCTTGGATCAAGACACCAGCAGCACCAATGAGAAAGTGAACTAGATAATTTATACAGCTGTGATTTCAGCTTAACCTGCTCATAGATTTCCTGGGGGCCTTGATAAAATGCAGATCTGAGGCATAAGATTTTCCGTTTTAAATAGGATCTCATGTGTGCTGATCCTTGGACCTAACTCTAGGTACCAGGGCTTTATATCATCGATGACGACTAGCACAAAACCCCCCAGTAAGGTCTCCCAACTGACATGGAAAATGGTTCCTATTTCTTAATGTAGCTCCTCATTCACCAGTTAGCAAATACTGAAGAATTAAGTTCATTCAGAGTACTCCTCCAATTGTTTCAATGGTCTGTTTCCATAAAAGTTATCAATTATACCATGGAGTTGATACATTTGGACACCTAGATTGAGGTGGGAAATGCTGTGGTGATCTTGTTATATAGAATATGAGTTTTGTTTTAAACAAATGCTTAACCACTGCTCTCCTCATAAATCAGCAATAGAGTCCCAAAGAATGTGTGGCTTGGCCAAGGTCGAATAGCTTACTGATGATAACAGGGAAGAAAATCTACTTAGGATCACCAGAGTCTCGCATTGTCTGTTCGTACATCCTGATTATTTCCCATCTTATATTTCCTTCTGTTGAAATGGCTAGAATTGTATCTGCTATGTACTATAATTAGTAAGGACCTAAATATGTGCTGGAAGTTACAGAAAGTAACAGCACACATCTCATCTCAATAGATTGCCTCCTGTATCTTTCTTTGTATTCTAATGCCCCACCCCTCCTCAGAAAAATTAGATTTAAAACATTTTCACAAGATGAAAAAGAAATAATAGGCCCTTTGCTATCAGCATCAGTGACATTGGGTATTCTCATTTTGCCTTCTGTGTCTCATTAACATGGTGCACATAACATTTTGATTGACATTAAAAATCTCCCCACAAAGAGAGTACAAATCTATTCCATACAATATGGATGGGTGGGTTATTGATATGTGTGCACTGGGTGAGTGATTTGTTTGCCTAGATCTATCAGTTATTCAGGAACTCGGGATGACCAAATAGCAAATCAAGGGACAAGACCCTCAAATGAGACTAGGCTCATTTGACGTCAAAATTCACTTCAGAGAACTTAAGCAGTTTTTCACACCTGACTGAGATTGAAGGGTGTATTTCCAAACTGCCCTTTCCATTCCCAAACAGAAAGGCACAAAAGTAAATAAAAAGTTTCCGGGCTTCTGAGGTCTCAACCCGGTCTCAGCGTAAAAAGCAGATGAGCAAAGTGAGTGGGCGAGTGAAATCATTTGAACAAAACCCCATTATTTACAGATGAGAAATTTATACTGTCAGCGTAATATCTGCAAGACTAAACAGCCTGGAGAGTATATAAAAGCACAGCACCCTGGTGCAGAAGAGCAGAGCTTGGGCACAGAACACACTCAAAGTTCTCAAGGGGACTCCCTCTGTCTACAACTGCTCTCAGCTCAGTCTCACAAGGTAAGAGGCACACTGTGCGGCGGGGGCTGTGAGGTATGTTTAAGTACTATGAATTAAAATGTTGTTTTCCATCTTTTACTTTTTTGATAAGACTATGAAAAACACAGTTTAGATCAAAGCATTATTGACTAGATTTATGCCTACTTTATCGTAATGAATTTGCAAATTACTTAGAGAAATAATATAATGCACTGATATCATAAACATAGAAAGAAAAACAAAGATTTAGTCCAGTGCACTTGTTACAATGTGAACAGTATGTTCAAATAAGTAAATACTCTGAAAAATAAATATTTTTGCTTTGACTTGAAAGATGCGCATACTACTTTGAACAGAAGGGCTTTTTAATTTCACAAGAAAATGTGTCCATTACCAAGACTATAACAGCAATTTTTCTTTATGAATTAAAAGCTTTTTTTTAAAGCTCTTGTTTTTTAAAAGAAGATATTTCATATCATTTTTCAAATATCCAGATGTCTAATAAATGTTTCAAAGTATCAAGGCCTATATAGCAACCCTTTGTAAATTAAAGCTAACATCTTTGGAGCAGAAAATAAGCAGCATCAATAACTGGGATTTTCTTCAGATGAGTTATACACTAACAGTTATTTACCATATATTGAAGACTAATAGTTGTAAATAAAATCTAAAGTAGCTACATCTAGAATGAAATTTTGTACATATCTTTAGAAAGATCATTAGATATTCTGAAGTACCTATGAACTTCATAAAGAAAAAGCTCCAGTTCAGTAGTGCCAGCAATGGAGTCAACCACCAAGCACAGTGTGTTTCAATAAATTCTAGGGCAGTTATCTCTCAATCTGGGGGTCATGACCCTTCTGGGGGTCAAACAACCCCTTCAAAGGTGTTGCATATTAGACATTTACATTATGATTTATAACAGTAGCAAAATTATAGTTATGAAGTTGCAGTGAAAATAATTTTGTCGTTGGGGGTCACTACAACATGAGGGACTGTATTAAAGGGGCACAGGTTCAGAACCACTTATCTAGGGACTCATTATTAAAGGAGATAAGGAAGTAGAAAGCGTTTATGTTCCCTACAACACCAATATATCTTAGGAAAATAAAATAATCTCTTCTTTCCTAAATCTAAGATTCTTTTTCTAAGACTTTCTAAACAGGGAGTAGTACTGTGGCTATAGTCTAATTTTAATTTTGATTGGAAAGTTGTGGTATTTTTCTTTGTTTCTTTTCTTTTCTTTTCTTTTCTTTTCTTTTCTTTTCTTTTCTTTTCTTTTCTTTTCTTTTCTTTTTTTTAATGCCAATCTCTTTCTTTACACTAGCTGAAAAAGGTGAGAAGTAACTGTAAATTCCTTACTGGATACAATGTTGATGCTAAAATAGTATATTTAATTCTCAACAATAGTATTAAAGCAATAGACTAATTATTTTATTTCTCAGAAGTTTCTTAACTTCCAAAAAGTGAATAAAGAAAAGTGAGTTATATCAGGTGGTTGAATTAGCAGACATATGTTCTCACAGTATTGTCAGTTCAAAGTCTACCTTTTATAAACATAACCAGGGCCATCTCAGAACCTTCAGGGACTTTGGGTTGAAGGGTTTATTTATGATTGAGTTGGCACTGTTCAGTCTTTTGCAAGAGGCTTTCCAATAGCATTATGGACCTAAAAGAAAATGCTTGCTTTAACTCTTCAACATTATAATAATATATTACCACTGAAAGATACAACCAAAGACATGCCAAAGTAGCCATTTAATATTGATCATCAAGAAGGATGAAAGCATAATTTCTATTGTGCTGTTTTGTCTGATTGGACAGTTCATCAATAAGCATTTATTATTTCAGAAAATTCCACTCCAGGTATGACAGTCTCTATTTTACTGCCAAAGACACATAGTAAATATGATTGAGATGTTAAAGAAAAGTTGATGTTTTAAAATGATAATATTTGTAAAATCCTTGTTCCAAACCAAATGTCATTTGCTAAAAATACTCATTTCATTTATTTATGGAGAAACATAATGAAACTTGGGCTGAAACTCCCATTTCTCAAAAATAAAACATTAGAGTTGGACAGTTGCAGAGAGAAGAAGCCTGTGACACATTGTGGACTCAAGGTTTCAATTCAGAAAACAGAAGAAGAGCTCACTCTTTAGAGGCATCCTAGCCCACATTCATGTATACCCACATCCTCATCACCACACCCCTGGTATCTTTGGGTTTCACAGGATATCTGTTTTTGACAATCAGACAAGAAACCAGGTGTATGCTGCAGATAGACCTACAGTGTCATTAATAGGAAATGTCATTTCCTAGACTGAGTATAATTACCAGACAACCGAGGGCCTTTGGGACTTCAAAAGCAAGCACTAATTTTCCCTAGGATACTAATCTTTAATTTCTTAGTTGTGATTGTTCAAGTTGCCAGGAGCATTAGTTCTTATTGCAAATTGCTTGTCTTTAAAATGATTTTTTTCCTTTAATTTAGAACAGGTCAAAGCACCCTAAAATACCTCAAATCTGTTGGCCGCTTTATAATTACAAAGTCTAGACCAAGTTACACTATTTAAAATATAAATGAATAATACATCTGAACCGACAGCTGGTATGCCAAGTTGTAGCCCGAGGCGGCTTTAAGATGGTTGAAATGCAGTATGATGTAAATGCTTGAAAGTGAAGGACGATTAATTGAAAGCCAGACTGATAGTGAAGGGGTGGTGTTATGGGTAAGGTGCCACTCAGGCTAACCATATGCAGCATATCATCTACAGAGGGTATTTTAAATGTTTATTGTGGACACTTTTATTTCAAGTCTGGAAATGAGCCTTCTAAACATTAACAGAAGTGTCCTACATTAATGAAAAGCCTAATAGTAGAACAGATCCTTTGTGTTATTTTTTCCTTATCAAAATTCACTGGGGGGGTGTATATTCTATTTGAATTTAACGTGGCATTGGAACCATTAGCAGGATAAAATAGGATAACTTTTGTCTGTGTATAATATTAACTTAGTCAAAATTGAGCTCATTTGGACTGCCTGTTCCCCATCATCCCCCTCCCACCACCACTCTGTGTTCCATCAGGCAGAGAAAAACCATGAAGACCGTTTACGTTGTGGCTGGATTGCTTATGATGCTGGTACAAAGCAGCTGGCAGCATTCTCTTCAAGACCGGGAGGAGAACCCCAGGTACTGAAGAGCAGACTAGCCTGTCCCTGTGATTAGAATGAAAACGGAGAGAACAGTGACTGGGGAGCAGGGTCCCAGCGGTTTGGAGGGATACCTTCCCTGCACAGTGTGAAATATTGAAAACGTAGCGGTGATAAAGGTGGACTGTGTTGGGATAAGACTCATCAGGGTACATATGCACCAACAATGGGGTGGCTAGGCTTAGAAGCATGTCAACGGGAAACGATAGTCCTTCGGATCTTCACATGATAATCTTTAGTACATATCATTACTCACATACTAAAAAGAAAAGTACATTGTTTTAACTATTTCAACTCCAGTTCCTTTTTATGCCTTTAAAAATAATATTATTCTTTGTTAATTACAAAAATTATATATATTTAACATGTAAAATGTTAAAAAAAAAATGCAACATTTTTAAGTGTTCAAATATCTACTGCCCAAAGAAAACAATTCAAAATATATCAAACTAGTGTGTTGTTAACCTGGGTTTTAAAGATTTTTAAATATGTTTTTAATTGAAATATATATTAGTTTGCTCCGCTCTTCCCTCCTAGCCCCTTCTCACTACCTATATAAACCATAATACAAATAGCTCTGAGTTTCTATTGCCATGAAATATGTTTTTCTCTTGAAGTTATATTGTCAATTTTCTCTTTTATTATGGTACTTATTACATATCTGACTTGTAAGGGTTACATGCTTTTCACATCATATGCAATATTTATTTTCATATTCCTCTTCTACTGGGCATTTAAAGAAATTTTAAAATGTACCCAGGAAGAGTGCTACACGGGAGGTGTGTCCATATGCATTTTGCCTCACATTTCTTAATACTTTCTTTTAGATTTCCAGCAATGACATTATTGTGTCAAAGGGTGTGAGTGAGTTTAAACCAGAATTAGTACAAAAATATTGCTGATTTGCCCTTCAGAAAAGATGTAGAAGTTCATCTCTTCCCATGAGTAGAGAAATATTATACCCCCTCTACTGCTTAATAATTTTAATTTGACAAGTAAAATAGTATACCATTTGTGGTTATTACATTGATATCCCTGTATATTTATCATGCCAACCAGTTACATAGGGATATCCACCAGGAATTTTCAAATGAGCAGATGGTGTTTTTTGTCCCTTTCTCCAATCTTTAGCTACTGTATAGCTAAGTAATTGAGCTTTTTTTTTTTCTTTTTTTTTAACATTAGTATGTACAAGACAAATTTGGGGGCATAGATCTGCTGCCCAAACAAGTGATTTGGGATTCTTAAAGTTTTAAAATATTCAAGTCACTGTTCTCCTCTGTCATATTAGCATAATCATGAGTAGATTAATTACTTGAAAAGATTTCTTTCCTCTTGTTTCAAAAAACATTTGAGAAACCTGTTGCTAAATTTCAGAATGAATATCTTCCAATACACTATAGCTGGTCCAATGAGCAGGTCAGGTCCTTCTAAACATTGGCTCATAACCTGTGGGTCGTGACCCCTTGGGGGGTCGTATATCAGATGTTTACGTTATGATTCATGACAGTAGCAAATTTACAGTTATGAAGTAGCAATGAAATAACTTTATAGTTGGGGGTCAGCATAACATGAGAAATAGTATTTAAGGGCTGCAGCATTAGGAAGGTTGAGAACCACTGCAAGGTGTCTGCAGAAACAGTAGCCTCACTACTACATGGGGCCTTCCATTTTGTACTGAGGAATCTTCTTGGTAATCCTAATTATAAAGTGTGTACTCGTGGAGTATTTACCCTTGGAGTACCTGCTGCTGCAGTATTATTAATGCTGCTTCATCACTGCTGCTCACAGACCATTCCCAGCTTCCCAGACAGAAACGCTTGAGGACCCTGATCAGATGAATGAAGACAAACGCCATTCACAGGGCACATTCACCAGTGACTACAGCAAATACCTGGACTCCCGCCGCGCCCAGGATTTTGTGCAGTGGTTGATGAACACCAAGAGGAACCGGTAAAAGAAATTCTCCTGATTCCCCTAGGTTATCATGCTCACCAAACAGGCTTATTCATGTTGGATGTTTCCAAGGTTGGGCACGCTACCCCTTGTCTAGGCTCTAGCAGATTCCTAATACCCATGCCATTGTGACAAAGACTTTTTTATTATTTTAAACTGCAGTTTTCTTAGTAATTTTTAAAACCGGAAACTAAGTTTTGGGGATCTGCTAGGCTGAGAATGTAATTCTTGCTAAAAGTTAGAGCAAATTCACACCATGCCATCGAGGGGTTCAAGTCAACAACTGTGATCCCATGAGGATTATACCTTAGCTGCGTTGATCATTGGTAAAGTATGAAAAAACAGATGCATCCATTCTCTTGTAAAATAAAATCCAAGACGTGCATTTAAAATCACAGCCTGGCTAGTTGTAGAGCGTAAAGAGAGAAGGCGGCAAACAGGAACACAAACCCATCATAAGGCATACATTTTAATGTTGGATTTTGTTTGAGGAGTGTTGGGGGCTTTGCTACTTCTAGGCTACTGGGGGAAAATTATCCACAAGAGTTTCACAGAGATGGTGGAATTTCACAATTTCTTTGGAGGATAGCCCACATGGGAAAGGGAGTTATGCATACCAAGCAGCTGAAGAAATCTAAAAATCAGGAAAAGGACATAGATGTGTCTGGGTGGGACGAAAAGGATAGTAAGAGGGGATGAGATGAGGAGACTGGACACACATATCCTTGGAGTGGCGAGTACAGCATCGAGGAAGATAGCTACAGTGGTCAGAGCAGACCTGAGGGCTGACAGTGTCCCTGCCAGTGACTTGTAGGTAAAGCATCCGAACTGTGGGAAAACACACATTTATAGATTTGAAAACAATTGTTCTGATTTTCTAGAGTGGAAATGATGCAATGTGGGTAAACTAACACAAAGTGACTGACCCATAACCTCAGCTTTGTTGACTGTTTAAGATGAACCTTCCTGAAGGAGCTGAGGGGTTTGCAGCTCCATGGGAGGAGCAACAGTGACAACAGGCCAGACTCCTCGGAGCTCCCTGGGACTGGACCACCAACCAAAGAGTACACATGGAGGGACCCATGGCTCTGCCCCATATGTGACAGAGGATGGTCTTGTTGGACATCAGTGGGAGGAGCGGCCCTTAGGCCTGAGGGTGTTCGATGCCCCAGTGTAGGGGAATGCCAGGGCTGGAAGGCGAGAGTAGGTGGGTGGGTGGGGGAGCACCCTCATAGAAACAGGGGAAAGAGAGATGGGATAGGGGGTTTTCAGAGAGGAGACCTGGAAAGAAGATAACATGTGAAATGTAAATAAAGAAAATACCCAATAAAAGAAAAAAAAAAAAAAAAAAAAAGGATGAACCTTCCAAAAGGGCGCTGTACAGCACAGGACTGCAGGCTGATTGTTGTGTCACCCCTGGGTTTGTCGCACAAGAGCCCACTTTTCTTCTCTCCTGCTAGAGCATTTACTTTCTTTAATCAGTTATCATATGGTTATTCTCATAATAATTCAAGATGGTCTTTTGCTTCCCTTGAATCAGTTAACTGACTCTGACCGGATTTTCATTAATAACAACTACCTACTCTGTGAGCAACATGGCAGAGTGGGCAGACTTCCTGTCCTGGGATAAAGTAAAACCTAAATGAAGCTTTAACAACCACGGCATGAGGAAGCAGACCAGGTGGAAACGGCCCCTGGAAGAGAATGGAATGGTTTAGTCTCTTTTAAAATGTCATTAGCCTTTTCCCACAAAGTTTCAACCAGATCATTAACAGAACTTCAAAATGATTTTATAACCACTCTCACCTCCCAAACTCCTTAGCGCTCTTGCTGTTCAATCCTGAGCCTAAGGTTCCCACCGCTTATCAGGGAGAAACACATTAGCAGAGAGGAGAAGCTTCGATTCAACTTCCACATTTCTTTCAGGAACAACATTGCCAAACGTCACGATGAATTTGAGAGGCATGCTGAAGGGACCTTTACCAGTGATGTGAGTTCTTACTTGGAGGGCCAGGCAGCAAAGGAATTCATTGCTTGGCTGGTGAAAGGCCGAGGAAGGCGAGAGTAAGTCTCTAGTTTATTACCAGATGATTTTCCTAAATAGGAAATTAAAAACAAACAAACAAACAAAAAGACTATAGTATGGGGAAAACTGTACTCAAAACTTAAAAAAAAAATTCAATGTTTAATGAAGTGGTCATAGTCTGACTTGAAGTTACATATTTGTTCAACTTGTATTCATGTGTTAATAAAAATTCAAACATGTAACAACATTATCCACATCTAACCACGTATTCAGCTACCACAGGGATAAGCCATACAGTGCTCATGGTGCAAAAGGAGAGCAAGTTCCTTAGTTGCTTGCTTAGATCTCAATCACACATTACTCCTGAACCATCTCATCTTCTTGTGACCATTTTGATTTGCGTTTGAAATGAAGTGGGAGAAAATTTATGTTCAACTCTGATTTTGAAGCAGAGTTAAAACATGCTTGCTGAGAAGATTGAGATGAGGGGGAACTAGTATGGAAGCTGACTTGTAAGCGCTACCGGGAATGCCTAGAAACCCAGTGGTGCATCTTGATGGAGATCTATAGTCTGTAGGTGACATACCTGAAATGCCTACAAAACTAACGGTGCAACTTCCTGGGTATCTATAGTATGTAACAAATACCCAGAATCCCACTGTGGTGAATGAGTGGGGGGAAAAAAACAGCTAGAATTTTAATCCCTTACTGCTGAATTTTGCAAAGCTGCTTTCACAATCACTGACTTTCCAGAGCTTGATGCATTTGTGTTGAGTTTCAGCAAAACTAATAGTTTAAATAATAGCGTATGAGTTGTCAATGAACTAAAATCTTTAAGGCAACGTGGGTTACTCAAAAAAGGAGAAGCTACATGAGCTTTGTTTCAGAATAGAGATCCAAAACCTTCTAGCTTTTAATGGTCTCCATCTTGGGTGGGCTTGTATGAGGGGTTTTAGTGAAGCCCCCAAAATATTATTCTCTACAACCTCCACCCACATCACCAATGATCAGCAGTTCACAAGAATTTATTTAAGATAAACACCGACTCTAAACCTTCTTTTCTTAGCTTCCCAGAAGAAGTCGCCATTGCTGAGGAACTCGGCCGCAGACACGCTGACGGCTCTTTCTCTGATGAGATGAACACGATTCTCGATAATATTGCCACCAGGGACTTCATCAACTGGCTGATTCAAACCAAGATCACTGACAAGTAAATGCTTTTTAGTTAATTTTGAAATCTATTAAAACTTTCATAAATGTAGGTCATATAGCCATTAGCTGTTCTTCTGTGTGGGTGACTCTTATGTAATAAATATGATGAATGTCTTAAGTTACTTAAGAGTATACAATCATGTTTAACTTTTTTATGGAAGTTTCTATCCACTTAGCATTCACTGGATGTCTATGATAGACCAAGTACCAGCAAAATCAGTATCAATGAAATATGGAGATTAAATCACTACATATTAATGTCACATTAAAATCGCTGTAATTTTAACACACCCATAAAATGTCATTGTGTGTGTCATTATTTATTCAATTTATAAGCAGAGCTGTGTGCCTGGATGTAACTCAGTGGTACTTAGCATATGTAGGGTCCCCGACTCAGCCTTCAGCATTAAAATAGAACAAAACAAAACAGAAAAGAAAGATAAAGTCACAAGAATAAAAAAAAAATCAAGTTTAAGTGTAATTTATTGAAAAATATTATTTTTATAATTATTTATAAATACATGTTTTTGAAAGATCTTTAATATATCATCCTTAAATGAAAATTAATTCAAGTAAAAATGCTGAAGAATTTACTAATGGACAAACAATTTTTTTATTAAATGACATTGAAATGTCTTTTGAATAAATTAGTTATATCATCTGGTTACTATAATTATTCTAAACAGTTCCTTTTTTCTTCATAGGAAATAGGTATTTCACCGTTCACGACCATCTTCACAACAGCTCCTGCCAGTCACTTGGGATGTACACTGAAGAGCTATCTCCTGAAGCTATACCGCTTTGCATGCGGACGACTACATTTCCCTTTAGCATTGTGTAGCCCAAAGATTGTCAATGGAATAAAGTATTTCCGGGATGTTGATAAAATAACCACTTTACAGTATGAAAATGCTGGATTCTCACATTTTTCTCCTCATTTTAAAGTTCCCACCTTGAGATTATTTTTCTGTGATATAACTTGTAAATTATTGCAGTCATAACACCTGGATTATAATAACAAAAGACATGGCAACCTGGTAGCCGTAGTGGTGAACCTGGAAAGAGAACTTCTTCCTTTATCATAAATGCACTCAGCTTTCGATATATTGAGAATAGATTTAAATAAATATTTCATCCTTTGTTACTATGGTCTCCTTTCTCTTTATTGGTCTGTCCTTCCAGACTCTGATTCTTCCTCGGCTGGTGGCCATATCTCAATCTACTACTAACGAACAGCTCCATGTTTTGAATGACTGTGCAGTACTCTACCATGTTGAGCTAATGCTGAACAATTAGTAGGTCATATCAAATATTTATTTATGTTTTATCTTGATAAGAAATGTCATCCGGCAGTATTAGACTCAAAAATCAAATCTCTCCTGGGGCCAAACAGCCACATCCACTTCAATACTGTGCCTACACACACACACACACACACACACACACACACACACACACACACACACACAACTGCTTGAGAGCACACATCCTTCTTGCACATTCAGACATCAATGCACTTGTCTCTGCCCCATTTATTCACTCAACTACCTGATACAGCAGACATCTGATTTTTTCCACAATACTCCATACCCTACTGGCCCAGTTCTGCTATGGCCAATGTCTTGACTGAGCCTGATGCTGGTTAGCAATGCCTGAAACTTTGCTCTGCTGTGTAACACATGGCACTCTCTCTTTCTCCATCTCTATAGCGTTGCGGTGAGGTGGACTTACCCACTAATAGGATTCCAAAGTTTATAATTTAGTAATTTATTTGTATAACTTGATCTGCAGCTGTGAATTGGGCGTGAAACCTGTAAACCACAATTGTTTTATGATAGGTAGCAGAAACTTTCTCCTGACTTAGAAACTTTAAGACTACAGTTGGAGCTGGCAGAAGGATCCCAAGAAGTCAGTTAACTCCGTTGGATGTAAATTTCTCATGTGAAAAAGATTAGAGTAATCTAAGCATGCTCATATCTCCATCTTCCAACTCACTGAATGTGTTTCACAACGAGGCCTCAAGGATAATAGGATCCTAAGATGGTGGTCAGGGAAGTGCTGGAGCAGGATCCTGCCTTTGTCTGTTGGCTTCAAACCAAAAAGCATCCCTCTCTCCTCCAAAGCATCTCACTGTGGGAGGCTCACAGGCTACACAGAAAACCATTTTTTCTCAAAGTTAGATTTCTTTCGGTTCTCGTGCTTATCTGTTAAATACACACGTGTGTGCTGATGGTGAAGGCATTCAACTGGTAGGGAGGACGAACAATATTTCCCACAGTTCTAGCTAAGGCTGTTCAAGAAAATTCACTGATGAACACGACGCTTTCTTTCACCCAAATAATTCGCTAGTTCACCTATGGACGCACAGGTGACTTAATAGGCTCCATGTAAAAATACATGTGTGTGTGTATGTGTGTGTGTGTGTGTGTGAGAGAGAGAGAGAGAGAGAGAGAGAGATTGGGAGAGCACTTTTGTGTACATTCTAGTAGTTGGGTCACAGCCTTCAGAATGACAGAATACACTCACACAGTAAAGGGCGGGGAGTGGGTAGGTTACAGTGAGTGGCCAGAATGGAAAGAAGAGGAAAACAGTTTGAAGGTCCACAGGAGTCAAGCCCCAAAGACTGAAAGAGATCAAACTCAGCTAATATAAATCTACCCTTAAGACCCAGGGACAAATTAAATAGAATGCCAAGGGAATCGATAAGTCGTTATGTGTATGTATGTATAAAATATCATGGAGGTTGTAATCTCAGCTTCAGACAAATGAGAAATGAAGAAGACAGAAAAGGATAGGAGGGCAATTTAAAATGCTACTATGATTTGTAATGTAAACTTAGACAGTTATTAATATTTATTTATGTAATGGTACATTGTTCACCTCTATAAAGCAGATTATGTGCAGATTCTGGGAGAAAATGTCTGAGACACCACAGTCCTAGACCCCGACACTTTCTGGTCTACGATGAAGTAAACATTAAGGAACAGAAGAAATGAGCAATGTAACCAGTAAGATTTTACAGGTTTAGACCGAACTATGAATTCTGATGGGAAAAGCTGCTTGATCTGCAAGAACACACACAACAGTTGCCCCCAAACAGTAACCAGAAGAGAGCCTCAGCAATTGCGTAGTGCTCTCTAGGGACCCCAGAATGCAATGAAGGCCAGAAATTAGCATCTCTTAAAAGTCTTTGTGCCTGCACATTAAGGTAAATGATATTAGATAGCTCTTGAAACAAATAGATCAAGAACAAATTTCAAAGAGCTAAAGAAAAGAAAACTAAACTAAAAAGAAATGAAAGATAAAATGGATGTGTTAATAAAGACAAAATTAAAACAGTGAGACAGAAAACAAATAGACCCCATGCTTACCTTGGTTACTCCTTCGAAAAGAAAGTACATCAGAAGAGACAAATGACTGAAGCCCTTCCTTCCTTCTTCCCTCCCCCTCCCCCTCTCTCTCTCAGAGGAGAACGGTCAAATGACTGAATGAAATAATTATCAAAGAGAATAATTTTTCCAAAATCTGAAGTTGCTTGGACAACTGGATATTAGTGTATTTTAAAACTTGGCTCTTGTTTTAAGATATAGAATCTCATGTAGTCCAGCCTAGACTCAAGCTCTATGTAGCTGAGGATATCCTTGGTCTTCTGTTCTTTTGTCTCTCTCCAAAAGTGCTGGGGTTGCAGGCAGATGCAATCTTACCCAGATAATGAAGTGCTTGGATAAACTCAGAACTTCATGCATTCTAGGCAAAAATTTTTCCTATGAAGCTACAACCCCAGTCCCAAGTGGTTGATAAGTGTTTTTGATATGTAATCTCCTAAAACTCAGACTGGATTGAATTTCCTATATGGCCAAGTATGACCTTGAACTTTGGATCCTGCTCGCTACCTCTATCTCCAGGTTTCTTGGATTATAGGAATGGGCTACCATGCCTGATTTAGGATATGCTTTCGATGGAGCCTTGGAGCTACATCTCCAGCTCCATTTAAAAGAATTCAATGAAAAATAATCTTTATAGAAAAATATAATTTGTAATATTACCCCAAATACAGAGGAGCAATATAAAGAGTTCATTAATAAAAATAAAAACCTCTCCATTAAGCATTTTATCTCAAGTCTGCAATCAAATTGTGCTTAAATCTAAATGAACTTGATTTATGAACATTGATGCAATTAAAATACTAAGAAGAAAATCCAAGTGTTTATTAAAAATAGTCTGTGATGACCAGGGAAAATCACGCAATCAAGGTAAAATGGCTTTATATTTTAAACTTCTTTAACATAATTCATCATATTAATAGAGTCAAGAGAAACACAAAGGTATCTCCACCAGTAATAAAAGTCAATGGGCAATATTAAACTCATATCCCACATGAAAGAATAATCAACAGATACTTTTAAAGATATATATACTTCAGCTTAAAGTTTCCACTTAGTGGGAAGTGTTAAAAGAATCCCCCACAGAGTCACAAACAAAGGAGAGATACTTGTTATTTTGACTGCGATTTAATGTTGTTTTAGAGATGTTAGAAAACATAGCTTAACAAGAGAAAGTACACAATTAAAAAAAAAAGAGTATAGTGAAAATACATCTACTTAAGAATATATGTGTGTATCTGGAAAAACAATAAAAGAATCAGCGGGAAAATACCACAAACAAAGAGACAATTTAGCGTGTTGGAAGAACATAAAATAAATATTCAAATCAATAACCTCCAGGTAGAAAGGAAACCAAAAGAGACAGAGAACACAGTCAATTATCTTTACATGTGGTAGCTGTGCTCTACAAGAAACCATACATACTGAACCATTATTCCTATCAGGAATGTAGATTTAATTTCTCTCAAGGCTCTGAAAGCATTTTTGTCAACTAAAATACCATTTTCCTTGTAGAAGTTTGTTTGCCAATTTCCTTGGGAAACAAGCCAGTTCCATCACCACTGAAATTGCTCTTTCACATAACCCTTTGCCAGAATAGCTCTTAGCAGGTATTTAAAAAGAAAAATCCTTCTGCAGCCTCTTGATAGTAGAGCACGCCTCCTTTACCTTCATTATCAACATCTCCCACAACGCATCAGCTTTCCCTGCAAGGCAGCCAGCCCTTACTAAGAAAAATTTGACAGTTTCTTGATCCTGAATAACAGGACTTCACTGTTAACTTTCCTTCGTGGAGCAGTGCTTTCTAGCGCGGGGCTTTTCAAACAATTAACAGCCATTTCATGAACTCACAAATGCAGCCATTTGTTGCTCTTGGGAAAACAGACAGTGCCATCTGAGCACTGTGCTTGAGCACAGTCATAAACAGAGGTATAACAATAAAACAGTCAACCAATGCAGCATAAGCTTTATTTTTTGAACTCAGCTTAGGAAACTATATTGGATAACTCAAAAGTTGCACCATTTTACCATGCCTGTGAATGGCCATGAAAGTGCTGCGGGTACTAACTCTGAGGCTACAAACACATTTCAGAGAGAAGGTGAATTTGTGAATAGGGAATCAAGGATGAATGAGTGTCTTCTATCTTTAAAACCAGATTAAGAAGAGAGACAGCATTCCCAAATATAACGATTTTGCACTGATGAACCAAATTGAAGACTAGTGTCATCCAACTGGATAAAAAAAAAAAAATTGAACCAGCTATTAAAAGAGACATTTTATACATAAAGACATTTGAAGCCAAAATAAAGAAATTGAATTTTTTTTCCTCCTTTTTTATTTTTGATACTTTATATACATTTCCAATGTTTCCCCTTTTCTGAGTCTCCTCTTTGTATACCCCCTATCCCCTCCCCAACCCGCCTCTAGGAGGGAATTCCACCT
>CM052701.1:105447713-105467926 GCA_028551405.1 Uromys caudimaculatus
AATAGCTGAGTAGTACTCCATTGTGTAAATGTACCACATTTTCTGTATCCATTCCTCTGATGAGGGACATCTGGGTTGTTTCCAGCTTCTGGCTATTATAAATATGGCTGCTATGAACATAGTGGAGCATGTATCTTTGTTACATGTTGGGGCATCTTCTGGGTATATACCCAGGAGAGGTATAGCTGGGTCCTCAGGTTTCCTTAGCTTCCAAAGAGGTTCTGCTATGGCACACAAGTCATAAGGGGGGGGGGGCTTTAGAATCTATGCAATGAGAAACAGAAGAATAGGGAGGAAAGAGAGGAAGGAAAAGGACAAGAAGCCTGTGCCTGTAGAGATAAGAAAAGAAAATCCCTCTGTAATGGGGTGCCTAGAGCAGTGGTTCTCAACCTGTGGGTCGCGACCCCCTTTTGGTCACACACCATATCAGATTCTGCATATCAGATATTACATTATGATTTATAGCAGTGGCAGAATTCAGTTATGAAGTAGCAAAGGAATAATTTTATGGTTGGGGGTCACCACCACATGAGTAACTATAAAAAGGTCATGACATTAGGAAGGCTGAGAACCACTGCTTTAGCGGGTACAAGCAGAGAGGTTTTCCAGGAGTTTTAGAAACAGAAACTCTTGAGACATAAAACACATAAGAGATTAATTTTTTTAATCAGATGAGATTATGTTTGGCTGTAAGCCACAGAACAATATCTGAATTAACAGTCACTGACTCAATACGGAGCTCTGTTTTTAAAACACACACTTACACGCACGCACGCACACGCGCATGCGCACCATGATCTGGCCTAGGTAGTGTTCATAATTGCTAGGGAAGCTGCGTGGTCAACAGCATTTGGTAAGGGCCCCTCGCTTTCTCCCTTCACTATTGGTGTGGACTCTCAGGCACCGAAATCGGTGTTTCAGCTCTAGTTAAATCATCTACGTTATTGCTGTAGGAAGGAACGGACAAAGAAACTGTGCTGACGCAGTTTTAGATGTTTCTCAGGAGAAACCCCAATACTTTCACTTAAAATCATCTCTGACCGTCTACTTCCATGGCTCCACAGGGCATTGTTTTGCTTTATTCCAGGTGGATGTCCTGTTTAATAAGAGTTTTGTTTTGTTTTGTTTTGTTTTGTTTTGTTTTCTGGAGAAGAAAAGAAGAAAGGAAGCCAAGTGAATGAATACCAGACATCTCAAGAAAGGAAGAGGGATTTAAAGGCAGTATTGTGAGCTATATGGTTAAATACTTTAAACTCCACCTGAAAAACAAAGTGAATAGCTGGATTTAAAAATCATGATCTCTACTATATTTTATTGACTATGACATAGAAGTGAGGTTCAGCCACAGGAGCCATAGTTCATTAAACATCTATTTCTGGTTGCTACACTACACTCCTCCCAGTGAAATAGTTTCTCTTCCCATTTATATGTACTTGTAAAAGCATATTGTGTCTTCTATTGCTTAAAAATATTGCATTTTCCAACAAATGGCCTGAACTACCCACTTTCAAATGAGGCGTGATGATATAGAATTTTAGTCATATTTACTTTTTCACCTTTCTTTGTTTTAATATTTGAAGAGATTAGGACAATTTCTAGCACTAAGTGATGTATCAGTACATAGGCCTTTAATCCCAGTATTTGGCAGGCAGAGACATGTGGATCTCTGTGAGTTCAAAGTCAACCTAGTCTACATAGTGACTTCCAGGTCTACCAGGCTACACTACAAAGCTTATCTCAAAACTAAACAACCAAACCACAAAATAAATGGTGGTGCTTCAGGGATGAAATGTTGCGGATCACACAACTTTGTTAGAAATGTTACTAAACATTACCTATGTCAGAACATTGCCTCTGTGTGTGTGTGTGTGTGTGTGTGTGTGTGTGTGTGTGTGTGTGTGTGTGTGTGTCTCAGTTCTTGGACTCATTGTTGTCTGAGTTACCCTTTCTACCCATAGAATAATTTAGAAAATCCCCTGTTGCTTCACTATACGCTTACAAAGTCATTGTTGTTGAGATCACAGAATGCCGTCTCCACCATCTTGAAGGCTTTGTTTTTCACTTTTACCAAGTCTCACTTTAGAAGGTCATGCTTACTTCTTGTTTGCATGTTTAGAAAGCCTTAGCCCCAGACATGAGTATAAAGATTAACTCCTCACTTTCCTTGCTGGATGTTCATATACATGCTAGAAATAAAATAACAAAACAATACATGTTGATTACAGTAAATTTGGAAAGGCATAAAGAAGAAAAAACAATTTTGGTCATATTCATAAGATTCTAGTCTTATGTACATGAGTTTATATGAATGCAAACATATATGTGTGTTTAAGAAAAACAGCATTGGCTATAAACATACAGCATTTTGTTCTGTCCTCTATGTTCTAACTGGACCCTTTACACTTCAAAAGACTTTTTGAAGCAGAGGGTTTGTTTGTTTGTTGTTTTGTTGTTGTTGTTTTTAAACTGCTGCCTAGTATTTGGCTATGTAAGACTAATTGTCTTAGGGTTTCCTTGCAGTGAAGAGACACCATGACCACAGCAACTCTTATAAAGGAAAAACATTTAATTGAAACTGGCCTACACTTTCAGAAGTTTAGTTCATTGTTGTCACAGTGGAAAGCATGGCAGCAAGCAGACAGATATGATACTAGAGAAAAAGTTGAGAGTTCTACATATTGATCTGCAGGGAGCAGAAGGAGACTGTGCCACACTGGGCATAGATAGCTTGAGCATAGGAGACTTCAAAGTCTGCTTCCATAGTGACACACTTCCTCCAACAAGGCCACATCTCCTAACAGTGCTACTGCCTATGGGCAAAGCATTCAAACACATGAATCTATGAGGGGCCATTTCTATTCAGATCACAAACTAATATTCTTTTCAAAAGTGATTTTATGTTTTGTTGTTTGTTACTTAATGGTGGCATCACATTCACAAACACAGGCAAAGCCAAAATCAATAATCAGATTACAATACTTAGTCCCAGCTTTATTAACCATTCTGGGGTTCTTGAGTTTAGACACCACCCTTATTATAGCCCATATAGGTTCTAAAGACAGCTTCCAAGAAACTAGCCTCTTCTGCATGCATGGCTTTGGTTATCTCTCCTCAGGGGTCTGGCTTTATCCTCTGTCGCTGATAGAGTTCCATGGATGCATGGCTCTATGATTTCTGGGGCAAGGTCATAAAAACAAAACAAAACGAAACTTGAATTTTTTGCCTTGTAGGAATTTAGAAGACGTCTAAGTACATGGGCTGTTGCCTTTAAGTAAACCTAGTCAGTTATGTGCATAGTGTTCACAGTCAAGAACGAAAAGTGGGAAAAGAGGGAAAGAAGCAAGGAACAGAGGGAGAGAGAGAGAAAGTAGAGATTGTGTGGGTAACTCCAGCTATTTCTACACATTCCAGTATGAAAATAACCAAGCCAACTTGAACATCCAGACCAGCCTAGCTTCCATAGCATGCCAGAGCCTGCTACTATGCGGTAAACACTAAGTGTGTTGCTCATGGCTCCTCACTTCAACCTTAGAAAAACAACCTAAAGGCATGAGCTGTTTAATTTGGTTCATGGTGTCAGAGGTTTTAGTCTACTGCTGGCTGGATTTATTGCTTTTAGGTCAAGGCAAGTGTCCTCAGAGAGTGTCACCCCCTGGGGACCAAAATGTTCAATACAAAAGTCTGTAGGAGTCATTATATATTCAAACCCTAACTTCTTCTGGCTTCTAAAGTCTGATGGCTACCTCATAATACAAAATACATTCATTCTAAGAGTCTTAAGAGTTGTTCAAGTGTCCAACTGTAAAGGTGTTTCTGAGATTCAAGGCAAGGATGACATTTTTAAAAGTAGATTCTTTTAAGGATTATAATGGCACAGAGTTGTTGCAGGAAATATTTAAAAAGCATCAGCACGTGCCTGCACTATGTCCCAGTTCTCTCTGCCCTGGCGACCAGGTGGGCCATGTGCTGGCAGGCAATAGCTGACCTGTTTTTATCTTGAGGAGACTCTCTGATACAGATCTCCATGATCTCTCCACCCAGCTAGCTGGGTTCCCACTGGCGGGTCGCTACTACACCAGCCCCATGCTTCAAATCCCCCACAGCCTTAGTAGTGCACATCAGGAAAAACCACACTTTGCTGCCTTACCTTTCTCCTTTGAATGCAGATGAGCAGTTGCAAGAAGAAAAACACCACACAAACTTAGTTCAGAAACAGTGGTAACTCTCTGGGGGCAACAACTAAAACCTAATCTTGTAAGCCTTATTAAAATCTAATTCCTCTGGTGGCCAATCCTTGAGGGTCTGCCATGATACTGGGAAACTCTAGCAGCTACATCTTACCCTTATGTTGTCCTCATTCCAAAAGGAACCTTTCTATCTCCGGCTTCTTCTCTTCCCCTACCCAACCTGAAAGTCCAGCCTACTTGTCCAGTGATTGGTTTGCTTATTCATTCAGGGAGGTTCACAAGAAGCCACCTGAGTATGTGACTCATTCCTCATTCCAGACAACCCCTCCTGGGAGAGCAGAATTAACATAAAAATACAAGCAGCACTGAGCCATCCACAACACGGAGTAAACATTCCCAAACAAAAAGGCAAGAATAAGGACCCAAAGGAAGAGGGGGACCAATGTGAGACCGAAATGGATTAGCACAAACATTAAGTTTTTGGTCTGTGGCTGGTATCTGGGGGATGCATTGATGTAATGTGAGCTCCACAGGGCTTGGGCACACCTTCCTGTAGCTTACTGGTGCCAGCCAAGAAAACCCATCTCTTGGGCTAACTAATGCTTGCAGATTTCCTCAGAGAATAGTCATGTTTCAGGCATCTCTAATGACATAGCCTTTTGGGGGTTTGTCTGCTACATATCGCCTAGCATCTTGTGCTTTCCTTGACATGTGTAGTGGTTTGAATGAGAATACCCCCTCCCTGTTGGGTCATATATTTGAAGACTAGGTCCCAGATGGTGGAATTATTTGGGAAGAGTTGGGAGCTGTGCCCCTTTTGGAGGAAGTGTGTTGCTGAGGGTGGACCTTGAGGCTTAAAAATGTCATTCCCACTGTGGTCTCTGCTTCCTGCTTATGATATGAGACCTCAACCTTTCCTACCACCCTTGGAACATGGCTGCCGAGTGTGAGGCTGGCTGCACGTGAGCATGGTGAATCTATTATTGGAAACCCATTCCTGTGTACCCTGTGGGAGCATTTCACACTGAAGGTACTGGTGACTGAAGGAGCCCTTGAAGGACTTCATCTTTTATGCCTTCACAGTGTAGTGGATAAGGTTTTACTGATTCCTGAGAGGCTCCCAAGGCATCTTTATTACTGGCCCAGCGTGAAATACTTTTCTTCTTTTTTTACGCTTGATTTTAAATGCACATTTTTACTTGGCATATACTGATCACAGAAGTAGTGTGCCTCATTATGACATTCCTGTTTATGCACACATTTCACTTTTATTATATTCAACTACTATTGTGCTTTCTTGTCTTCTTCTCCCTCCCTTTCTCTTTCCATATGTCTCACAGGTTCCTTTACTTTGATTGTCTTTCCCACTCTAAGGGCCACATTTTAGAGAAAGCATGAGGCTCAGTGTCTTTTTTGTTACTCTGATACAATACCCAAACAAAAACATCTGAAGGGAGAGAGGGCTTATTTGAGCTTATAGTCCATCATGATGGAGAAGACACAGCAGTGATCATGGAAAGAACGTGGCCATGCTGGAGACAGGCTGGTCACACTGGATTAGGAAGTGAGGCTGGCTCTAAAGTGTCAATTTCCTCCCAGAAAAGAGGCTCTACTTCTTAGAGCTTCTACAAACAGCATCACCAGCTGGGGATTGAGTGCTCCCTCATGTGAGCTTATGGCCATTTCACATTCAAACAACAGAAACGCGCACTGTGAGATTCATTCTTTTCATATAACATCATCTCCCTCTTCATCCACTGTCCTGCAAACACAGCTCTGTTCTTCGTGGCTGGACAAAACTTCATTGTGCATGTATCCACATCTTCTTCCTCATCCATCTGTTCATGGACATCTAGGTTCATTCTCTGACATGACTCTTGTGTTTGGTTCCATTTCCATGGCTCTAATATCTCCAGTAAACATCATTTGTTTTTCTTTATTTCCCTCGAAACACTTTTTGCCTGAGTTCATTCTCCATTCTCTTCTAGCAAAAGATGATTTTTAAGAAAGAAGCAAAAGACAAGGCAGAAAAGGGAAGACAAAGAAAAAGGAAGAATGGGCCACTTTCTTGCACTTTGTATTCTTTCCAAGGAAGAAAACTTTGCAGCAGCTCACAAGTAGGGCACTTCTTTGTCTCTTACTTCCCTACCACCACCACCCCATCCTTTGTAACCAAAGTACAAAAGGCACCTTGTATGGATTCTGCAGAACAAGAGAAAGGATAATCACCTTCCTGCAAGATACAAAAGGGGAGTTGGAACTTTGGCAGAGGTACAGAAGTTCCTGGCAGTGCCCTAAATCAGAAGCTGTGGGGACCTTTAGGCAAGATATCATTGCTTTGGTACTTCAGAATCAAGAGTTAACCTCTGCTCTGACAAGACAGCCAGTAACCAAAGTGCAAGGCCAGATTGGGACAAAGGCACAACAAGTCTTATCTGCTATTTTGTCTTTCAGATTCCCTTGTACAGGAACCCCAATGTTTACGTAGTCAAGCTGCACAGTGTCCTATGTGCATAAAAATACCATCTAGTGCCGTGGTTCTCAATGCTGTGACCCTTTAACACAGTTCCTCATGGTGTGGTGAGGCCCCCCCTGCCATAAAATAATTGCAATTTTATCACTGTAATTTTGCTATTGTTATGAATAATAATCCAGAATATCTGATTTGCCACCCCTAGGGGTCACAACAACAGGCTGAGAACCACTGATTCAGAGTATGAGTACTCTGTGCTATTTGGTGTCAGAATCCCTTTAGATTAGAGCAGGCTCAAGACCGACTCTGTTGTGTTAAAGAGGGTACTCTTTAACCCTGAACATTTAAGACCTTTAAAAGCATGACAAGCATAAATATCCTGGGAACTCCTACAATGCATTCTCGTGACCATTCTACTGAGAGCAATTTGAGTAGACATTACAGGCATCAGTTGGAGACTTCTATAGAAAAGACATGAAACACACTGAAAACGGTGGGTCTGTGTAGGTGGCTGCCAAATATCTAATCCAAAAAGGATGGCAGTCTTATCAAGGTTGCTATCAAGGCCGAGTTGCTTGCTGTGCACCATTTATTGCTCTACTTATTTTTTTATTTTTTACCTAACATAATTCTAAGTTTTGATTCTAGCTTTCAGCATTTCTCTGCTCAGATTTATCCCCTTTAAGCAGACATCCCACCGGCATCCCTTTGTTCTCCCAGAGACTGTGGGTGCTGAGAGACTTTCCACAGCATGGGATACTTGGCTCACCTTGGTGCAGAGTTGATTTTGCCTTGTACAACTTGAAAGGCCCTTTATGTGGGTGTTGGTTTCTTAAACGTGGAGTGGTCCATCTTATTATCACTTCTGGTTTGTTTTTAAATCGAGTGTTTTGCTAACACACCCACTAGGTCCATCCAAAGAATGTCTTTTTCTTCCCTAAAACTATTAAGAAAAACCGCCCCAGGTATCTATCCTGCAGGGCGAGGGGAAGTGGGAGGGGGAGGGCTCATGATGTGATTCCCGGTCTGATAGTTATCTCTTAGTCTTGTCCTTGGGTCTACAAGGCACATTATTGACCTATCAGCCACCTTTCAAACACAACAAATTTGCTGGTGCAATAATAGGCTAATATAAATAATTGATATTGAAGGAAGTACTAGGTCAAACTTCAGAGCCACGGTTTATAGTTTGGGGTACTCTGTCATCCTTACAACACATATTGCTATTGCCACTCATACTAACTCCTTGGGATGTGGCTTGAGAAATGTTAGCTTGGCAAAGGGGATTTCTGCAGTTTAATAGCTGACTTTTAATTTAAAAATTCAGCTATGTATCAGCTATACTAGAGACCCCCCTTTTTTTTAAATGTACCAGTGTGCTTCTATGATACCACTTATATGGTATACAGTGCTTGAACTACCTGTCTGGTAGCCTGCCCATTGCTCACTTTAAAGTACATTTACCACAAGCTTCCCTTTGAAGAAGTCACAAATGGATGGGTGTGGAATATCGGAAGAACCCTGGAACCCTGGTATAACTCCCGAGTAACGACTATAATGTTGCTCGTCTTGCAAGTTGTCGAAGAGGAAAAAGAAAGTTGATAAGTCATGTCATTTTATTTCACAAACGTAACTGGGTGGTTACATGGAGCCAAAGACTGTCAAAATATTCCAAAATGTTTTAAAACTTTCTACTTATTTAGCTTTGGGAGGCCAGTATCTTAGAATACTCACTAAGTATGCAGGTCATCTTCCTGTAGTTTCTTACACCCTGGTTTGGGTTTTCTGATCAGGAATTTATATTTCCTTGTAACTCATTTCTATTCCACATTGTAGCATTCTAGCAATAAGAATGGACCCTTAGGGAACCAGAAATGTATTTTAATAACCTTTCTTTATGACCATGCTTGGTTTAGTTTGGACATGGTACAGAAAAAAGAAAAGGGTGGAAAAAAACCACAAAACACTCACGCACTAAAAAAAAAAAAAAAAAAAAAAAAAAAAGCTGTATTCAACAAGATTCCCTTTGGGGAATACACTGTGGTTTTATTTCCACTTTTCATTTTCATTTTTATTATGGTTTATGTTTCTCAAATAGTCACTATGTGGCTTAATATAGAAAACAAGTTTATGAGAATTTAACGTTTATTTGACAGCTGGATAACAAAAAAGAAATAAAGGGGACTATTTATGTTCTTTCAGGGTATGCATAGTGTAAGCTCATGTTTGCATGCCTCTGAGGTGGTTCCTGCATTAATATAGAACTGAGAGTGAATTCAGGGGGAAGATGACTTCAGTTAGAACAGCCAAAGTAGAAGACTAACAAAAGCTGAAAGATAATTCAACAAGTTCTGCACGAAATAGATTCACTATGGTAAGAAGACTGTTTAGTTTGAGAACATTCCTACATGTTCAAAATAACTCATCATATCATTTTGTATAATGGATGAGCTTCAGTGGTCATGGTTTCATAATTTGTAAAGCCTAACAAAAAAAGCCTAACCTTCTAGTTAGAGTTTTTATTTTTATACTTCTTTTCTAGAATGCTGTGGCATATTAAATTACATTGGGTTGGACATTTTAAATTCCAAGAGATACTGCTCCCAAAGACACTCAAATAAGCAAGAAGAAAGGACAGTCATGGGTTTCCAGCAGCCATTAAGTTGGAGGGATTGTGTGTGATTACAGAATGGATCTTGACTTGTTACTGAAAATGTAGGGTTTCATCAGTTGGAGGTTTAGATCCCAGGTTCCTGTTTCATAGAAACCCCAATATAAGTGATACATAAGTTCTGACTCTACTCTTCTGGGGATTTTAATACATGTAATTCTTGGAAGGGAAACCCTGAATCTGAATTGGGGACCATTCTAATTGGTGAATGTAAAATAAGAAATAGTTCTTATTTCCCAGGTCCCGAGGGCCAAACATATGGATGCTACCTGAGATTTGATGCTGGTACATGTCTCAATGAAGGCCAGGAAGCAATGGTACAGGAGAGGCATGGGACTCTCTTGCTAGTGAGCTGTGATGGTGGTAGTGTAGAGACATGAGCTTTTTGGTCGACCCTGGGAAGGGTACAGGTGTTATTGCAAGAGATGTAGGAGATGTTCTCTGAAGGAGAGAGAGAGAGAGAGAGAGAGAGAGAGAGAGAGAGAGAGAGAGAGAGAGTAGGAATGACTGGGTTGTGATAGCTACAGTCATGTTATTTTATTTTCTGTGGCTGTGTATCAACTCCAAAACATAGTGCCAGGAAGAAAAACAAAAACAAAAACAACAACCAAATGCCAAAAAAGTTTGTTTTTAGATTCTCTGGACAGGGCACAGTGAAGGTATGTTTTTTGTTTGTTGTTGTTGTTTGTTTATTTGGTGAAGTCTGGGTTTCATTTAGAAGGTTGGATGGTCAGAGTCTAGAATCATCTGGATGCTTGCCCACCTTCATGTATGGTAGTTAACACTGGTACTTAAGAGGTAATTCAAGAGGTATTCTGTGGGCTAAATGCTCATGCCCCCAAGTCAAACCCAGCCTTCAAAATCAAGGCATGTGCAAGTGGGGTGACAGAGGAGAGTTGGGTAATACAGGCAGACTGAATGAAAAGATTAATGTTCTTATAAAAAACAGTGCTGTACCCTTGCTCTCTACAACAGAACAGGGCAAGAAGATAACTACGTGTAAAACAAAAATAGGGTGCTCAGTGGAACCCAACCCAAGGGGTACCCTGATGTAAGCCATTAGTACCAGAACTGTGAAAAATAATTGTGGGCTTTTCAACCTGCTCTTGTTTATGAAATTCTACCACAGCAACCTTCACTGGCAGTCATCAACTGGAATCCCTAGCTCTGAGTTCCCAGGGTCAGGGGATAAAGAAGGAACGAGCTTTGTGACCCGTGACCTGTGACCTGCACAGGTACACATGTGTACACAGATTCCATATGTCAAGTATGTAGGGGGCGGGGGAGGATGACCCTGAGATGGTCTTTGGCTTAGAGATTATTAATTATGAATAAGCTTATTTTCAGATTGTACTGGGTCCCAGTAATTATATAACTAAGAAAGAGGGGGGGAGGAACCGGAGAGGGGGGAGGGGAAGGAGAGAATTACCCAGAAACTACATTGACTTTTTCTTCTTTTTAACCATATCTAGGAAGTCGGGCTACATCACTTATAGTAGACTGAAATTTGTTAGAAGTGTCTTCTCAGGGTGTTCCATATTCAGAGGGAAGAGAATAGATTGTGCTGCTTGATGGAAGGATGTCAAGGCTCTGGGAGAATATGTGGGAACATAAATATTGCTATGGCCATTTTTGGAAAATACAATCTGCCACACATGCTCTGTATGTATTTCTGCAGGTGCCACCTACTGGGTTAGTTTTTATTTTGTTTCTTGTGTAATAGGGTTTTAAAATTAAAGCCAGAGACTGAGACACCAAGATAGAACCACTGTGGTATTGCATAGCTAGATCTCAGCATACACAACTACTTCCAAGATGGGAAATGGTGATATGGAGCCGGGCTTTGGGAGGACATTGTTGGGAAGAACGTTCCTCTCATTCTAGGTTACCCAAAGCTTGGCAACATGACACCTCTGGGACCCTCTTGGAGGGTCTTGAATCACGGTTCTCATAGGAAGGGTCCTCAGAAGATCAGAGCCTAATCATGCTTTAAAGAGATGATGGCAGCAAACTAAAATAATTCTGCAGAAGGGATGTGGCTGAGAGGCAGACTTGCCTAGTAAGTGTGAAGCCTTGGGTTCAACCCTTAAAGCTGTGAAATATGAAGTACCATCTTTAATTTTATGAAAAAAACCTTTTTATTAAAATATATCATTTATTAATTTATTTTTAAATTCACTGTTTTATATTGTTATGTTTGCAATTGATAGGAGTATTAATATTAATATTTTTAAAATAAATAATAAATAAATAAATGTATCCACTGACCAACCAAGGCAGGGGACTCTGTGGCTCATCAAATTCATTCAGCAGACTTTAACACAACAGTTAGCGATAGTTTTCTCCAAGACCAACTGGACACCCCTGAAGCCTTTCAGAGGGAGGGACCCATTGTAACAGGCCCAGGGCAACCTCAGAAGAACAGCCCATTCTTAAGAGTCCAGAACAATCTTCCGGGGGAGGAGAAAGGAGGGGATGAAGGAGCTGTTTTTTTCCACTCAGATGGGGATGAGTACATTAGATATCAAATCCAGGCAGGCTTCTAGCTCCAGAATTCAAATGGCAGAGAGATATTTCCGATAATGACCTTGAGGGAGCAAGTCAGTGTGAATTGGTTCTGCATTTGGCTCATAGTATCCTAGAAAGATAAAGAACCAGAATCCAGGAGCTAAAATTGATACTGGATGATTACGAGCTTCAGAAAGATTCACAGGTAGCCCCTAAAAGTGATGTCCAACAAGTCTTCTTGGCCAGACCTGTAGGAGATGATTAAATCATAAAGGTGGGACCTGTAGGGGGTAATGGAAACATTTTAGCGAATCATGAAGTCTAAAATGGGGACATGTCTACACAATCCAATATGGTCAGCTCCCTCTCCTTGCTCTTCCATAATCAGATCTATCTAGAACTACAGGTCCAGCAGAGACTCTCCCGGATACTCATGGAAGCTCCCTGAAGGACAGACTCATTTCTAAACATTTGCCAGGCCCAGAATACTAAAGGTAATCCTAGGTACTCCTACATCTGACTTTAACCCAGAAACTGACCAATAAGCTTCAAGGTAGCTTCTGGAAATCAGGGCGAGGTCACAAGGTGGAGAGGGTGAGTGAGCACAGCGAGGAGAATCATCTAGGAACAGGAAGAAGTCCAGAGAATTGTTCCAGTTTCTAACTGTGTAAGCATTTGAGTCTCCTTAGCGAAGGGCTGGAGGATGCTATAGTCCCAGACACTCAAGTAAAGTCCTGGGATGTGCTCAAATGCTTAGTCCCCAGCAAAGGCATGCCAACCCCACCGCGCATGTGCAGATGGGGAATAATAGTGCATGCGTTTTTGTCCCTGGGGGCATACTTGTTCAATGCCTGTCATACCTAATCTTAAAGCATTTGAGACCCAACAAGAAATCGCAAATGGCAAGTGGAGACAAAACCCAAAATGTGGATTCTTTTATTTGGCTTCTAAGGGCTTATTATGCACTTCCAAGAACTATTTAAAATCCCTCGATGGAATCCCATCTCGTCTCCCACTCATCCACCCATGCCCGTCACGTTAAGTTCACCATTTGCCTATTTCCTACATGGGACGAGCAACTCTAGGAGGTAATGCCAAATCTCCCACAGAGAACTGAGTTTCAGTTAATCTGTGGGTTGATTGACAGAAACCCCAGCTTCTCTCCCTGCCACTATACTTCAGTCAAGTAACTCCCATGCAGATAGGGTGACTGCCTGAACATCTAATCCAGGCAGGGTGGGTACTTTTAGCTTCAGAAGTGAACAGACAGAGATGCATTTTCCACAATGCATAGGCTCCCTCAACCTGTGCTCAGTTTAGTTCATTTGCTTCTTGAGTTCTGCCACACATGCTGTGTGCCCCTCGAGCCTGGCTTACCAGCTAGACCTCAGCTCGCTCGTGTCTGGACCTCAGCCTCAAATTCTAAGCTCTTGATTTTTCAGGACCAAATCATCTGGTGCTTCTCACTCTGTTGCCAAGGATTTCTGCTTGGAGACGTGACTGCTGCGGTTATCCGTCGTGATTTTCTTGGATCTGGGTTCTAGTCTCATCTCTGTTAAAATGCCGCATTACCTTAAACAACTGTGTCGGCTTGGTGAATCTCGATTTCTTCATTCACACGACTGGGATAGAAAACCCAGGATATTGTAAACAAATAAGTGAATAAATGTGACAGCACCTAATTAAAAATTATAACACATACAATAGATGTGTGTGTGGTGTTAGCATAATCTGGTTACCAAGATAAAGCAGTGATTTCTAATTCTCTTGGTTTTGCCTTTATTCTATTGTCTCTGCCTCCCTTAACCCTTGCCTGTGTCTCTAGTCTTCAGGGCCAGAGAGAGTAAATGCTAATATCCATTTGCTCCCTGGATTATTTTCTGGGATAGTGTCATCCTACTAGGGTACACAAAGGCCAGCCTCTTCTTTTGAATCCCAGGTGTGCCTCCTCTGGTCTTCTCTGTCGGAGTGCTTTTCTCTCTGGCCTAACTTTCTAGTGACTACAGAAGCCTGTAAAATTCCAGTTCAGCCAATGCTTCTCTCTCTTCTTCCCTTGGAGCTGTCACAGAGGATAATCAGGACAGCAAAGTGTTCTGGCAGCCAAGTGAAGACTGTTTTTAAGGATAGAGAGAACAACTCTGGAAAACGCTGCCAACATCTCAAGGAAGGTAAACCCTAAGTATTGATCATTGGATTTGGCAATGTGGAAGTTGCTGACGACATGGAGACAGCGTGTGATTAGCACAGGTTCAAACTAGAACCAGCGGCAAAAGCTAACTTAAAATCAAGCGGGTAAAGGCAGCTCATTTGCTAAATCAGAGATATAGAAACAAATCGAAGTGATCATGGCTGAAAGAGTAGAAGAGAAGGAACATGTCTGCAGTTATGGCTTAAGTAGGTCAGAACCTACTACAGATAGGCTGGGCTGGGACTCACCATGGAGGCTGGTCTTGGGGTACATAGCTCAACAACAGTATTTGTAGGGAAGTGAAACACTTGCACACACGAGTAAGTGGGTGGGAAATTACTTCAGTTAATTACCCAGAGCAGACAGAACTATCAGTTATGAATGAGGTATTGGAATCTGAAGAAAAAGAAGGCAAGAAATAGTCACATATGACAGTCGAACAGTTAACAACTAGGGGAATCTGATGCAGTTGCTAGGCAGTGTTGGTCCCCCTCTTCACATTCACAGTCTCGAATCTGAACTGATATCATCAGTGTATTTTCTCTAGATATGTTCACCCATATCAGTGCAGGCGCAGAGTAAGCAGAATGCTGAGTTCAACCAATCAGATGCACAGTTCAAAGAAAGCAAGGATGCTGGATATAAAAGCTGGATAGAAGGAGGGGTGAGGCTACAGGGGAAGCTAATGAAAAACCCAAAGGTTCCATTAATTGATCATGATTGATGGACAGAGATGGTGAGTGTAGATGTGTAGGGATTGAACTAAAGAAATAATATTCATATTCAGTCAGAAAAAGTAAACAACACAGAGATCATAGAACATTGCAGTTAGGGTCAGAATCAAAGAAGATATTCATGGAAATGAGTGGCCAAGGGTGTGTGTGTGTGTGTGTGTGTGTGTGTGTGTGTGTGTGTGTGTGATATCTTCAACCTATAAATCGATAGTTGCCTCTTCCAAGATTCGAAATGGAAGGCATTGTATAGCATCAGCTGCAGGGACACAGACTCACCAAGAAACTAGATAGCATGAGGATGAGAAAGTACGAGACATAATTATTTTTAAAGATAACAGGGAGAAGCAAGTAGATGGTGGCAGGCACGGAATGGAAGTAAGGTGAGGTCCACAATCTCAATGCCCTCTAGCATGACGGACAGGTCCAGCAGAACATGTCCCCTAGGTTGATGTCAGCGAATGGGTTGTGAAGAGTCATTGTTTGTAGTCCCCAAATTATGTTTCAAATAGCAAAATATATTAGAAAAGAAGCAGAGGAAGGAAGGCTTTGTATTGATTATAATTCAGTGACCACGATCCAGTTTCAGAACTAATCTCAAAATAAAACCTGGGAATCTCTGGGTTTTCCCTAAACGCTTTTCTTTCTGATCATCAGTATTTTCATAATAACACTAAGATGTCACTTGCTGCTGTTTACTCCTTTTATCCCATGGGGGCCATGGAGATTTCCAGAAGCTGCGTAGAATGAGCACAAAGATTAGCTTCAGAAGCAAAGGCAGAAATCCATCTTTTTCCCAGGCAGGAAGAAATCAGAGACGCCAGGAGCTGTAAAACAGGCCATTGTCTTTCTGTATTTTATCTCTTTTATAAAAGGCATTTTTCACATAGAATTACTTATGATAACCTATAGTGGGAGAATTCTTCTAACTTAAAATAAATAAACAGTTATCAATTTGTTTTCATTTAGAATATGCTAAACTTGAACACATATTGCCCATATAAACATGGTGTCAGTATTTAAGAGAGCACAGGTTCCCTGACATCAAAAAGTTTAAGAACCTCAGACTTTTGTCACTTGCTGGAGATGAAGGCTCTCACAGGGAGAGGCTGAAAGGTCAGACAGAGGCCACACCTGAAAGTGGTTCTTAAGTATAGACAGTTTCACCAATATGCAGCAACACCAATAAATGTTCAATAAGCGTTGCAAAAGATATCATGGCTTTTTTCTTTTTTCTTTTCTTTCTTTTTTTCCCCTTTCCTTTCCTGCAGAGTCCTGCAGAGGCTCTTCAGACTGTGATCTGCAAGCACGTTCACCTCCCCAGGCAGTGGCTGGAATGTGTGTAGAAAAGGTCTCAGAAAGTTCCATTTGTTCTCCGCAGCTTTCCTAGCCTGGGGCATCATGAACATTCATTTAATAAGTAATTATTCTGCAAATCTGAGCAATCAATGAGTCTCTATTAGAAAGTAGTGTCTTTTTGTGGTCTCCATGAAGTCTTTGAAGCTTATTTCTTTTCTTTGAGTATGAACACAATCTACATCACTATAGAAAATGTAGAGAATTCTGAAAAGTCTTAAAAACATGAATTTTATTTCCCAGAGAGAATGATTAGTATATACATTCCTTTCTATTTTAAACAAAGTTATCATGACTATTATTACAGTTATTACTTTATGCCTGCTGTAGTTCTTAACCTCTTTTAATAATTGTTTTCTGCTTTGCTAACCAATTGGCATCATTATGTACAGGGAGTAAAATACTTTCTTTGAGTTACACAAATAAATGTAAACTTCTGCGATTGTACACAAACACTCATCCCACATAATTATCTTTTATAATGAATTTTTTAGAACCTTCCCAAAATATTAATTTAGTTTACACACATTCATTCCTGCAAAACATATGTATATCACTGAGGCAAAAGTGTTTATTACTGACAAAAATATAATAAAGATGTAACTTCCTCCAAAATTGCATGTACTTTAATTATTTTTGCTACTGTCAAAATTTATTGATAATTTAAACAAAAGTTGTGTTTTCCTTTCTTTGTAACGTAATTAAATGTAGTTGCATTTTGTTTGGGAAAATTTTAGGTAAGGAAGATTATGGAAATGAAGAAGATATCATTGAAGAGAAATAATGATTGCAACAATATCAAAATGTACTGTAAAACAAGAAAAAAATAAAACAGTATGGTTTGATAATAAAGATTGAGAAATAAAAATATCTCCTGGGAAATATAGCCTAGCATACCTGAAAGTGGTGCTTAAGTATAGACAGTTTCACCGATATGCAGCAACACCAATAAACGTTCAATAAGCGTTGCAAAAGATATCATGGCTTTTTTCTTTTCTTTCTTTTTTTTTCTCTTTCCTTTCCCTTTTTTTTTTTTTCCCCACCCCAAAAGAACACAAATTCTTTTTCTAAAACAGCTAGTTTAGGGAGATCAAATTGGAAGAAAAGATGTATGGTGCCATCTAGTGGTTTTCTATATAACTGCATACATACTGTCTTTTCCATCCGCAAAAATTAAAATTCTTCGAAGATTCGAGGAAGGTAAATTATTTATTAATAAAATATTTAATACATGCTTCCTCGGCACTAATTTAAGAAAAGTCTAATTTTAGTGCTGTTAAGGTGATTGTTAGGTCCTCAGAGATTAAGGTAGTCTGTGTAATTATCTGTAGTTAACGTACAAGAAATTACAGTTCCAGACATTTACATAAACAAGCATGCCAACCCGTCACACTTTTTTTTAGTAACACAATGAAACAAAAGAACAATTTGAATAAAAGCACGCTGATTGAAAATTCATATATGGGAGCAGAACCTGCCAGCCGTTATAAATTCTGAATAAAGAACACAATTTGAGAAACCTGTTCTTTGGATTGAGGTACCGGAGGTTTGGTGCTTGCCCTCAGCTGTTGCTAATGTGGTCAAGTAGCTCCTGGGATGACTGGAGACTGCAGCTTTTCTCCTAGCCTCCAGGTAGGAGCTGCACACCTGTGACCGTCACCACACTGAGCATCTCCACACTGATCGTCTGCATCTGTCCCCATCAAACAAACCAAAGGTCCTACATTCACAAGGGAGAACATCTAGAAAGCAGCCCTTCCGATTCAGAGAACAAGTCCACCCTGTCCATTACATGCCTGCAGCAATAGTTCCCTGCTATCATGTACGTCTTCTCCCCGATAAAGGCTCCGTGGAGCGTCGTTAGTGTCCTTCGCTGGAATTTTGGGTCTGCCGGTGAGATAGTGGGACCAGTGTATTCCTGGCTTGTCTTGAGTAGAAGCTTAAGATGTAGAAGCTTCAGGTGGCCCTGAATGTAAAACCGAGGGTCTGAATAACAAGTGGAGGCAGGGGAATGAAGTCCAAGGAGCCGTGATCGGAGGTGAAGGAAGGAGTATCCTGATGTACCCTAACCAGCTGCTGTTGCTGTGCTCAGCCTTATTAAGTTCTCCTTGATGTCTCAATATCTGCCCAGTGACACACTCATTTTGGTGAATCATATATAAATGCTTTTCTGTCTTTTGATTCAGAAGTGTACTCAATAAATCATCTAAAGGGACACACTTTTTCTATCACTCAGTAGCCGCATTTCTTCCATGCCGTGTCTGAATTCTTTCGCATGACCTGTGAGAGTTCTCGTGATCTCTCGGTTTCCCTCACTTCTGGGTCTATCCTTCTCCCCACTGGTCTTTTACCCTTCTCTCTATACCTTAAGCACTAGCTGTATCCAAATTCCACTTTGTGGGGTTTACCGGGCACTCCTTTGTGCTATACTAAACGTTCCAGAAAACATTTTATCATCTTTCCTCCACAGCTTCATTTTAACCTTCAGATACAAGGGCCACCATGTATGAATTCCACATCCTATTACTTCTTTGCTGACTCTGCATCAAAAACGGCCTCTTCCTTTGGAAGAGAGTAAGCTCTGTGATGGATGGATGGTGTTTGTCTCCCTGCGGCTTTGTACTGAACCTAGGCTGTAGTAAGCACTACATATATGCCCAAAGATCTGATGAGACGTGCCTGTTATTTAAGCGGGAAGCAAGTAAAGCTCAAGTGCGCCATACAACCTTTCCTGTGAGGGACTGTGTCTAATTGACCTTGTTTCTCCTTCAGCTAGAATTTGTAAATCCCTCCCTCGTTTTATGAGAGCTGTTGCTTCAGGTTTTAAAATGAGACTCCTATTTTCAATATGACTCTTATTTAAGTCAAAGCTGAATGCACACAATCGGTATAAAGATAATCTCTATTTTGTGGACATGGGTGGTCCAGACACCCACAAGGAGATAAATAAATGTTTGAGGTGGGTCCTTCAATGATTTTTCAATGGATGCCAATTTGGCAATCTTGCCTGGGCCCTACCAGTGTGAGGAACCATGATTTTGGTATGATGTTGGGGAATTTGTGGCTCCCATCTGCTGGTTATCTCGCAAAATGTAGAGCTGAGAAAAATCACATACTGATTAAATCATAGAATCCCACACTTGGAAGGGACTTCATGAAATGATCGGCCCGCCTCCTGAAGGTCAATGCATAAATCATCTTGTGCAGATGCCTGTTTATACTATTTTTAAAGCTCTTTAAGGATGGAGATTACACAGCTTCCCTTGGTAGTCTGATCTTCACGGTCAAGAACTTCCCTTTTAAAAAGCCAAGCTTCTCGCTGCAGCTTGGCTCACTTCCTCTGTCAGCTCGCCGCGAATGTGGGGAGCACATGATCAGCGTCCCCTGCTAATTATCCCTGGCCCACATCTCACACCCTTGCAACTAATTATTAAGAGCTATGCTGTTTCCCCTCCTAAGCGACACAGTCACAATGCCTTTATTTTTTTCAGGAGACTTATTTCCCCCATCCTACTATTTTTGTAATTTAAATATTTTTTTTGCCGTACCACCATCCCATGGAAAACTGATAATTGCACTTGCGCTCATGTCCAGATCAGCTGTCAGTGGACAGCGAAGCCCCCTTACCTTGCTGTTTAGACCGCAACCTTTCCTTTTTGTTTCTCGTGTAGATTTTTGTTCTGCAATAAATCTCAAGCTGTTTACTTAAAACCTGCTACATGGGTAATCCCTCTTATTTATGTTGGTTCCTTTCTCAGAAGTGCGTGTCCAGGAAGTGAATAGCCAAACGGATCTGGCAATTGTGATGAAGAAGCTTGAGTTGAGGAGACAATCCTGGATTATCCAGGTTAGCCAAGCGTAGACACAAATGTGAAGATAAAATAGAGACAGGAGGATGTGGGTCAGAGAGAAAGGGTGGGAGCAGATGTTAGGGTGATAGGGTTGAAGATAGACCGGGGCCACAAACCAAGCACTGGAGCCTCTTCACAGCTGGACAAGTTGTGGACCCTGAGTCCTTTGAACTGTTGTGGAGAGCTTTTCAGCTGGGGGGGGGGGGGACAAGGGGAGGAAGCGAGAGGGGGAGAGGGAGATGGAGAGG
>CM052701.1:105468426-105573572 GCA_028551405.1 Uromys caudimaculatus
AAAAAAAAAAAAAAAAAAAAAAAAAAAAAAAAAAAAAAAAAAAAAAAAAAAAAGAAGTCAATAACCGTTAGGGGGGAAGGGGCAGGAGAGGAAAACCCAATCAGAAAGTTAATGTGTTCTCTTTTTTCTATGTAGCATAACTCTTTTCTTTTTTAGAAGTGAAACAAGAAAAAAAACAATTCAACTTTTGACAAGACACCTTTCCAAATACGTACAAGTGGCTTCACTTGCAGAAGACCTGGGGGAGGCAAAGGGTGTACTGCACTCAGAGGTTGGTGAAAGAAGGTATCAGGACTCAAAGAGATGGAGGACAGCTAAAAGCACTGGGAACCAGGCGGTGTGGAGAAGTGTAGGAGGCAATCCCGAATTCTAACTGACTCCCTGGGAAGGGAACTTAAAGCAACAACCACAAGGAGAGGAAGAAGAAATCCCTGATGCCAAGAGACTAGCAGTCCTAGCCATGTGGGAAAAAACCAAAACAAAAGAAACCATAGTTTTCACACGCTGTGAATCCAGGGCAGGAATTCAGTATGACAGTGATCCTTCTTGCTTGGCAGGTCAGCATTAAGGAAGAATTCTCTTGAATTTGATCCCCTTGCCCATTCCAGAGTACTAGATAGCCAGGCAGTGTCTTAAAAGAGAGCCTGTTCGTTGAGACTGTTAGAGGAAACTGAAAGCAAGAACCAATCTCTAGCTAAGCCTCTTGGAGATATTCTGCCATGGTTCCTGGGTGGGGCATAGCAGTAAGAGGCTCAGTAGAGACAATGTTGAGAGGAGGACCGGATGCGTAGCTGCTGAGCATTGGCTGCCGACAGTGCAGTAGCCTGCAGCCCTGCCCTCTGCGAAAAGGTGCAGGCCATCCACTGTGGATCAGAAAACAGAAAGTTCTGAGCATGGCCTCACAGGCTGCCTGAAGGCTGTGTGGAGCTTGCTGCTGGGAGGAGTGACTGAGCTCTGATCCACCCCGAGCAGATTAGCTGTTTCCTGCAGGCTTGTCTCTCCCAAGGTGGTTTCCTGCTCAACAGGATGTGAAAGCCCAGAGACCAGCAGGCACAGTATGATTCCTTTGGGTCAGTATCCCAGCACAGATCCTAGTGCTTTGTCTGCCTCCTCAATCCTCCTGAGAGCTCAAAGCTGGTTAGGGCCAACAGCAAAAGACCGCGCGCGCGCGCGCGCGCGCGCGTGTGTGTGTGTGTGTGTGTGTGTGTGTGTGTGTGTGTGTGTGTAGATCTAGAAGCAGATTTAGCTCTGATGGCAGTAACATACTTTGGCCAAGTCCTTAACCCACTTGTACAACCAATTGTTAAGGAATGATAAACACAAGCCGAAGATCACACTACACACCAGACTACCAGAAACTTCTCAAAAGTCTGTGCCTAAAGCAAAACAAAACAAAAAGAAAAACAAAGCAAGCAAAAAACAAAACAAAAAACTGTCCCCCAAAAGCCCAATCTATTAGCATTATGTTTACTTAATTTTCTCATTTCTAGCATTTTACGTTCACATTTTTATTCTCATTTAATTTTATTTGCATGTTTTTCTTTAGTTTGGAATTTTTTATTTTGTTTTCGTTTATTTCCTCCTTTATTTTATTGTTATTACCTTTACTAATGATAGTTTTTCATAGTATTTTTTCTGTTATTTTTTTCCACTTTCTTTTCTATGATTGCTGGTGGTGAATTTGTGTCTTGATTGGTTTTTATTGTGTTTCTCTATCTGGTTTGTTTTGGTGGCATTGCTGTTACAGTAGCTTGCTTTCTTTTCTGAGTGTTGTTATAGATTGGGTTTTCAAGGGAGGGTTGCTCACAAAAAATTTAATGTTAGGTGTCTCCAGGAGATTAGACCAGACAGAAAACCGAGTACTGGGAATTGAAGATAAGATTGAGAAATTTATAGACAAGAAAGAATACAGAAAAATTCAATCAAGACCTTCAGAGTATAACTAGGGGATTAAAACCTCTTAATCAGATGTGTGGGGTAGGGGATGGATGTGGAAGAAAAACCCTGGGACATTCAATCCATGAAATTATAGCAGAACATTTGCCACATCTAGGGAAAGAAATGAATATCCAAGTACAGGAGGAATCTAAAGCCCCAAATACACATGGCCAGAAAAGAATCTCTCCACATCACACCACGCCTAAAGTATATAGCTACAGAACAAAGAAAGAATACTGGGTATATTTCCTCAGATTAGCTGCCTAATTCCTCCAAACTAAATGAAAAATGCTATGTTCCTCAAGCTATCCTATAAAATAGACAGGGAAAGAACATTTTCCAACTCATTCTGATGGAAAACTCCTAAGACATTAGCACAACTGACCCCATGTTGGAATCACCACTGTGACCTTAGAACCAAGCAGGTCACTGGACCACCTTTCCTTCATTCTCTGCTCCATTTTTCTTCCTGCATTTCATTTAGACAGGAACAATTCTGGGTCAAAAGAATTGGAAGGTGGGTTGGTGGCTCCATCCCTCCAACTTGGGATTCATCCCATGGGTGAAGACTAAACCCTGACACTGTTACTGATGCCATGTTGTGCTTGCAGATAGGAGCCTACCATGGCTGTCCTCTGAGAGGCTCTACCAGCAGCTGACTGAGACAGATGCAGATACTTACAGCAGACCATTGAACTGAGGTCTGGGACCTCTATGGAAGAGTTAGGGGAAGGATTGAAGGAGGTGAAGGGGATGGCAACCCCATAGGAAGACCAAACAGGTCAACAAACCCAGACCCCTGGGAGCTCCCAGAGACTAAGCCACCAACATGGGCTGGTCCAAGGCCCTGGCACAGATATAGCAGAGGACTGCCTTGTCCTCAGCAGGAGAGGATGTGCCTGATCCTGTAGAGACTTGATACCCAGGGAAGAGCGATTGTGAGGGGCACCCTCTCAGAAGCAAAGAGGAGAGGGAATGGGGTGAAAAACTCTGGGAGGGGGAACAGGGAACAACATTTAGGATGTAAATAAATAAAATAATTGGAAAAACAAGCAGGTAGGTCTCAATTCCCGCCAAACCAGGAATGAAGACCTAATCCACCAAGAACCTAGTCAATAGCTCCAGGATCCACAATGTACCTAAATTTATTTGGGCTTCTGTAGTTTTGCTTCTGGCTAACTCTTCTTGATAAATGGAGTATGTCAACCAGGGTGTGGTTTTTGTGCATGATAAACAGAATGGTGAAGCTCAGGGCTGCATGATTTGGGCAAGTTCCCATGCAGATGCTTTAAGAGAGCCTGTGTGTTCTCTAGAGGAATTACCTTGCAATACTGAGGCCAGCATCACCTTTACCAAAACGAGGTATGGATACACCACAAAAACTATAGACCAATTTCTTTGATGAACGTAAGTATAAAGTCCATAAAATCCTTGCAAACCGAATTCATCAACACATAAGGATCATAATCGCAATCAAGTTGCTCTCATTCCAGGGTTGTTTAATGAATACAGATGAATAAATATGTAGATAAATAAATATAGCACAACAAATAGGCAGAATCGTGAGGCAAATTCACACGTTTATCATAGAGGATGCAGAAAAGGCCTTACACAAAATTTAACATCCCTTCATGCTAAAAGCAGAGCAGAAGAAATATCTCAAAATAAAAGAGACTGTGTATGAGAAAACCATAGTCAATATCATATTGCATGGAGAAATGTTTTTACATTTCAATACAAATGAGTCAAGGTGTCAAATTTCCTCATTCTAATTCAGTATAATGCTTGATTTCTTAGCTTGCCAATAAAGCCAGGGAAGAAAATAAAAGTGATCCAAGAAGTGAGAGACCAAGAATGATACAATCCTGTATTTAAAATACCTTAAAGACTGTACTATCAAACACTTAGGGCTGATTAACTTTGCAGCAATGGAGCAGGATTATAAAAAATCAACAAAAAATTGGTAACTTTTTAACATAACAGTAATAATCCTATTCACAATAATCTATGAGTTAAATGTAGTTCCCATTAAAATTGTAATAATATTCTTTATATTAACAAGGAAGAAACCCTAAAATTCATATGGAAGCACAGGAGACCTGTAATAGCCAAAGCAATAGTGAGCCAAAAGAGTAGTGCAGTAGATATCACCCTACTTGATTCAGCTCTACCACAGATCCATGGTAACAAAGCCAGCAAGGTATTGTTACAAAAAACAACACAGAAACCAATGAATGAAGTCTCAGAAAAACGTCAGGCAGATGTAGACACTGAATTCTTCACAAGGGAACCTAACACATATGTTAGAAAAAGAAAGCAGCTTCAAGAAATTGTGCCAAGATAATCGAATATTCTTTAGAGAAGACAGAAACTAGATACCTATTTCCTCATAGAAAAAGCAACTGGATCAAAGTCTTTACTGTAAAATCTGAAGCTGCTAGAGAAAACAAAGGGGAAAGATTTCAGAACAGAAGTATAAAGCTAGAGACAATAGCAAGAAAAGACAAGGGGGAATCACAGATATTGTCTGCACCAAAGAGAAAACAATTATCAAAGTTAAGATACAGCCTACAGAAAAATGTTTGCCAGCCATACGTCAAACAAGCTATTAATACAGATATCAATATCCATAACACGGAAAAGAAAACTTAAATACCAAAAGACAAACGATTCTCAGAAGAAATGCAAATGACCTAAATACACACAGATAAGTGTTCAACATCTTTTCCCATCAAAGAAATGCAACACTACAGTGAGGCTCCATATCACCCTATCAAAATGGCTATTATCAAGAGATCAAAATACAAGTATTGGCCAAGAGTATGAGAGGAAGGAATCTTTTATACCATGGATGGGAATGTAAATTGCTCCAATCCTCATAGGAATCAGCACTACAGTTATTGTGCTGCTGTGCACAACGCCCATATTATGCAACCAGCTCTGGTATTCATCAGTAGATGAATGGATAAAGACAACTGTGACACACATTCAAGATGGAGTTTCATTCAGCGGCAAAGAAGAATGAAGCCATATTTTTTGTAGTACAACTTTATGTAAACCTACTGAGAATGCTTTTAAAATTAGTTTTGTTTCATATGTTAAATAAAGAACTGAAGAGAGAGGATTGCCTAGGTTTGGGGAATAATATTTCAGAAGGAGCAACAGCAATCCAGGGGCAGTCTGCTGCTTCGTTCATCTCTTACACACATATGGCACTTGAGTCTACAGCTTCATTCCATCTTTAAAATGTCAAATCACTTCTGACTCTGGAGAAGAGATGTCATTATGATTTTAGGCACATGCAGGTAGAGCTAAGGCATAGCGGGTGAAGAGACTTGCTCAAGTTTACTTAGCATGGTAAGCTCTGATAAGGGTCTTTGGTACTGGCTATAGCACAGCAAGAGAGAGCTGACCTTGCTACACCTTGCCTTTAGGCTTGAAGATGTGACTGGCTTGGGTTACTGACGTGTGAATACAAGGCTGGTCCCTGAAATTAAATTGGTTTTAAGACAGGTTTTTCTACCTTATCCCTGTCAGAAGTGTTCAGAGTTGATCCATTGTACAGTGGGCATGCAATCTGAGAAGAAATACATTTTATGAGAGTACTTCTTGTCATGCAAGTCTAAGGTGACTGGTTAACAGAAGTGGAAGTGGCATTCAATGTAAGCGAATAGAATGCATATAAGTTTTAGTCCCATCCCAGGGGACTTGTTCAGTGCCCTGGGCACCAGCAAGACTGTGTCTGCAAGCATTGTACTACTTTTCTTCTTCCAAAGTCAGCCTCTTTGTCCTGTGGCAGGGACTTTATGGGAAGTCTTCTTAGGCTTGACCATCTCTCAAATCAAACTTGCATGGACATTTCTTCTCAGGCCCAGAATCTGTTGCCAGGCCACAGCAGGTGTAACTTAGCACAGAGCACTGTGTACCGCACCTCTGTGCCTCTGCCTGCTTCATGCCTTGGCGAGGAAATCACTGGGCAAATACACAGAACCAAGGGGCTCTCATTCTCGCTGTCTCTTAACTTCAACCTCTGCTTCCACGGATAGCTCAAAAGGCCAAAGGAGGATCCTGAAGACTCTATCCATGTTATCATCCCTGACACCACCATACAACTTTGGAAAGGCACGGAGAGTCTGTAAGTAGGTATACTGTTGAAGTTCCAACTCAACAGGCACGAGGAAGGTCTCATAGAAAAGAGAAAAACCTCAGGTAAACCAAAGATCAGACATCAACTATGCCTTCTGAATGTCCAAGAGAAGAAAAGTGACCCCCATACAAGTCATAATAAGATCCAGGCCTGGTGGTTTGAATAAAAATGGCTCCCATAGGTCTTAAGGGTTTGGCACTATTAGGAGGTGTGTCCTTGTTGGAGTAGGGTGGACTTCTTGGAGGAAGTGTGTCACTGAGGGGTGATCTTTGAGGTTTCAGAAGGTCAAGCCAGTCCCAGAGTGTCACCTTCTCTTCCTGCTGCCTACTGATCTGGATGTAGAACTCTTAGGTCCTTCTCCAGCACCATGTCTGCCTGCATACTGCCATGCTTCCCACCATGATGATAATGGACTAAAAATTGTAAGTCAGTCCCCAATTAAGTATTTTCCTTTATAATAGTTGCTGTGGTCACAATGTCTCTTCACAGCAATAAAAGCCCTAAGACAGGGCCAAAATTTTGCCTGTACATCAACAGCAGCTCTGGTAACATCTGGAGATAAACAAACAAACAAACAAACAAACAAAAACAGCAACAACAAAACCCCAAACCTGAAAAAGCTAGCGTTTTTTACAGCGGTAGTCAATTAGGTGTTGGGAAGGGGGGTGGGAGGCTCAGGCATCCCATCCCATCTCTCCAAGGCAGATGTGGTCTGAGAAGCACATTTTACACTTCATTTCCACAGCATACTCACGGTATTTCTCAGGGCAGTTGTTTCCTTGCTCAAAGTATCATTCTACCAATAATAAACTTGTGGGCTACTCCTCCCTTCCAGTTGTAAGAATCTCCTTACATCTCATGATCCATGGCATCGTGGTTGTCTCTAGGAGAGGGCAATGGGTAGCTTTCAACATCAACAAGGAAAGTGCTAACCCATGCCTGCCACGATGTTCATAAGGAAGCTGCCTGTCTTTGGCTTTTTAGCAACAGCATTGCTATCTTAGCAACCTCATGTAAGGATATGAACATAATATTCACCATAAGCTTTTAATGAAACTGTACGAGTTAGTTTATTAAAGAAGGTATCTTTACAATAGGACAAGTCACATGAGAGAATGTGGGAAAAGACAAGATGATTTTAATTTTATTTTTAAAATTACAAAACAAAGCAACAAATGTCCTTATGTCATTTTCATACCTGCTTGATTTAGGTTGACTCTGCACCATGCTCACACCAGCTCCTTTCTGTTGTCTCCTTCAATTTTCTCTCTGCCTCTCCTGCATTTTCTTCCACACAAATACAAATATCTGAGAAGCTGAGACTGTCACATGAGAGAGAACATGTGTCATTTACCTCCCTAAGCCTGGGTCACCCCACCCCTTACTGTAATATTTTCCATCCCATGCATTTTCCTGCACTCTTCTTAATTTCATTTTTCCTTATCCTAAATAAAATTCCACTGTTTAGGAGTGCTTTTATTACTCATGCATCAGCTGATGGGCAGATAGGATGATTCCATTTTCTTGATATTGTGAATAACCCTAGCAATAAACATAGGAATCCAAGCATCTCTGTGGTAGACCACATGGTTTTTGAATATATGTTCACCATAGATGAGTCATATAGGTACTACTAGTTTTAGGTTTTTTTGAGAACGTTCTAGACTGATTTTCAGAGTGGCTGTAGATGATTACATTCTCACTGGCAATGAATAAAAGTCCTTCTCTCCCCACATCCCCACCTTTCTTGTCATTTTTTCTTCATGATGGTCGTTCTGCTACAAATCTTAAAGTGGTTTAAATTAGTATTTCTCTCAAAGCCAAGATAAGTAACAAGATATCTGTAAGCTCATCAGGTACATTCTTTCCTAGGCAGAGACTCCATGATTTTGCTCTTCTGCCCACTTATACCTTCAAGGATGGTGAGGCCTGAGAGAAAGTGAGGAAGAATAGCTCAGAACACAGAACTACTTGAAAGTCCAAAGAGGAGCTGTGAATTAGTGTTCTGCACAGGCTTAGCTTGTCTCACATATGTAGTAAGAAGGTCAGTTAGGGCCTTGTTTACTTTATTTGAATAAACCAATGGGTCTTGCAAAAAGATACATCTCTATGTTTCTTGATTTTATAAATGTCTGCAAACTCAGGTGAATATGATTACAACACAAAACACATCAGTCATCAATCCAGATAATTTTTCTCAGACTATTGTGAATGAGGTAGTTTTTCTGTTGAGTTTCCTTTTCCCAGGTGACTCTAGATTGGGTCAAGTTGACTGACCAGGGCGACTGCTCTTCTCTCAATTGAACTCAGTGACAGCGCTCTTCACAACCAACTTCAAAAATCCTCTCAGCTTGTTTGCTCCTTTCACACAGGTTTCAGATGTGCAAGCTTCCTTGACTCCTTCCCCACTTCTTTGGGAGTCCCTATTCCTCTGAAAGGACCCAGCTCTACGGCCCATCCTTTGTGAAGCCACATAGGATTCTTTGCTCTCACTGTTTATGTAGCAAGAAACACGTTCATCTAAATGGCAACTGTAGCTGGAAGAGAGCTATGACTCCATGACCGATACAGGTTGTGATCAGAGTTACCTCACCTGACCCCCTCCCTCACACTTCTCTCTCCTATTGGCATGCTTCCAAGCCCCACTAGCTGAATTCAATCAAAACTCAAAAGGAAGAATTATGATTGTTGGTTGTATATGCAAGCTTGACAAGGCTACCATTTCCAAGTATATCTTGGAAGGGATTTCTTAGGAAGTTTGACATTAATAAGCTAAATCAAAGAGGTTACCCTCAGCAATATCTAAAGTGTTGAGGGCTTAGATCTAACAGAAAGATAGGTGAAAGAGCTTTATCTCTATCTAAACGGGTTCATGAGTCTCTCTCCTGCTCTTGTACAACTGTCCTCCAGATTCTTACATCTTCAGAAGGCAGGCTGGGACCTACTACTGCAGCTAGTTTGATTCTTGGGTCCTTACGTTTGGATGAGAACTGTATTGTGGGCTTGGGGGTGGGAGCTCCATTTTGCAGACAGCACATCATAAGGACATTTAAATTCCATGATTGTATGAATCAATCCTCATAATACATGTCTGTCCATATATATAAGTAGAGACAGATGACAGATGATAGTATGATAGATAGATGATAGAAATATACATACATACATACATACATATGTACAGGGATAGATGAATAGATGATAAATAGGTAGAATAGATATGTACATACATGTGTCATACTTGTTCCACTCTTCTGAAGAACCCTGGTTAACACAGAACACCTCATATAGCCTATATAAATTAGCTTGTCATGGAATAAACAAAGCAGTTTATTTAAATTATTTATATAAATAAAATATAAATATAGTGCACATAGGGGAGTGAAAAAATAGTAGTTACTCAGCCCTATATATGCTTTTAAGAGATTTTAATGCTATGGTCTGTTTTCCACAGTGTTTTTGCCCTGAATTCTTTAATTCTGCTTGCACTATGTCCATCTCTGCATGTGGTAAGAGGTTAGGGCAAGGTTAGTTACCTAGTATTTGTTGAATTAAACAATTAATGAGAACATGGCATAGATATTTCAAGTGTAAGTGATGTTCTTGAATATTCCTCAAAATGTATTTTTAATTTTTTTCTAGGCAGTTTCTCAACTTCTATCTTCTGGAGTCTAATATTCTTTTCTGTTGTAGATTTCTGTGATTTTCCATTCTGAGCACAGCAGCTATTTGTATTGTCTTTTTGTTTGTTTGAATTGTGTTAATGAGATTTTTGTTATTTAGGCCAGTTAAGAATATATCTTTGAGCAAGTTCACTTTAGTCTGTTTTATTTTTGTGTATGCAATTTTGGGGCAATTTAATTTACTGGAGAGGGTACATTTCTAGCACATAGTTTAAAATTTCCCTTTCAATTTTTTTTTACTGATTTTCTAAATTCCTTTACAGAATTTATATGGATCTTGTCAATCAAATTTATTCTGTATAAGAGATTAATAGAGGAATGAACATTATAAGGCTTCCAATTTCCTTGAATGATTTTTAGTATTCTGTAACACTTTTTTGTAATTAAGATTTAAATACCCAATCCCTCAAGACTTGCCATACAGAGAGCTGTCAATCAAGGAATTGGCAGTCTGTATGAACCACATGATGAAATCTTTATCTTTCCTCACTGGTGCCTTCAAGACCAGCTTTCCCGAGCTGATCCTTCATTTCACATGTCTTAGAACTCGCTCACACTTCTTATGCTTGGAAATGTAACACACAAAGTGACAACGTAATCCACAGCTAATAAGTTAGCGGCTATAAAAATGAACATCCACGCTAACGTGCCAAGCATGAAGGATGGAGGTGTTACACTGTGCTCGTGTATACATGTCTGCCAGGGCAGTAGTACATATGCCTTTGTGGATGCTTCTAAGTTATGCAAAAAAGCCGACAATAATTCTTGAACTTTCTTGTCAGGATCCAGTTTCATTTAGGAGTCAAATCAGCTGCATCAAAACACTTGGACATGATTAGCCATATTTGAGCCTTCAGAGAAAACATGCCAGAGTAGCCAGAGTTGGAATCTTTGAGGAAATAGACTGCCCTGATATACTCTGCAGTTTCTTCCCTTAGGGTTCATGCACTTCTGGGAACATAACAACAAAGGAGCTTGGAAGCTCTCCCTGCCTATCTCTTAACTCACTGAACAGTGATGTAAAATTAATAGTTACTAAAATTATTTAGAGGTAAAGGTTACTTCTATAATGTATGCCATTAGCTTAAGTATAAGAATACTAAGAATACAACTCCTAATTTTCCATTTTCATTCAGAATGTGAGGTTTTAAGTCTATTAATGATAAGCACTGGAATAATGTCATTTGGAAATTAAAAGCTAAATATTAAACAGCACTGGCTGAGCTCTGGACATTGCAATCTCTCTTTTCACTGGAGTGGGAAGGAAGAATGTTAAGATGGGTTCTCATTCAGCAGCCTAAGTTAGCCTGGAACTCACTATGTAACCCAGGCTAGCCTCAAACTCTTTCCTACTGTCTCAGCTTGCCAAGTTCTTGGATTAAGGGCATGAGCCACCATGCCTAGCTCAAAATTCAAATCTTTGGCCGTTCTGCAGCATGAACCCAGTACATGCCTGGCAAGTGCTCTATTGTTAAGCTACACCCCAAGCTTGAGATCTAATAGTAATGTTTACTTATACATCAATATAACTTATAGACATGCTCTACAAATATTTTATATATATATTATAGATATGCATTATACATATTACACATACATGCATACACACATTCTTTTGACATCATGTTGGTTTTGTTTTTGAAACAAAGTCTTTTTTATTGGATATTTTATTTATTCACATTTCAAATATTATTCCCTTTCCCAGTTTCCTCTCCAGAAACCCCCTATTCCATCCCTCCTTCCCCTGCTTCTATGAGGGTGCTCCCTTACCTACCCACCCACTCCTGCCTCCTTGCCCTGGCATTCCCCTACACTGGGGAATCGACCCTTCACATGGACCAAGGGCCTCCCCTCCCGCTGATGCCCAACAAGGCCATCCTCTGCTACATATGCAGCTGGAGCCACAGGTTGCTCTTTGGTTGGTGGTTTAGTCTCTGGGAGCTCTGGGATGTCTGGTTGGTTGATACTGCTCTTCCTATGGGGTTGCAAACCCCTTCAGCTCCTTCAGTCCTTTCTCTAACTCTTCCATTGGGGACCCTGTGTTCACTCCAATGGTTGGCTGCAAGCATCCACCTCTGTATTTGTCAGGCTCTGGCAGAGCCTCTCAGGAGACAGCTATTTCAGGCTCCTGTCAGCAAGCACTTCTTGGTATCTGCAATAGTGTCTGGGTTTGGTGTCTGTTTATTGGATGGATCCCCAGGATCCCCTGCCTCTGGATGTCTCTGATCCACACTTTGTCTCCATATTTTTTCCCATGAGTATTTTGTTCCCCTTTCTAAGAAGGACTGAACCATCCACACTTTGGTCTTCCTTCTTCTTGAGCTTCATGTGGTCTGTGAATTGTATCTTGGGTATTCTGAGCTTTTGGACTAATATCCACTTATCAGTGAGTGTATACCATATGTGTGTTCTTTTGTGACTGGGTTACTTCATTCAGGATGATATTTTCTAGTTCCATCGATTTGCCTAAGAATTTCATGAAGTCATTGTCTTTAATAGCTGAGTAGTACTCAGTTGTATAAATGTACCACATTTTCTGTATCCATTCCTCTGTTGAAGGACATCTGGATCCTTTCCAGCTTCTGGCAATTATAAATAAAGTTTCTATGAACACAGTGGAGCATGTGTTCTTGTTATATGTTGAAGCATCTTTTGGGTATATGTCAAGGAGTGGTATAGCTGAGTTGTCAGGTTACACTATATCCAATTTTCTGAGGAACCACTAGACTTATTTCCAGAGTGGTTGTACCAGCTTGCAAACCCACAAATAAAGGAGTAGTGTTCCTCTTTCTCCACATCCTCACCAGCATCTGCTGTCCCCTGAGTTTTTGATCTTAGCCATTCTGACTGGTGTGAGGTGGAATCTCAGGGTTGCTTTGATTTGCATTTCCCTGCTGACCAAGGGTGTTGCACATCTTTAGATGCTTCTTGGCCATTTGAGTTTCCTCAGTTGAGAATTCTCTGCTTAGCTCTGTTCCCCATTTTTTGATAGGGTTATTTGGTTCTCTGGAGTCTAACTTCTTGAGTTCTTTGTATATATTGGATATTAGCCCTCTATTGGATGTAGGAATGGCAAAGATATTTTCCTAATCTGTTGGTTGCCATTTTATCCTATTGACAGTGTCCTTTGCCTTACAGAAGCTTTGCAATTTCATGAGGTCCCATTTGTCGATTCTTGATCTTAGAGCATAAGCCATTGGTGTTTTGTTCAGGAAATTTTCTCCTGTGCCCATTTGTTCAAGGATCTTCTCTACTTTCTCTTCTATTAGTTTCAGTGTATCTGGTTTTATGTGGAGGTCCTTGATCCACTTGGACTTGAGCTTTGTTCAAGGAGATAAGAATGGATTAATTTGCATTCTTCTACATGCTGACAGCCAGTTGAGCCAGCACCATTTGTTGAAAATGCTAGCTTTTTTCCATTTGATGGTTTTAGCTCCTTTGTCAAAGATCAAGTGAGCATAGGTGTGGGGGTTCATTTCTGGATCTTCAATTCTATTCCATTGATCTACCTGCCTGTCTCTGTAGCCTATACTCAACAAAACTGGAAGATCTGGATGAAATGGACAATTTTCTAGACAGATACTAGGTACCAAATTTAAACCAGGATCAGATAAACAATCTAAACAGTCCCATAACCCCTAAAGAAATAGGAGCAGCCATTAAAAGTCTCCCAACCAAAAAAAAAAAAAAAAAAAAAAAGCCCAGGACCAGATGGGTTTAGTGCAGAATTAGACCTTCAAAGAAGACCTATTATCAATACTCTTCAAACTATTCCACAAAATAGAAACAGAAGGAACACTTATCCAATTTGCTCTATGAAGCCACAATTACATTTATACCCAAACCACACAGAGACCTAACAAAGAAAGAGAACTTTAGACTAATTTCCCTTATGAATATCAATGCAAAAATACTCAATAAAATTCTCGCAAACTGAATCCAAGAACACATCAAAACAACCATCCATCATGATCAAGGAGGCTTCAACCCAGGGATGCAGGGATGGTTCAATATACGGAAATCCATCGTAGTAATCCACTATATAAACAAAGTCAAAGGAAAAAAAAAACACATGATCATCTCATTAGATGCTGAGAAAGCATTTGACAAAATTCAACCCCCCTTCATGGTAAAAGTCTTGGAAAGATCAGCAATTCAAGGACTATACCTAAACATAGTAAAAACAATTTAAAGCAAGCCAGTAACCAACATTAAACTAAATGGAGAGAAACTTGAAGCAATCTTACTAAAATCAAGGACTAAACAAGGCTGCCCACTCTCTTCCTACCTATTCAATATAGTACTCAAAATCCTAGCCAGAGCAATCAGACAACAAAAGCAGGTCAAAGGGATACAAATTGGAAAGGAAGAAGTCAAATTATCACTATTTGCAGATGATATGATCGTATACTTAAGTGACCCCACAAATTCCACCAGAGACCTTCTAAACCTGATAAACAACTTCAGCAAAGTGACTGGATATAAAATTAACTCAAACAAATCAGTAGCCTTCCTATACCTAAAGGATAAACAGGCTGAAAAAGAAATAAGGGAAATGGCACTCTTCAAAATAGTCACAAATAATATAAAATACCTTGGTGTGACTCTAACCAAGCAAGTGAAAGATCTTTATGACAAGAACTTGAAGTCTGAAGAAAGAAATCGAAGATCTCAGAAGATGGAAAGATCTCCCTTGCTCATGGATTGGCAGGATTAACAGTAAAAATGGCCATCTTGCTGAAAGCAATCTACAGATTCAATGCAAAACCCATCAAAATTCCAACTCAATTCTTCATAGACTCAGAAAGAGCAATTCTCAAATTCATTTGGAATAACAAAAATCCCAGAATAGAGAAAACAATTCTCAACAATAAGTGAACTTCTGGGGGAATCACCATCCCTGACCTCAAGCTGTACTACAGAGTAGTAGTGATAAAAACTGCATGGTATTGGTACAGAAACAAAGCTTTATTATCCTGGCCACTCACCATCCTCCTGCCTCCACCTCCCCAGAGATGGAATGACAGATATGTGCTATCACTCCTGGTTTGTAAATTTACCTTAAGTAAATGTGAACATCTTATCATATTTTATGTAGCTTTAAAATTGTATGAGCTTGCTATGTTATAAAAAAGGGAAGGTATCTCTAGTCTGCAGACGAGGTAAGCCAAGTGGCAGGAGGTAAGAAAAACGTCAACTCCTTTGTCCATTAGAGTATAAGTCATCATGATGCTTTTAACTTCAGTGATGGTATGTATCTTTTGTTTCTATGCTGATTCATGTGACATGATTTAGGAAAGTTGAATAAATTACCTAAATTGACAGCTTGTAAATTGTAAACCTGGGACATTAACCCAGATCTAATTAAAAGGTGTGTTATTCTAATTATTCCCCACAGTTTTATAACATACCAAAACTAAAACAGGCCACATATTCTTTGGAGATAGAAGCTCTCCCTAAAACACAGCTGTGTGTTTCTCTGTGCTCTTCCTCTTTCTTCGTGTCTTTATTCGCTCGTTAAGCATGATGCATGTGGTACTTACTCTGAGTAAGGTAGTGTGTTCTGGAAATATCTTAGTGATCAAGACAGACAAGGGACCTCTTCTTCAAGAGACTTTCTGAGAAGGGTGAGTTTCAGATAAGCAAGAAGGCAGTGGGAATATAGTGTGGTTAGTGAGTAGGGAGAGAAGAGTGCAGTTATCAGGGAAACCGATTCTGGGGATCAATATCTAAGTGAAGGCTTTAAATGAGTAATTAGTCATGAACTGGAAGCTAAAGGCGCTTCTGGGGAGCTTTTGGGAAGCCCCAATGTGAGCAAAGGGTAAGAATAAATGATGGGGACACAAGGAGAAAGAAGAGGAATGACAAGGACATGGAAGTGTCATTGCAAAGAAGCTTACATATAAACATAAGCAAGAGCGTAGAAGCCACAGGATCACACCTCTCTATTTGAAGACCATCTCTCTGAGCAGAGATGTGTGGTGGTGGACACGGGTCTGAAGGTCAGGAGCTTAGGTCAGTGGCCTAGTAATATCAATCCTAAATAATGCTGTGGACTGGGAAGTAGAAAGGTCAACTTTGGGTTTGGTCAGAAGAAGGGAAAATACACTAGATGATAGCTACCAGTAAGGTTAAATTTTCCTATAGACACCACCTCTAGGTATCCTGTATCTAGAGAAAAGTATCCAAACAACTGTCATTGTCAGGACCATCCTGTGATGCATTGTGGGAAAACTATTCCAGATCTCACTTCCCGATTAAGACAATGTGTCTTTTCATAAGCACAAAGGGACAGCTCATCCTTTTTAAAAAAACCTTCAACATTTAGAAGGAAAATATCTAGTAATGAGGCAACCAAACATTCTAAGGTGTTTATTTCTGAAAAAAAAAAAAAAATTAAGGGCCACTGCCTGACAATGTGGTATCAATAGTGAAGCCATATCTTTCTTGGCAAAAGACAGCCATTCTACAGTATTGATTTTATTTTTCCTTTCCAAAAGAAAGGAGATTTACTCTGGAAAGAGTGATACTGTTAGGTTTCTCCTTATGTTTGTGCTGCCCCATGCCACCAGATACTAATTAGTTTCTTTATTAAGACTGTCTATTAGATTCATGGTAGCTCAAAGAGAGTGTTAACTGTTTTGGTTAATTCTGAGTTGTGAATAATTAATGAACCTGAGACCCAAATATAAAATGAGGAAATGACTTTTGGACAGTAGCCATAACCCCCAAATGTCTCATTGCTTCAAATTCTCATTATAACAGTTAATTACAATTATTATCAATCACATTTATTAATTTTATATGCTATTTTATTCATGTACAGGGCAATATAAAAATTTAAAACATTTCATGTGTTGTGTGTGTGTGTGGTATGTGCACATGCAGGTACACATACACGTGTTGACAGAAGCACATGAAGGTGTCAGAGGAGGTTGCTGTGTGTCTTCCTCTATTATTCTCTGCCTTGGTGTTTTGTTTTGTTCTTTAAGACAGAGTCTCTTTCTAAGCCAAAACTCACTGTTTCAGGTGGGCTGACTGACAGAGAAGCTCCCAGGATCCTCTTGTCTCCACCCCCCAATGCCTGGTCTGCTCTGTAAGGATACTAGGCCATGCCCAGCTTTTGCCCCGTGCTGGGAATTTGCACCTAGATTCCCCTGTTTTCATGGCAAACTCTTTTACCTAAGAACCATTTTCCCTGCGCCTAAAACATTTCTTGTTGAAATAATGCAATGAACCAAATGTTTGTGTCTACCAAACTTTATGTCAAGATCTTCTCCCAGTGTTACATATTTGTGATGAGATTAGGTGAATATGATTAAAAACGAATTAAATTGTGTCCACTAACATGAGGAGAGAACCTTTCATTCTCTTCCTGCTGTTTGAAAACACAGAAGAGGTCACCTGCAACTCTACAGAGGACTCTTATTCTGGCTTTGAACTTTCAGGGTATAATGGCCTATAAAGTACTCAGTCTATGGCACTTTATTATGGTAACACACAACGAAGACAAACGAGCCTTCTTCAGTGAGACAATAGAAAATCCCCTGAGCCTTCAAAACATAAGTCACCCCTGAGTCAAAAAACATAATAAAGGTTTATGTTGTAAAGTGTGATTGGCATCAGGTCTTACAGAGAACTATGATATTTTATATAACCATAGGCTCATATTTAGTTATTGTGTGCAGTACGTAATAATATAATTATTTTTTCATCCATCATTATTTTGCCATAGCTCTTTAAAGCTATATTGAAACAATTTTCAAACTGAACTGTACTATGCCAGGATTATAATGCTAAATTTATATTTGACAAAATGTAGATTGTGTTGCCCTATGAATAAAACTTACACATGGTAGTTGTACTATATTAACCGTTGATTTTGGTAGACCAAAGGTGTGTGGGGGCAAATGAATAATTTCTTATCACTCAAATATACTCTTTACTTGTATTTTTCCTGCCTTCCTTTTTTTAAAAATCTTCAGTAGAGATTAGCAATGGGAACACAAATCATTAATGAATGCCTAAAGCAAGCAGTATCCACATAGTACATATTCTATTAAATACTTAATTGAAAGTATTCACCAAGCCACAGCAATGAGCTCTCAAAAAGATGGCTGGGTGGATGAGAGACTCAGAACTATTATTTTATATGCTTATGATTTTCACTAAAACAATAAAGACTGATCTGTTTTATAGTAAAAATAGTAAAACTGTTTGGACAAACTTCAAAGTTTCTTTGAGTAAATAGACTATTTGAAAGATTGTGTATAGTTTCAAATCAACTTTTATATGAAACTAAATAAAACTTCAAAGAGAAATCACTAAATATAAATGACCTACTTGCTAATCAATGCCTTTCAAGATAATAAGGAGGAAAAGCTGTCTCAAATTTGTCTAACAGCAGTAATGAGTATGGGGCAACTCAGAATCTTTGTGGAAAAAAAAAGGAAAGTGAAGTGGAAACTTAAGGGTTCTTTGGAGAGTCAGTTGTGGTAAATGGTGTATTGCTAGGGTAAACATGTGAAGGAGTGTTTTCCTCAAGTGGACAGAAGTGAAAGACTAAGGCAGATTCATGAAGGAAGGTTTAGCTGAAGCAGACACTGGAGAGAGGATGTTCTGCTAAAGCAAGCACGTGAAAGGACACATGATGAAGGATTCTTCGCTAAAAACAAGCATGTATTGGTCTACCTTACACTGTGTCGTTGAGCTGCATTTATCGGAACTCCATAGAGAGAAATGCACCCAAAAAGAACCTAGTGGTGTGCTGCAGTTTCTTGCTGCTTCTGTGAACTCGGGCTGGTTGGCAGAGTGATGTCAGCTGAGAAAGAGTCACATGCTGAAGCCAGACTACCATAGAGCACATGCAGTGTTTGGAAGGCATAAATAAGACTCAGTGGATAGTGATAGAGGCTGAGCTTGGCTTGCTTGTAGAGCTAGCTGTGAAACTCTCGTTGGTCTGGTGTCTTCACAGATTTCTGCTTCTCTGAGAGAGGCACAACCTAGAACTTCTCCTGGCATTCCTGTTGGCCTTGGTCCCTCCTGCTGACTTGTACCAAGGCTGAGGCCTGGCTATCTCTGCCAGGTGATGCCACCACTACTAATTCATGTTTGCTAATCTGACTCTACCGAACTAGACTGCTAGTATACCCGTAAAGTGTTTACAAGTGGATCAAGCTGCCACTGCTAACAACACAGAGGGGAGTTGCTCCAAAGAACCTTTCTAAACAGGTCCATTCCCTCCCCCATCCTTTCTTTTCCACTACTTTTGGTGGGTGGTAGGTTACAAGGAAGGTTAAAGCATTTAAGAACCATCATTAAAAATAGGATTTGAAAAAAAAATAAAGTTACAAAAGTGTTTAAAAAACATAATTAAAAGTAGGTTTTGAAAAATTAAAGATACAGGAAAGTTTATGGACTTGGACTGGAGAAGCCTGCCAATCCAGGTGGCTCAATTTCACTTTCTGTGAATGTGAGGGTAGAGGCCTCCAAAAGACTAAAGCTTTGTAACTATTTCCCAGAATCTCCAGCATGCACCTTTATGAATAATATTGATACAAAACACTACAAATGTGTCTTAGTTTCAGTTTTACTTCTATGAGGAGACACCATGACCATGGCAACTCTAAGGAAAATATTTCATTGGGGCTGGCTTACAGTTTCAGAGGTTAATTCCGTTATTATCATGTTTGGAAACATGGCAGCATATAGGCAGGCATGGTGCTAGAGGAAGGGGCAGAAGGAGACTGTGTACCACATCGGGCATAACTTGAGCATAGGAGACATCAATGCCTCCCCCCACAGTGACACACTTCCTCTAACAGGACCATACTTACTCCAACAAGGCCACAACTCCTAATAGGGACACTCCCTATGGGCCCAAGCATTCAAACACATGAGCCTGTGGGGACCATACCTATTCAAACCACCACATGTTTAGCAATACAGGCAACTTAAATTACTAGACTTTTGTCCATACATGCACTCTGGGATCCTATAAACTTTGGGAAGGAGTGTTAGCAAAGAGATGGTGGAAAACAGTTCCCTTGCCCTTAAAAGGAATGCATTCTTCCTGGACAGGAAAGATGACTGTGCACAGCATAATCAGAGAAGATACCCCCCACAAGCCCTTTCCACCCTAAGGATACCCATTATGGCTATACACACAGATAGCACCTCCTGCAGAACAAACTGTTGACTAAATGCTTCTCATAGCCCCCTTTGACAAGTCTATCTGGGAAACCAACTTGGTCCTTTCACTCTTGTCCAAAACTTTTCTGATTTTAGAGTCTATCTTGATATATCTCTTTACTCATGATACAGCAAGACCTTGGAAATAAAATTATAATAAACAATATTAGTAGTAATAATAATAGAAATACAAATGAAGACTCCGCTGTAATTCCTGAAGCCAGCAACATGTCCTTCAAAAGATCTTACATCTCTGCCTCTCTAAATCTTACTCCCTGCAGGGGGTGGCTTTGAAAAGACAGGGAGGCATAGTTGAATAAATCACCAAGGTCATAAAGCAATAGAGGTCCCTGGGACCTGCTCTGTCTGTTACAGCAACATGATTCTCCAATGCCAGTAACCAGATAAGCCAGACTGACCACCTAAATCTGGCAAATGCACATTATCACCCCAAATCCTCCTATGTCTACTATAGAAAATTCATAATATTTTTCAGATGTGCTGAGAGTTTTAAGTGTTCATTTGTAAAAGAAAAATACACAATGCACATGCCAGCCCCATCTCTCCCCAGAAACACTGCTATTACTGGTGTTTCTCCCTCCTCCCTGCCAGGGTCACAAGGAAGTGAGGATTCCCTTTTATAAGTTTTTGCTTATGTTAAATTGTCTTGTCTCCAGTAAAATCATCTTTCCCCTGTATCAGCTCCTTAAGAAGTATCTAAGCCTGCTGTCCATTCTCTCCTCTGTGAACATCTGTCTTCAATCTTCCTAAGGGAATCCCATTTGTGCATGGCCCTTCAGCGCTCTGAAATGTTGATCCATCTGTCTTTTCGTTTTCGAAAATCCCTGCAATTATTTTTAGCCTATGGGTTGTAGTTTTCAGCATTTCAGTCATTTTTTGTGTGTTTCTATAACCTTCACCAACATCTCCGTGATGTGTGATAGTCCTGTTATCTTTTTCCAAGGAATTCAAAGAATGTGGTGACGCAGCCCTCTGCCCACACATTCACAGGAGGCAAAAGGTTTCCTCCCTGTTTTTATGAAGTATGGAATTGTTTGGCTTCAGAGAAACTGTTTTTCCAGCTGTGAAGTAGCAGCTAACCAGATGTTCTTTTCTACACACTGAAAAGTGACAAAGAGTCAAGCGTGGATGGTATGCTCAGCAAAAGCAAAGACACAGAAGAGCACAAAGGCAAAGTTTTTGAATCTTTGAACTGGTAGATCTTGAATAACAATGAAACTAGGAGCGAGATAGGTGTAACATTTAACTTTTTTTTTTTTTTTCTTTTTAGAATGTGCTACAGGCTACATACTGAGAAGAAAAGGAATAAAACCTAGTACTTCCCCTTTGGGAAGAAGAGACACAAAAGAGCCAACATTTATTCATCCAGTGCTCCTGGAAATACTTAATAAGCAGCTAGTATGTTCCAATCATTATTTTGAGTCTCAGAAGTACATCAGTAAACAGGTTAAAACCTTTGAAGTTATTAGATACAAAAATGCATAGCAAATAATTGTGTGTGCTGTAGATCAAGCCTTCTAGGCCAAACTCTGTCTGTAGGATGCAGGGAGGGCAGCCACCTCTATGTAACACAATTTCCTCTTGTAGAAAGCAGGGAGACAGTCAGCTTCTGCACAGTGCTGTTATGTAGATAAAAGGAGATAACGCTATATTAATGACTTTTCTCACGGCTGTGACCAAAGGCCTGAAAATAAACAACTTAATGGGGAGGTGTATTCTGCCTCCTGGCTCAGGAGAGTCTCTCTGGGTAAGGAAGGCATAACAACAGGAACAGCTTGGAGTTTTGGCAACTGAAAGTTGCTCAGATTTGGAGCGATCAGGAGAGGAGGAGGAGGAGGAGGAGGAGGAGGAGGAGGAGGAGAGAGAGAGAGAGAGAGAGAGAGAGAGAGAGAGAGAGAGAGAGAGAGAGAGATGAAATGCTGAGATTAAGTTGGCTGTTTCCATTTCCCCTTTTTATTCAGTCCAGTAGCCTACCCATAAGATGGTGAAGCTCACATTCAAGGAGACTCTTCTCTCTTTAGTTAAACAGCAGAAAACACCTAAAGGTATGCCAAGTGGGTAACTTTAAGTCTTTCTTAATATAGTCAAGCTGGTACTCAAAATTGACCATCACACATACAAAGAGCTTGTGTCTAGAACACAGCACTATGTCCATAAATCTTACCATGGTTTTATTAATATATCATACTCTTACTTTAGACAAGGGATGCTTTGCTGATGATGTGTGATTTTTTATTCTGGAACAAGACACTCTGGGTACAATGAGGCAAAGCACTCTGCTAGGACATGTTTTCTTATAGGACATGATGTCTGACTCCTGAAAGTCTCCTAAAGCCAAAGTAAACAGAATTCCTAGTAGGAAGGCATTGCACACTGAAGTTCTAAAGCAACAGGAAGGAAGGCTGCACTTCAGTTCTTAGAAATGCAAGTCCTTAAGCTATGCACTGGGCTCGGGACTTAATATAAGAAGTGGGAGGGTGGAGGCAAGAGGATCTTGAGTTCAAGGCTAGCTTCACCCACCTCACAGTTCCCACGTGCCACTATGAGACACAGTCTGGTAGAAGATGTCCAGAGGCCCACCCAAGAAGTAGGTGCCCCTACATTGAGCAAGTGTGTGATAGCAAGATGGGAGGGAAAAGGAGGCAGAATGGTTTGTGTTCTGTGAAGAGAGGCAGAACCGGAGATGTAGGGGTGTGAGGCTGTGATGGACTGGCCTGATGTGAGGAGCCTGCACTGCTACCTGAGGCCATGGTGATGTCCCCAGGGCTCCGTAGAGCTGGCATTGTTCTTCACCTGGGCAAAGTGGGAGAGCCTGAAGTGGGCTGAACAGCTCAGCTACCACCCAGTGCTTTAGTTGGTCTACCCCAACCTCTACCTCGTGTATGAACTGAAGCTGAAGCTGAAGTTTGTGAAAGGACCGGTTTTGCAGAACCTAAGCGGTAGGATCTTCTTGATCCTACCAATAGCAGGATATCCAAGAGGAGTCACCATGAAGATCTAATATTGATAGTGTAGCAGGAGCCAGAGGCACTGAACCAAGCTAATGACTCATTGCAATGAACATTTGCAACCAAAGCTGTTTGGGTCAAAGGGTGTAGTGTGCAACACACCGTGACATGCCGCAACTTCCGTGCTCAGATGTTTTTCTTATTTATTTTATTTTGTTTTGTTTTGTGTCCTTTTGTGGGGAGGAAGGCAGATGTAGAGAGACAGGTAGATGAATGGGATTGGATTGGGGTCCATGATGTGAAATTCACAAAAAATTCAATGAAACATTAAGAAAAATGTTTGAGGATACCTGAGTTACATGTGATCCTGTCTCAAAGGAAGGAAGGAAGGAAGGAAGGAGAGAAGGAAGGAAGGAAGGAAGGAAGGAAGGAAGGAAGGAAGGAAGGAAGGAGAGAAGGAAGGAAGGAGGGATAGAGGGAGGGAGGGACAGAGAAGGGAGGGAAAGAGGGAGGGAGGGACAGAGGAAGGGAAGGACAGAGGAAGGGAGAGAAGGGAGGGAGGGAGGGAAGGAAAGGAGGGAGGGAGTGAAAGGGAGATAGAGAGATAGAGAAAAAGACACAGAGAGGCAGAGAAAGAGAGTGAGAGGAGGCAGAGAAGATCATAACCCAGCAGAAGTTGGGGAGGAGCTATGAGGAGAATTGGCAGACAATGGCCCAAGGGATTTGAACAATCTTTATCCTGCTGCAGGGAGTAATGCTAGTTTAAAGCAAGGCAGTGACAGAGGCGGCCTTGTAGGAAACGCTCCAGTCGGAAGGGGTTGGACAATGATCCTGACTGGGAGAGAGGAAGGCCTGAGTCAAGGTGATGGTTTGGAGGTGCAGCAGAGGGCCACGTGTGGGGAAGGAGAGCTGCTAATCAATGAGATCTGCTGAGTTTCTGGCTTGGGCAGTGTCCAGGCAGTTCTCTTCATCAAGGGTGGGGGTGGGGGCGGATATTCTAGGAAAGGATCACATCTGATAAGTGGAACATTGCACTGGTCATGATTACATTGCACTTGATAGCCCTCCACATCACCTAGGTAGGGACCTTTGGAGCTTGGAATCCAAAAGAGAGATACCAAACAGAAAGCTGTGCAGGGAAACCATTGGTGCTTGGAGGCATGTGAAACCTGGAGAAGAGCAAGGATGACTCAGGCATCATTATACCTCGGCAATGATGGGAATTAGGCCGTAAAATGTGAGAGCCAAGGGCAGATAATTGCTGAGTGGCAAAGCCAAGCTTGTCTGACTGTTCAGGCTCCACTTTCCTTGCTTCAATGCCTTCCAGTGGCGTGATGATCCACTGGAAGAGGCAGCTGTCTCTGTGTATTGACAACACTGGTTGTTTACTCCAGTCCTGCACTGTTGGTCTTTCTAAAAATACAAACATTAATAAAGCATGGCTATCATTCTAGAAGCAGATAAGATGGACAGGAAGTCCACAGATTATTTCCATAAAATACACTCAGCATAGGGAAGGAAGTTTCTGCAGGGTATATTTGGCACAGGGTCTAGAATGAAGAAGGTCCTCTGAGCCAAACGCATGGTCAGTCCTATCTACCTTGCTCAGGCTTGTTTGTCACAATAGACGAGATTCAAAAATATAAACGTCTTACAAAAGATCTTCAGCGTGGGAGGAAGATTGAAAAGGAGATAGCAAGAGTTGGAATGGAGACAGAAGGCAAGGTACTTATTTTAAGGATCCAGAATGACTGCCCCATCAGGATAGAACACTGACCTCCCAGCTCCCTGCTCCTAGGAAATGCTTCATAAGGACCACCAGAGACTGACTAGTCCTGGTATTTGGTCTTAAGTTTTGCTTGCTAAGCTCAAGTAAACTACAATTGTAAGTTGGCTGGTAAAGCCTTTGGTAATGGGAATGTGTGGAACTCTTCTTGAGATCCATACACTGGCTGACACAGTGGATTTTCAGTGAGTAAGGAACATCTTTCAGCTTCCCTTGAGGGCAGTATTAATTTACATGCCAAAGCACTCAGGCTGATGTATGTAACAGAAAGTCTTAACAAGAAAGATGGAAACACATCTAATAAAATCTCCAAAAGTATCCACCAGAACATGGTTATTTTTCCTTCTTGACCTCCTCAGTAATTAACTTTTAATAAATCCAGTAACATTGTCTTGTTTAAAAAAGATGGCTTTAGAGGGCTTTTTACCAAATATTTTAGCAATGGTCTAGATGTATCATCAGAATTATTAAGAGTCTGGTGGGCTGGAGAGATGGCTCAGTGGTTAAGATCATATCGTCTTTGCAAAGGACCAGATTTAGTTCACACCACCAACACTGTGGCTTATAGCCATCCATCCCTAACTTCAGTAGATCCAATGCTCTCCACAGATATATATGCGGGCAGAATACTAATACACATAAAATAAAATGTAAACACACACACACACACACACACACACACACACACACACACACACCCTAAAAGTTGTGCTCACATCACGGATTCCATTCGTGCTTCCTCCCCTCCCCCCTCACACTCACTGCTTTTAGGGTGATTAAAGGAAACAGAGACCAATGAATGAGCTTCTGAGCTGCTCTTTCTGCTGAAAGAGAAGTACTATCCATGATGTCTCAAAATATATAGGAAAGACTTCCAGAAGCTGAGCCATCGCTCTGCATTGTGAAATAAATTCAGAACACCAAAATGAAAACAGACAAAGCTTGCCTTTTTACAACCTACCATCACGTGGGAATCATCCGTCATCCCATGGGAATTGACAAAACTAAAAGCAGGCAGGAAATAACATCTTGGAGGTTCGTTCTTCCTTGATGCACATGAAGCCAGCACAGAAAGCATTGTTCTCTGATGTAGCAGGACTGGAGTGGTCACGCTGAGTCCTATGTGTGTGTGGAGAATGCATGCTGAGTAAGGGCAACTTCATTCTGGGAATCAGATTCCTGAGGGGGGGGAAAAAAAAATCTTATTCTTGTCTAACAAATACACATTTTAATATGTGCATTTACTAAAGCTATTTCTAAAAATAAAAAATGAACTTATTTCTTGCTTTATTCCAGTCATTCTTATGTGCAGTTCCCTTATTTTTGTTATTCATAAAAGAACAAACAAAATTAGGAAGCGGAAACCTTCTCATAAATTATGAGACTTACCACTTAAAATAGAAAATGGTCCCTCCCTCAACAAATCTGAGATTCTTTATTGTTAAGTACAGTTGGGCCTTGCTTTCAGCACTGTTTCCCTGGCCCTTGCTATTTCTCTTCCTAAGTCATATGCGTCACAGACCATCCCCCACCTCAGCTCTAATGCCGATCCATAAACATCTAATAAACATCTCCCATATCCCCTATGTGCTTACAGCCCAGACAAGGAAAAGCAGGAGCTGTCCTCATGACTTTTGAGAATCGGGTTCTAAGGATTTAATGTGTCTTCTCATGAATCATGTAATTATTTTTTAATGCAGAGGTTGAAATAAGAAAGTTCTTTAAGTTAAAAAAAAAAAAAAAAAAAAAACAACCCACACACTCTCCAAAGAGCACCATCAAAAGAAGAGCACAAAGGTCTCTGGAGACTGGCTGGTAGCTCATGTAACAGGTATTTACTGAGTACTTAAAGGTAACTGGGGAGAAATGAGCTTTGATCTGAGATCCACAGGACTTGTGCTATGTGCCCAAGAGTAGCAGGATCTGATTCTCACGGATAGATTAGAGTGCCCTGCTTGGTGTCCTATGGTGTCTTTAGTGTCCTAGCTATGTTCTGTCCCTCAATGCTTTCCCCTTGCCCCTGAAGCCAGATAGCCTCTCCCCTCACTTTCTCTTTCCAGAGTAGGATCCTCTGGGCTCCCAGTTCCCTAAGGGCACATAGAAGACTATGATATTATTATTTATTTACATTTACATTTATTCAATGACAGTGCCTACTGGTGTACCCCAGACACTTTACTAGCAATGTAGAAGAGTGAGAGAGAAAGGTAAGGAGCAGGTGAGACATTTCCACTCTCCACAATAAGCCTTAGCTTGGGTTCTTATTTGGTTCATTTCCATTTGTGTGCCTGCCCATCCCCTTCGTGCCACACTTATGCAAATATTGTTGTCTGTGATCCACTCTGTTTTGACCTTGCACCTCTTGGGTTCAGCCACAACGAGGCAATGCATTCAAAGGAGAGGGGGATAGGGAAGGAGGAGGAGAGAGAAAGAGAGATAGAGAGGGGGAGGGAGAGAGAGAAGAAGAGGGAGAGGGAGAACAGGCAAACAAACAAAACCCTGTAGCATTCATTTCTTTGGCTTTCATCTACTCTGTTGTTTATTCTAGGAAATCCCAACTCCAGGACTTAGTCTCCAAAGGAGCCATTAACACAGTAGTTGCAAGAATACTGTGCTCTCCCTGCATGTCTGGTCTATTAAAGTAATAATTATGATAAATGGGCCACCATTATGGTCATGTGTAGCTTTCTGTCACAATAGCAATACTTGAGATACTAACATTTTAAAAAGAAAAGCTTCTGTTGGCTCACAGTTTTGGAGAGTTTGACCCATGGCAAATAGGCCCTATTATTTTAGGGCTCTAATGAGGCCAAGTATCATAGCAGGGAGCCTTGAAGCAGAGCAAGACCACTTCTCTTATTCCTAGGAAGAAAACTTTAAAAGAAATCTTCTTCGAAGCCATGCCTCCATGACATGAGCACATGCCACAGAGTGACACTGCCTAAAGTTTCCATGACCTCAGTAGTGCCCCTCTAGGGACAAACTGTTAAGAGTGGATCTTGGGAGTTATTTAAACCTCGACAATGAGGTACTTAACAATGGAGTCAGTAGTTGGTAATATTTTAAGTTATGGACAGACTCAAGCAATTAGAAAAAGTCAGAGTCTGGTAGGCAGAAATCTGACTGAAGTTTCTGCTGCTATAACAGTACCACAGACTAGGTAAATTATAAACTTCCAAAATTTATTTGAGTTCGGAACACTGAGAATTGATGATGGCCTTCTCGCTGTGCCCTGTGGTACCCATGTGGTAAATATAGGAACAGGGAAGAGAGCGGTGACTCCCACCCACCTTTATAATTAGTGAGCTCATAACAGCGAACCTCTAACCTACTCCCACAATAATGGCCTCCTATCCATATTCATGAGGGCAGTGTCCCAACCACCTAATCACTTCCAAAATACCTCACCTCTTAACACCATCATGATACCAATTACATTTTAACAGAGTTTTGGAGAAAGCACTTGGCTCATGCAAGTCTCTCATGAAGTTTCCAGTCTCAAAACTTCATAGGACCTGGATGCCTGGTGCAAATAGATCTCTTCAAAAAAGATTCTGACCAGGATGCTATCGCTATACACACCTTAAATACTCTTCCAAGCCTTCCTCAGTACACATGAAATTTGGGATGTCCAATGAAAGGAAATAAACAGACTTTCCTGGAGCATTCAATTCTGACCCTGGATTTATATGAAGCTCTCTGGAGTTAGAACACTTCCATGGTGGCTGAACAGATGGCTCAGCAGTTAAGAGTACTCACCCTTGCAGAAGACCTGGGTTCAATTCTCAGCACCTGGACTGCACAGGCACTGCATGCAAAATACCCCAAACCATAAAATACATCTCTAAAAACAAAACAACACTACAGTCTGTTAATATGACCACAAACCTAGTTGTTTTGTTTATGCATTTGCTTGTGTAAATGAGCATACAAAGCATTAGACTTCCTATGGCATTTTCAAAGAAAAATTGCTTTTGTTGAGTCTCCTACCCATCTCTTCACCCCTCCCCCACTCTGCTGTTGCAGAGCATAAATTCGCTATAGTATAGTTCTAGAAGCTGGAAGTCTGAGATAGTTTCTGCTGGGATCATCAGGGTATCTGAAGGGCTCTGCTACTTCACAGGTTGTTTGGGAGAATCTGCTTCTTGTTTGCTCCAGTTTCTAGAAACTACCAGTGATTAGTCTGTAAACTATGAAGATAAATTAAGGAGGACGAGCCTGCAGGGAGACTGGTGAATCATCCCTCCACACCAATAAGGGGATTTGAAAACACCTTCCTCAGACAACAGCACAGATCGTTGTCACTATTCAAGAACCTCCATAACTCTAAGCAACAAGTCAGGGCATTCCTTCTAATTTGGGAGATAAGTCACTACAATCTTTATTATCTACCACAAGGAACAGCAACACTTACCAGAACTCTGGATTTTGGAAACACTGTACATGGTAATTGAGTGTGCTTCTCCACCTCTTTGTTTAGTGATCTGTGGGGCTGTTTCTTCTGAATACAGCTTGGAGTGAGAGGGGGGATTTGCAAGTCTGGGCTATTACACAGTTTCTCTGCAACTTGAATTTTATGAGCCAGTAGATGCAGGGCTTAGTATGAAATGGCTGAAGCAACCAGGTCTAATAATAGAGTAAATAAAAATGTCTGAGGTTTAAGAGCATCTTCGTCAACTTTAAATTTAAAAAAACCAACTGTATCTTATGTGTCTGAGTAGTTTTTCTGCATGTATATCAGTGCAAAGTGTGCATGTCTGGTGCCCAAAGAGGCCTGAAGAGGACACTGAGTCCACTAGGTATGGAGTTATAGATAGTTGTGAATGCCCATGAGCTCAGCTCAGGTCCTCCAAAAGAGCAGCAAGTGCTCTTAACTCATGAACCATGTCTCCAGCCCTGGTCTCACTATGTAGGCCTGGCTGGCCTGGAACTCACTATGACACTGAACTCACAGATGTGCACCTGTCTCTACCTCCTCAGTCCTGAGATTAAATGTATGTGCTACCATGCCTTCCACCAAGGTCTTAGCTGTCTATTATTATAATTAATTATACCAAAACTCGGGGACCTCCTTGAAGGTGGCTACAATGATAAATGACTGCTATCTATTTAAATTTCAGCAACTGCCTTGCTCCCAGCTTCTAGAAGAGGTTGAAGGCACAACCATGAAACAGCAAGTCCGTCAGTTTGCCAGAGCTGCTGTGACTAGCTTCTATGTGCTGGGTAGTTAAAAAAAAAAATAATGATTTTGTTCCCTAGTTCTGGAACTCAAGGAGTCCTACACAGAAGATTCCTTCTGAGAGCTGCTCTTGGCCTCATTGGCTTGTAGGAGCCCATCTTCCCCCTCTGTTTTTCATGCCATTTCCCCTCTGTATATGTCTCTGCTTCACTAATTTATAATGATAGGAGTCGAATTGGGTTAAATCGTCATAATTTAACATTCAGAGGACCTATCTCCAAATGAGGACCATTCAGAAGATCTGGGAGTTAGGGCCTTAAATATATATTCTTGTTTAGAGGATTCACTTTAAGAGATACCACCAACTAACTACCCAAATGAGTTCTCCACAACAAACAGAGTCTTACCTAATCGTGCAAATGATGAAGATGGCATGATGAAGTTGGCATATGTGATGTTGGACTTTATGATGGAAACAGTGTGCATTTGTGGAAGAAACAAGCCCACCAGATTCCATGAGGCAAAAATGAGCACTGATTCAGAGAACTTGGATTCTGCCATGCCTTCTCCCACTGTGGTAATATCTCTTCCGCAACATTTTCCCCCAGTGACTTTATGGCTAGTGCCCTTTAACCAAAGAACGGTGGAAGGTGGACCATTCTTTAGCAAAGAAAGATGGCACAACTTGGGGGAGCTGTTACGTCAAAGTCCTGCTCAGGAACTTTCCCTAGGGAATAGAACATTCTGTGTGGGAAAAGAGATGATGCGATCGAGCGTCTAGTGGTAGGTAATGCTGACTAGCCGACTCACTAAGGATTTGTTTAAAACACCGTCAAAAGGCACAAAATGTGCACAGAGTGTGGAAATAACTGTATATAAATGGAAGACTTATCCCAGAGAACAAGATGGTCTGTCCTGTAGATGCGTTCAATGACCCTTGGTGCAGGCTTCCAGGTGAAGCCCAGGGCTGATGTGGTTATTACTTTTGTTGAGAGCCCCAATGGCTGACAGCAATGGACATCAACGTTCCTTCTGATACACTGTTCCCTATAGGTCTTTTTAGTCTGTCTCTTCAGCTCTGAAGACTTGACTCAACTGCTTCAGTTGTTAGGAGGGGGAGGTAGAAACAGATTGCACACTTGGGAGACATAATTAAGAGGACGTGTGTGTGTGTGTGTGTGTGTGTGTGTGTGTGTGTGTGTCTTAGTCTATTTGTGTGCCATGCCACAGATGATTTATAAAGAAATACACTTCCTTAAATTGTAGAGACATGAAAGACTAAGGTCCAGTGGCTTCAGTAGTCTAGCAGTGTCCTGCACTCTTGATTTAAGCTCCACAGTGTCATGGCTGAGTGGAGTTGGTGGAGTGACTTGAAGTCGCTGTGCATAATCTTCCTCCCTGTAAAATAACACAGTAATCTCGTAGAACAGTGCTTAAAGTAACTTCCCGCTTAAGAAGTGGTAGCGTTACCTTTTTTTTCTTGATGAGAAGAGACACCTGCAAAATAGGTGGAAATTCCCTGCGGAGGATTAATACAGATATTCAACCTGAAGTGTCATTCAAAAGTGAACAATCACCTTTTCTCTTTCTTTGCCAGCCAGATAACATGGGACACTCAACCCCTTCTCTCAGCCTGACAGATCTCTCAGGCAAAGAGACAAGAGAACTGTCAGTTAGTTTCTGCAGTGAGCTGTGAATCTGCCAAGCTCCATGCCCTCTTGGACCTCAGCTGCCTCGCTTATCCACGCAAGGGAGCAACAGTTAAACCCCAACGTGCAATGTCCCTTTTGGCTAAGGGGGTTCACTGTCCCCGTGTTCTCCACTTACGGGAGCCCTGCGTGCCACTCCCTAGCTCGCCTAATGGTCCTTCCGCGCTGGGTCGGCTGCCCCGCGCCCACACTGCGCACCGAAGCCCGCCTGGCGCTAATGTTTAACTCGGGCCGAAACTTGGCGGCGAGCTCAGGGTGACTGCGTGCAGAGCAGCGGCGCAGGACGTCCGTCTCCGCACGGTGACTTCTGCCTGCGCCCAAGCTTCAGAGTTCAGTTTCAAGGAGCCGCCCGACCATGAAGGTGAGTGCACCCCACGTCGCACCTTCCTGGACCCGGGGTCGGGTTGTGGGTGGTGTTTCGACAGATTCTCCCCCAAACTACTCTAGCTTTCCTGCAAGCAACCAGAAGCTGCCATTAGGCGGAAGCCACGGGGCCACCCTAACAGGTGAAGGAAAGTCCGTCCGTCCTGTGCACTGGCTTAGATCTGTGGCGTGTCCTACTGAGACCCAGGCACTGAGCCTTGGAAGTCGGGGACAGTCACCCGTGGAACGCGGCACTCTCATTTGGCTTCAGACGGGTGGGTGGGAGGAGAGAAGCTAACAAGATCATAACATCACGCTCAAGGCCAAAATTCAAGGGCTTCTGCCTCAGTGAGTGCCAAGTCCCTCCAGTCTACTTGTGCACCTGCAAACTCCTCTGCCTCTGAAGGGGCCTAGGTCCCAACCCTCTGCGCAGAGGGGGAACAAAGACTTCCCTCTAATTGTTTGCAATCTGACCTGCTTGCAGACACCGTGGAAGGTTCTTCTGGGACTGCTTGGTGTTGCTGTGCTTGTCACCATCATCACCGTGCCAGTGGTTCTGCTGAACAGAGGTAGAACTTTGCAACATCTTAAAAAGAGAGGGTGGTTGGAGCTGGGGCCAGGTGGCATGTGATTTCACAAAGTGGGCTTAGTTTACTGGGGGCCTGGACCTCTGTGCTGGGTTATGGCTGAAGAGACTGTCAAGTCTCTAAATGCATTTGCTGCTTCTGGGGGCTCCAGTGTTTAGGCCTTGAGGCTTCCTCGTTTTGTTGTGTATAACAAATACATACTTCCTGAAACTGGGAGAGAGGCGCGGTTTCTTTTTATTAAATGCAATGGTATCTTAGCTTCAAATTGATTTGAGAAGATTGTGATTGTAGAGCTTCCAAGGAAATAAGGCAGCTTTTGAAGATCCAAAACATAGCAATGAGGCAATGAGAATGTCTTAAATGGAGTGGGAAATGAGAAAGAAAGAAAAGCAAACAAACAAACAGGAAATTCAGAGATTTCTCCTTCAAGCATGATGAAAATTCACCAGTTGGAAGATTCAGTTGTAGAGAAGTAATTATTTGACCATTTTAGAAATATTCCATCACTAAATCACCACTGTGCATAACACAGTGATCTGGAATCAGTCAGCTTCTATTGGGTTGTTTCCTTGAAAGTCACCAACATGCCTTTTCAGCTTGCTAGAATGTTCCAATTTAGCCCCGGCTTTTGGTACAAAGCACATAATGGAATGGCACTATTGGATGCAGGCAAATGAGAATAACTAATCTGGGTCTCCCTCCACTCCTCTCTTGTGAACCACTATGAATTACACACATTGTGCACATTCTAAATCAGACATCACCCAAACCAGTCTCTGTGGAAATGTAGTCAAAAGGCCTTAGCCAAACTTAGAGGCAGCAATTGAAAATTAGCATATAGAGCTATCAAAATCAGTTTCATGATGGAGCCAAGGTACCAAGGTACCATTAAACCCTCTGCTGATGGTATTTAATTAAAACACCAGTGATTATTACTGTTTTAGGCAAACTTAGTTCTGTTGTTCAGGAACTAAGGAAGACCAGAAATTCAAGGCCATCCTCAGCTACAGAAGAAGCTGACACCAGTCTGGAAGAAACGAGGTCTTTCTTGAAGTACATTTAAAAACAAAAAAAAAAAAGGAAAGTTAAATAACCTTCAAAAATCTGGGTGAAGAAAAGATGAGCCCTATCTAGACTCAAACAATCTCAAAGAATAGCCTGGATAGACTAGTTTTCTCTACAAAGCCACAGAGACATCACAGATTCCCAGGGGAAAAAGTAACCACAGAACTTCCCTAAGGGAAGCTTGTCGGATTATGGCCTGTGAGTAAACCCACTTGAGGTGAACAAAGAATGAACTTGGGGCCCAAGTCATAATCTTGTTTTGGAAGGGGCTTGCTCAAATTATTGTTAACTGTAAGGATTCTGTTTTACTGGATAGAGCTTGCAGACTCTGGAGGGCCTGTTCTGCCCGTTCCCATGAATAGCACCCACTCTCCTCTCTAACCAAAATATGGAAGATGTTTCCCTTGCAGAGGACTTCCTGAGAGACTCATGCATCTCCTTTCACTGACTCTTAGGGTTTAAACTAGAGAGGCTTGAGCACACTGCTCTAAAGACAAGAAGAGGATCCCATAAGAAATCTGGAAGAGCTTGCAGAGTTAGAAAACCTCAGTGTCTTGCGCGCAATACACACAATGATCATGGTCTGTGTTCTGGGATTCTAAAGGTCTCAGGACCAGAGAAGAATGTGGGTATGGGAGCAACGAGTGGTCTTTAACCCAGAGATGATGTAAAGTTATGGGAAATTATATACGTATTTAGATTTATATATTTTATTTTATGTATATAAGTGTTTGCCTACTCCAGGTCCCACTTGAATACCTGGTGCTCATGGAAGTCAGAAACGGGGAGTGATCCCCTGGACCTGGAGTTACAGATGCATGTGAGCCATCCTGTGGGTGTTGGGAATTAAATTCTCATCTTCTCCAAGAGCAGCAAGCACTGCCCAGACACACATCCTCCTTTAAAATAGCTTAGATGAGAGAATTTTGAGCATGTCTGGGCACTTGGAATTTGAGGTAGGAAGGAGGGTAGACTGGAAGGAAACACAAGAAAAGTGGCCCCAAACACAGCACAGTTCACAATTTGGAAGCTGGAAGCTACTCAGATGTGAATGGCTGTACTTTTGTGACTGGTTAATCTTCAGAAGGTGTGGGGGAGGGTAGCAGAGACTCCCTCCTGAGAGCCCAGTGGAAATCCAGTGTCCCTGGTAGCTTGTTTACACTTAGATTGCTCTTTCTTTTTATTTCTGAATTCTGTGTGTTTGGACAGGAAATGAGAGTCATCTTGCTTCAACTCTTACCTTGTCATAAGGGGAAGAGATGACAGCCTAGTCCCGCAGCATTCCCACCAAGTCAGCAATGCCTTTCCTGGGCTGTGCCACAGGAAGGGATTCTTACAAGGACCCTGCTTCATCCTAGTGAGATGATGAGATGCTCGCCTGCCCAACCCCGAGGCGCCCAAGATTTAATATTACATCAGCTCAGCAGGGAAGAAGTGGAAAGAGAGACTTGTAAAGGAAAGAAGACAGGAGAATTAAAGGGGAGGGAAAGAAAAGAGGAGAGGGAGATTTCATTGAAAACAAAAGGGACCTAGAATGAAATTCTCTGCAAAGAATTAAAGAGCTAAAAGGGACCTGGAAGAAAAGAGCAACCCAAGTTCTTCCCCTGAAAGGGTAGTTTAAGGCAAGGTCTACTGTTTCCATATGAAATTCTGATGTCAGCAGAACCAGAAGCAGTAAACTCAGAACAGAGCAGGGAGGAGAGACTTCAGCATTGTCATTTTTTAGCTGTAAAGATAAAAGGCTTTCTGAGGGCAGACGTTAGCTGAGAAGCTTGCTCTTCTCTAGGAAAAGATGAAAGCTTCCTGTTTGCTGTATGTGCCATGTATATAAAGCTAAAGCTTCTTTTTAAACTTCCCCTTACCTTCTTAGAAACATGTTGGATTTATTTCCCCAGAGACTCATCAGTGAAACATATCGACACATGTTACCTGTCAGAAAAGCCAATGGCCGAATGGAAATAAAACCTTCTCACTCAGTTAGTGATTACTTTACCGTATGATATTTGAAATACTTAGTGGTCAAATAGTTTGATTATTCGGCTTGATTGTGGAATAGAAGTATCATTCTTCTTTTGTTCCTTGCTCCACAGTAAATTTCCTCAAGACCTTCCTCTAGTTTACAAGAAACATGACTTCTCATCCACCCTCAGTACTAAAGAAAGCCAAATATGAAGAGAAAGGAATCACCAGGAAGAGGAAAGATAGCATCTGTAAAGTTTGCCTGAGAAAGTCTAGGATCCATTCCCAGTTGAAAGAACACAGATGAGTCTGAATGAATGCTTTGTGTGGCAGAGGACAGTTTCTCAATAGTCTGCCCTGTAAGAGCTCAGTTGACTCTTGTCAACCCCAGCTCATCAGCAACTGGTCTTATTCAGGCCAGCAATTTGGGCTTTCTTTTCACTCCCTATAACATGGGCCTTAACTTTCTTTGCCTTGGAAATCTTTTCCTTGCCTCTCAAAAGGGATCAGAGACTGAGAAAAGAGAAGGTTGTTTGCCTGGTTAATGGTCAAAGAGTAACAACCTAAAGGGACATGACTGGCTGGGTGTGCTTTCAGTGTTAAGTACTGTGGCCCAGGGGGAAGGTGGCTTGTAAATGACACAGAAGCAGCTTGCCTTGTGGGGGAGTAGTGCCCCAAGGATGAAAGAGTAGTCTGCAAGTGTTTACTCTGTGCCTCTTATTGGACTGAGGTATTCTTCATTTAATCCTTAAGACAACTTTTGGAAAAAGTACTATTATCGTTTCCATCTGAGAAAAGAAATGGTTGCATCTTTACTGTTGCAGAAGGAATTTCTCCAAAGCTTGCGGAAACAGACATTATCTCCTAGACAATAGGTGAGGAATTTGGGTGTAGATTACCTTGGGATTCTATTCTGGTTTAGGGTCACTCCTGAGGTGATCACCTAAAAGATTAACTGAAGACAGAGGATCCCGTACAAGGTCATTCACCTAGTGTTTAGCTACAGACCTAAGTTTCCCTGATGTGAACCTCTTAAGTCAGCAAGACAGATGCAAGAAGGGCTTAGCAGGAAGGCCAGATACCCGCCATACTTAGCTTCAGAAGTGATCATCACAGCACTTATTCTGGTGTTTGGTATTAGCAGAACCGAACAACCCAGTCCAACACCCGGGACTGAAAACACCAGAAGGCGAATATCGCTGAACCATCTTGGAGAATGATGCCAAAGAAATTAAGAAACTTTCTCAGTGTTCTATAGAGTAGGTATTCACCCATAGACCATGTGACTCCAGTTGATACTTGATACCATTAAACACCACTGCCATTTTTGTTAACTTGTGATTAAGTATACAATCAGCTGGGTCTTATTAACAAAATTGTTACAGCTTCTAATTTACATAGTTATAGCATAATGTCAGGACTGCTAATCTCTATATTCTAAACCTTTTGAGGAAACGAGCCTGTTCCAGAGGCCTCTATTGCTATTTAACGCTATATGCAGGCGACAGCCTTGAGAATCAACATTCTAGGCTTTCCTGCCTCCCCCCCTCCCATGTCACGCTGGAGAATTGTGGGGATTAGTTTGAGGGTTCATGAGTTCTGGGCATGTGCTCTAACCACCGGGACACTCCCAGACCAGTATCTGTCTGTATTTTTCAATGGTCTTATTGACAGTGGGAGTGGGCAAGAGCCAAGAGTCACAGTTCAACCTACAATATCCTGAGACGTTCCTTTCAAAGCCTCCACTCACTCAGGTGAAGCTGGGATTCTTGATTTCACCACAAAAAAGAATTTTAGGGCAACCCTAAGCCAGAGTCCTAGGGTGGTCCCCATCCAAATTCCTCACCCACAGTCTAGGTGACAGTGCCTGTTGCTCAAGCTCTGGAGGTGTTTGTTCCACAACAATGGAGAAGAAGTAACCTTTTTTTTTTTTTTTTTCTCAAATGGAAATGATAAAGAGCACTTTCAAGAGTTGTCTTAAGGATCAAATGAAGAATATATGGAAACCCTCCACCCAATACAAGAAAAAGAGTCGGAGCTTATTGCCACTTGATTTTTTTTTTAAAATAGAAGGTTAATGGAAAGGGGCACATGGGGAAGAGTAGCATACACCTAAACACAGGTATGAGCTCAAGAGAGAGCTGGGCTTACATTCATTACAGTTGCCTTAAAAAAGATTTGAAGTTGCTGCTTTCCCCAGCTACATCTCAAAGGGTTGCTAAGGAACTCAGTGAGATCATAGGGCTGTTACTGGATGCCCTGGACAGGATTGCAGCTGATAAGATAAAACCCAGTACACAAGGTTGCACTGGGAGTTAAAACCTTTATAAGCTCAGTTGAAAAATCCAGAAACTTATAGGTTCTTACAAGAGCTAAGACCATTTTGAAAGGCGTATATCCTCAGGACTTGAACATGATTTGTGGTTATTTAAAATTCTTATTTGAAAAGAGGTCTACATAAAATGATATGTAGACAAATTTTTCGGTAAAATTTGTTAGCTGTCTTCTTGACTCTCAGCTGGTGAGTCTTCAGGAAGAGGGCAGTGTTGGGGCTGTGGAGAAGGGGGTGTCTTTTTCTTCTCATGTCTCTTTACTTGTCTCTGTTTTCTAGATCCTGCCTCATTAAGTAGTATTAGTAGTAACACAGTATTTATCACCAACACAGTAATTGCTTTGTTTCTGATAAAAATTATATTATTCCATCTAAGCATTATAGAACAGTCAATTTCAGAGAGATTCTTATCTTCTTAAACTTAGGGACACTGTGATGTGGAAGCTCAAGGGCTTGCAAGTAAGTCCTAGATGTTGGGAACCCAGATCTTTTGCCTTATAGCCTCCCCTGAGCCTGCCTGTTGGCTCTCAAAAATAATTAATTTGAAGAAAAGCTTTGATGGCCAGTTTTTCAGAGTTAATGTTTAACCATTGCTTTATGGCTGAATGCTAATCCTTTCGTTGTTGTAAATCACTGTCTTGTAAAGATTTCCACCTTTAATCTTCACAGTTCTTTCAAGACCTCTGCAAGAAGGTGGACTTTCAATTTGAGAATAACCTAAAACCACAAAATTAGCACTTCTGGGCTGTTGGATTAGTTTCCAAGTATAGGGTTTACAGTTTCACACTGAGCTTCAAAAGTAGGTCCACGTGAAGCTTTCTGTAGCTTACAGACCTGTGTGTAACATGTATGTGTGTAACATACATGTCTCTTCCGTATTTGGTTCACTGTGTGAAAAAAATAGATAGGTGGGCATATATTACATAATTTATCCATCTTAGGTGTGCAAAAAAGCAATCAATGTAAGGCAGGACAAAAGCCTGTTGTGATCTTCGTCATAGGTTTCTAGAAGCTCTGGTGGCTTAGGATGTGGAGAACAGAGTGTAATTGTGGGACCACAACGCGTGCTTCCCTGACTTTACATTCCCCAATCTGAGTTAGAGGTCCCTATTCCTACCCACAGAACTTAAGCTCAGCACCGAATCTCATGGGTGAGTCTTATTTTTTTAATACTCATTTATTCTTTTCTTCCATATAATATAATTACTCAGTCATGAGAATTAGCATCTCTTTAGGGCTAAAGTCCTAGAGTAACTAAGGCATTATTTGTCAACTCAACACATTATTTTTTTTAATGTCAAGAATTACTTTGAGTGTGGGGACTGCGGTCCTGAGAAATATGCACGAGGACCACCTCCCCCAGGTCTTTATAATCTACTGCAGGCACATTAGAAGCAAGCTCAGAACTGTGATAAGAGTAAAACTGGATTAGGAGATACTGTATACAGAAGGGAGTTGCTCTTTGAGTCCAAGTATGATTTTGAGCAATTGAAGGGCTTAAATACAAGTCTAACATGATATCAGTTACACTGAAAAGTATGTCTCTGATTCCTGTGTGGACAGTGTTTTGGGGCAGGGCTGGTTTGTACCTGTGGGAGGGGAGATGAATATGTGTGTCCTGGAGATGAAATAAGTTTGTTTGCTTTAGTGCGTTGTATTTCAGAGGTATGACAGTGGAGACATGAGAGGAATGAGAGGAGGAGAGCAGAGGATTCCTAGAGACACTTCCCTCCAAGCCCGAGCGGAGATGTCTGCTAATCTGCAGAGATGGCTCTGACCAACTCCCCTCCCAGAGCCAGGCTCTGTGCCTTCTCTGCAATATTCTCCCAGCCCAGCTTTGCAATTCTCCTATTCAGCAGGTATTGTTGGAGCATATTGTAAATGGTGGCACTTTGTACTGAGGAACAGAAAGACGATAGCTATGACCTCTGTCCTCAGATGGGTCACAATACTAAAGGAAGCCTGAACATTAACTACAACAAGAGACATAAGAGCTCTTCTTGTAAATGATCAAAGTGCTATGGGAGGATTCAAAAGCCAAAGTCAAGTACTGTCCAGAGAAGTTTGTATAGAAACTAGCCAAGCATGAAAGATTAATGATTACTGGGCCTGAATATAATTCTTCTAGATCCCCGGGCCCCATGCTGACTCAAGGCTTGCAGATTGCACCAGTACGTTCAGTTCCTAGAAATTAACAGCCCCAGAATTTAGTGTGGAGCTCATATTCACTAGGATATTATTTTTGTTTGCAAGAAATCAGAACATCTAGCCAGAATTGTTTAAAATGCAGAGTCTCTTCATTGTGTTATCACCAGCATCTTGAATTAACTGGGAGTCTAGAAGTAAGGCAGCATTTTAATTCATTAGCGTCCTGACCAGAGAGCATTCTCAGGGCCCAAGGTTCTTTTGCCTTTCAGATCTGTCACCCTCACACTAGACGGCAGTTTTCCTCAAGGGTGTCATTTACAGGATCCCTCTGTCCTTTATCCTGGTTAAGCCTGGCTACTTCAGTTTAGATCGTCAGCAGCTCCCAGGGCTCTTTCAGGAAAGGAGAGGAGGTTGTTCCTTATTTATTGTCTCTTGCATCAGTGGAAAATCTTTTCTAGAAATCCCCTGACATGGGGTGGACATTTCTTAAATTTTATTGGCTAAAATGTTGTCTCTTCTCTATTTCTAAGTTAATTATCAGCAAGGAAGACAGATCATTATTATTGGACTAAAGTAATAAACATCAAGCTATCTAGGAATGAAGAGGAACGTCCTTCTTTAGTGCACGGAAGAGAGGCCATAAGTTAAGTTGAGAATTCTGAAAGGCAGAAGAGAGACAGACATGCTGTGCATTTCCCATGTGCCTTGCTATTGCTCCCTTTCTTTGTGTTAGAGAGATGTAAGTTCCCAGCAAAAGATAGGCGTCAACCTAGCTCTGCTCTGCAGAGAACTGACTCTTATAACTCTCTTATGGTTTTCTTCCCTAACTCCCTGAGTTTATTGTAAGTCTGTATTTTGATGTTTCTTTTTTTCCAACGGCATATTGACTCCAGCATTTTCCTCATCTTGGCCTCCAAAGAAATTATAAGTAGGAAAAAAAACCAAAACACTGAATTTGCAACACTTAAGATACAAATTTGAGACAATAGAGAAAGTCAGAAACATTTAAAGAAAATTACTATCCAGTTTCTCATATGAGTACCCAGAAACTATCACATTTTATCCAATTTGTAGCCATAAACCATGACTAAATAGTTAATATAAAATGAGAAATTAATTTTTTATATTTATTTTCTTTGTCTGGGTATGGTTGTTTTGCCTGCATGTGTATTTTTGTACTATGTCATTCTGTGCTCAAAGAAATCAGAAGAGGGCAACAGATTCCCTGGGACTGGAATTAGAGGCAGTTGGGAGCGGCCATTTGGGTGCTAGGAGTGGAGCATGGTCCTCTGGGAGAGCAGCCAATGATTTCAACGCAGAGTCATCTCTTCAGCCCCTAAATGAGCACTTTTTTTCTTTTCTTTTTTTTTTTTTTTGGTTTTTTCGAGACAGGGTTTCTCTGTGTAGCCCTGGCTGTCCTGGAACTCACTCTGTAGACCAGGCTGGCCTCGAACTCAGAAATCCACCTGCCTCTGCCTCCCAAGTGCTGGGATTAAAGGCGTGCACCACCACTGCCCGGCAAATGAGCACATTTTTAATAGAGATGGTAAAAATTAGATCTAAAAAAATTAACTCAGGAAAAGTAAGACTCAAAATAATTAATGGACACACACACACACACCCTACACAATAAACAAATGAAAAGCAAATAAAATAACCTCAAGTCCCTAGAAACTGACCATTTAGCATGGACAAAAGAATCTTGCTGATGTTTCAAATCTTTCAAGTTTTAAGTGTCTCTGGGTGGGGGGTGATTAACAGACATAGTAACAATTCTGTCTAAATGGAAGCAGTTTGATCACACCAAAGAGAATATGCGGAACCCAAGACAGAGCAGCCCCTTGTTCCTGATTCATAGCTCATTTGTGGTCTATTGTGTCAGTGGGGAAACCATTTCTGGAAATCCCCTGATTTGCCCACTCCCTTAATGGAGAATTCCTTGTATAACCCACCCCTCAAGCCTCTACTGTATGCAGTGCTCATTCTCTTAAGACCCTCCCTGAGATTTTAATGAGAAGCTCAAGTCACTTGAAGACAGCTCAGTTCCTAAAAGTCCATCTACACATTTATTCAGGATTCTGGACCAAGTCTCCAGTTCCTATCTAGGGCCAGGCTCGTCATTTGTCCCATGTATCCCATCCTTTGTGCACAAAGATTGAACAATTCCTTTTCCTGTAGGGTCATTGTTTTGCTCATTTTTATTCAATTATAAACATGTTATAATCTCTCACATCCTCAAAAGAGAACCTCCCACCCCCTTGACTCTTAACTACCAAACCCCATAGGTTTTTGTTAACACCACCTGATTAGTCACAGAGTAGAAAGTTAGAGATGCTAATTACAGGCGAATTTCTGTTTACTGTTGCTGACTTGGACAAGAAAGAATCCATGTAGTTGGATGTGTGCATTCTTTAAAAGGCAAGAGGAGCGCTGGCTTGGTGACAGTCAAGAAATGAAAATTCCAGTCTCACAATCTCAATGAAATGAGTCTGAGAGCACTGTGACAGGCTTGGGAGCAAATTTCTCCCCAGAGCCTCCAACTTCGAACCTAGGCCAGCCAAATTTTGATTTCACACCCATTATACTCCGAGGAGAAGAACCAGCTGTGGTAGGCTGGACTTGGAGAACTACAGAATCTGAGCTAACAAGATGGGGACTGAGAGGTGGGGCTGGTTCTTAATCCACTGAGATTGAGGTAATTTGTTAAATAGTGATAGAAAACAAATGCAGTGGTCGTATTTATGCACAGGGAATTCATGTCCTTCTCTCCTTCTCAGTGACTTCCCATTGTCTTAAAGTGAATGCATAGCTACTGGCCAGAAAACATGGCCAGATGAGCTGGTCATGAAGTCTGAGTCCCACTTGTCCCAGCTCCCTACTGTCTCTGTACCTCCTCCCACTTGTTCCCCTTTCTCCTGAATTTGTTCCCTGAGTCTGTATGGTGCCCACTTGCTCATCTTCAGATCTTGTCTCAAATGTTTCTTACCCATAAGCCTTTCAAACTGGTAAAAACATGACACTCACTACCACCTAACTGACACCATTACTGACTTCTTTGCTCCCAAGTATCTCCCAAAGAACCAGTTCTTCATATTTTCTTCAGGTATATCTCTGGTGCCCGGAACATCAAATATGGCAGATGGCAACAGGAGGTACTCAGTTCTTTCCTTCCATAATATGTTCATAAATACAAGTTCAAATCATCCTACACTAGATTACCTAAGACTACTATGTGTGCAGTGCTCATTGGTTTGACAAAGGTGCATTCACTCTCTTGGTGCATTTATAGTCCGATGAAGAAAGAGACTTTAGATTGTGTGTCCAACTAATGATATAAAATGTCCTGATCAATGGGTCAAATATCTGGCATAGAACAAGAATCGTAAGAGAAGATGAGGAAGAAGAGGTAGGTTTGGGCTGAAAGGTAATGGACTGATGAAGAGGCATGGGGAGGGTTGGTGAGAGGTGACTTTGGTGCAGAAGAAGTTGTAGAATTTTTAATAGGTAATTTTATCTTCTTTAAAGTGTATTATCACAGGACATGCATTATTTAGCATTTTGTAGTTTGAAAGTCTGGGAAACTAAAAAAAAAAAAATCTTTATTGAGCCTTACCTGACTAGTTTTTGATGAAGATCACATGGAAGAGAGAAGCAGCTGACTATTTCAATAGCTGCAAGCATTGGATTCACACCTCCATAAAGCCTAACACACTCACACCAGTTCCTAAAATCTGCTCTCCGAGCGTCTACCATGCGCAATTATTTGTACAAAGGTTTAGAGAGATTTAGAAGAAAGTCACATCCAACCGCAGCCCCTGGAGCAGATTTCCTGTTCAGTTGTGGCTTGGTGTTTATTAGTCATGGTACTTTGGTCACAACTATCTGTATCTTGGTCTACTTATCTCAAGCATGAGGGAAGATTAAAATGAATAAGTGAGTTAATGAGATACACATGCCTAGAACTAGCCAGCCCACTAAAAGAATGCTAGAAGGCTCATAAATGTGATTCTAGATACATTTTTCAAAATGTGTTTGTTTATTCACACTCTCAGAGGCTAGAAACATAATAACATTTATCATGTGTCCTGCGGTGCTAAGAATTTTGCCTGGGTAAATACTAGAAAATGGACCATTTCTATGGGAGATTTTCCAGTGATTGTTTTTCCTTGTACCTTGGATTAGGAACGTCTGTCCCAAAGAGTAGCTTTGTTAATTATGCTTATAAATACTTCCGGAAAGTTCTTCAGTGAGTCAGTATTAGAGTTTTTCAGCTTTCTTAAATGATGACATTCTTCCAAACACCAGCTGATCATTCTCAGCTTGCATACTAACACCCTTCATCAATGTCTTTCCACAATTATTTTCGGCTATTTGTCATCAGAAACTACCCGCTAGCCTGAAGCAGTTTGATATGGTCTGTGGGTCATTTATCCCTATAGTATTAAGAAGTTTTCTCCATCACCAAGTCCGTATCTCCTCCTATTACACTGGCCCCCACTGTCAGGCAGCTTAGCAAGGCATCATCACAGCCGTTGTATTAGTTTAGGCCTTTTGGTTTTATGCCTTGTTTATTCCCAAGGGGGTTCTGTCAAGGGGTGAGAGAGTAGCTATACTTAGAGTAAAGGTTATTTTTTCTTCCAAAAGCAAGCCTGTGTTCATTCCTCTGTAGCATTGCTTTGGTGTGTGGAGCCTCCTGGACCCTCCCTTGTAGCAGTCAACATGACTCATAGTTCCGGTGACAGCATTGTTTCATCTTGGCCCAAATATGGGGCCCATTTGTCCTCTGCTGCTCTGTGGGGTCAAGTTCTTACTGCTTCCTGGCTGTCCACATGTCATGGTTGTTAAACCTAATCTTGAGAATTGTGTGCTTTGTTTTATGGCTCAAAGTTTTAAGAAATGTCTGTGTACTTATTTAATACTCCATATTGACCACCTGCTTTTGTAAATAAAATCTGATAGAAATAGTATTATTCATTCTTTGAATTATAAAGGCTGACTTTGAATAGCTACAACTAAGGCCAGACAACTTATGAGCCTCAAACCCCGAAATATTTCCCACTCAGTCACCCAAGAGAAATTATGCAACTCCAGATCTAATTGTTGCAATCTTCCAACTGGTATAGACTTTACTTCTACTAAGGTTTCATGACAACCTAGAGTTACAATTGGTGTTTAGGCAGAGAGATTTAGTTTAAAAATTGGTTGTGCAGATGGAACATGGAGGAGAAAGTCTAAGGAAATCCCAAGTATAGGGAAGAACTGGATCTAAAACCTGGGAGAGAGACACTCTGAGCTCAAAATTCTGAGGGAAGTATTGAGACTAACTGTTCAGGTTCTTCTGGAAAGCAAGCCAACACAAATCAAATGGGTACATAAAGGAAGCTGGAGGCCGGATGGGTGTGGCTACTGGCAAGGATCAGCAAGGACTGAGTCCTTCCTGACACACAGTAGGCACTCGATACACAGATGTTGGATAACAGGATAGAAACAGATAATACCAAGCCAAGAAGTAAGAGTCATAAACACCAATCAGGGCTTCCTCTGGTGCCTGGCCTTTCTCCAAGTTTTCCTATTAGTAGAAGCTAACAGGAGCCCTGCGAATACATAGATCTTGGAGATACGGCATAAATCTTATCGTCACTATAAAGCAAAGAAAGCTAAATCTGGAAGAAGATGACAATACGTAAGGCTGAAAATCTGGTGTAAGCTTTTAAGACTGAAGATCTGATGTAAGCTTAGAGAAATGGGCCTATTGGAGGTCAGGGACAGGCTGGAACCTGATCTCTTATTGATTCTACTTAGAGCCTGTTTTTGTCTCTATCTCACTGCCACCTGGAAGCCCCACATTGGTGTTTATGACTCTTGCTTCTTGGCTTGGTATTATCTGTCTCTATCCTGTCATCCGGCATTTGTGTATTGAGTGCCTACTGTGTGGCAGGAACTGTCCAAATATAATGGTGTGATCAAGAATAAATGAAATGAAACCCAGTGAGTGCCCCCATTGGAGTTGTCAGTCAACCAAGTGAGGCAGACAGCAAATACGAGGCTAAGAGAAATATGTAGTGTTCAATTCTGCTAGGGATAAGAAATGGTGGAAAGGATACCCCAACCACTCATGGCATCTCCTTTTATCTAGACTCTTTTTACACTGGTAAATATTCATTATGACTTTGTTTACTTCTCAAAATTAACATTTGAGATGTAATGGATGGTAACATTTTTTATTCTTTTTTATTTTATTTTTTCAGTGTTTGGTATCATACACGAGGTCTTAGATAAAACAGGCAAAAGCTTTACCACTGAGCTAGATCTCCAGGCAGATGGCTACATTCCTTATAAAAGTTTGTTTATCCAACTCTCTGATCCTGAGGTAGATATTTAGAGCACATGGTTCCAGTATTTCACAGGCCCTGGCTAATGTCAACACCCTATCAGATGCTGCCTGCTGCTCCTGGGATGGTTCCTTGCTTGAGAAGGAAATCTACTGATTGTGACTATCTTCCAGTCTCTCATATAACCAGAAGACATCATTCTTTACTTAGTCTCTCATTCAGTCAACTTTTGGGTTTCCTTTTCCTCTTCATACTCTTTGACCTGTGCTATGGATGCCTCACCAGAGAAAGCTGATGACGACGAGCTTGCACATATCCTGTGTGTTTTCTCAATGTAATGGACTCTGACTATCACACTATCATCAATTGGGATTATGTCACCCATGGTCAGTATCTAAACCAGGAGTCTTCAGGGTCTTGACATCTTATTTATGCTTAAAGTTTCATGTTTTACTAAAAGAAGTGGGAAGAAGAGGCACACACACAGATTACAAATTAGCAAAGAAACTTTATGCATTCTGGAGAGACAATAGGCTATGTGAGTGAGAGAATACTCAAGAAGTCCTGCTTCTTGTTTGGGGTATCTTTTCATGGAGTTTAAGCGAAGGAGCTAGCTACTAGGGATTAGGGAAGATGGTTTTATATTTTGATGGACAGATTTAGGTTATATAACCTTTTGTCTCCTGAGCAGGCTTCTTCCTGTGATGTTTCTAATTTTAATCATGTGCACATCTAATTATGGACAGGCATAAGATGCTAACAGAGTATTTTTCTGAAAAGTTCACTAAGAGCATATAATGTTTTATTTCACATGTCCCAGACCAGTCTGAACTGGGCCAGCTTTCTCATTCCCATACCTAGATATATCTAAAGATATACGATGGCATAGAAACTGTCCATGATAGGGGAGTCACTGGTAGTTGTTCTGGATATAAAAATATATTCCATTGTTTGGGATGGGGTGTGTAGGCAACTCAATGTAGGTTTGGACCCAGGGTCGCTAGGTGCACTGCTTAAAGCAGCGTGAGTATATATCCAAAACCAAGTAAGGCTGCAGGTTTCCAAGCTGTTCTTTATTATTGCACACCCAAGTTATGAACTCAGTGAAATTGAATTGGTTGCTACTTTCTTAATGTTGAATTACTGGTGTCAGCATTACTGCTAAGTACTCTAGAGAAGACATCTTTCTTTCTTTGTTTGTCTCCTGACTTTCTATGGCATGCTTCTAGCAACACAATAACACATACTGTAGCATATCTACGGAGTTTCAAGACCTTGATTCTAGGTCTTGAATAAAGCACATTAGATACATTACCTCATCTCATATTGAAAACCCCCCTAGGCCTTATAATGCTATTATGTTAATTTTGTGGATTGAAAATTTGAGTCTTTAAATGTCTATCTTAGCCATTTTGTGTTGCTATAACAAAACACCAAAGATTAGGTAATTAGTAAAAAAAAAACAAAACCCAACAACAAAATTAATTTTCTTATAGGTATAGGGATTAGAAGTCAAGGACCATGGTACTAAGTAGAATTTAGTGTCTGATGAGGGCCTTTGTGATGTCTCCTCAATAGCAGAAAGGCAGAAGGACAGACAGACATAATTCATTCAAGCTCTTTTATATAGTCCTGATCTCCCATAAAAACAATACCCATGACTCAATCTCTTTCCTACAAGCCTGACTCTTACTTTTCTATTTTTCTTTTATTGAAAATAGATATTTTCCTTACACAAAATATCCTAAGGAGAGTTTCCATTGTCTCTACTCCTCCCAGTTCTCCCCTCCTCTCAAGAGCCATTCTTTTTTTTTTTTTTTTTTTTTTTTTTCTTCTCTCTCATTAGAAAAGAAAGGCTTCTAAGAGAAAACAACCAAACATCACCTCCAGGTAGGACAAATGAACCAATGAAAAGAGCCCTAAGAGCAGGTACAAGAATCTGAGACCTACTTGTTTACATACCTATAAGTCCCAGAAAAGGATTAAGCTGAGCCTAGCCTCACAGAGACTTGAAGTGCCAGGGTGGGGAATATCTGAAAGCCTGTCTTTTACCATTGTAAAAGACAGCATGATTTTTTAAGGACATTCAGACCAAAGCATTCCACCATCCTAAAATTTATGACCTTCTCACATACCAGATACATTCAATATCTCTCTGTTACCTCCTGAAGATAATTCTAACACCCACTCAAAAGTACCAACTGAAGAGACCCATTTAAATCAGAAGTGAGTGAAACTCAAGAGAATACACAACCTGAGGTAGGTTTTCTCCAGCTGTAAAACTGAAAACAAGTACATCATGTGCTTTAAACTACAATAGTGGAACAGAACCATGAAAGTTGTTCCTATTTCAAAGGGGAGAAAAGTGCAAGGAAGGAATACTAGGTCCTAGGCTAGCCCCAAACCCAACAGGGAAAGCCTCATTAATTCTTTTATGTCTTGAGAAACCGTTAGGCTCAATGTTTACATTTAGACACACTGGAGAAAGTCTTAAGTCTCCTGCTAAGTACAAGCCACACTGAATCTCTCATGGGTTGGAGTCTTATGCCTGTTGATGTGTTTATAAAAAGATAAAGGGGGAGATATGTTCTATAGAGGTGTAGTCAGGTATGGGGAAAGGGAGTGCCTCAGTGGACCCATGCTGAGGTATCCCTTCCCCCTGAGGGACCAGCCACACATTGGTATAGTATAGAATAGAGTTTATTCAGGGGACGGGGAGGGGAGTTAAGAGGGTAGTAGAGGCAGTGAAAGGCAGAGAGAGAGTGAGTACAGAAGTAGAGGAGTAGAGGCTGGCCTTGAGCATGTAGAGAGAGAAAGGGGAGGGAATGGGGCGAAAGGGAAGAAGGGAAGCAGAGAAAGAGCAAGAGAGCAAGAGAGGAGCAAGAGAGCCAGGAGGGGGTAAGCAGCCCCTTTTATAGTGAGTCAGGCATACCTGACTGTTGCCAGGTAACTGTGGGGCGGAGCTTAGACAGAATGCTAACACCTGTGACTTTCCCAGGGTAGTATTTCAAGCTAGCTCTCCCATCTTGGCCCAGTTTTAGAATCACATGAGCAGACATGACCGCTTTGCTCTACTGACCTTTATTCTATTGGGGCTTTCTAGAACATTGCCAAGGTAGCAGTTCTCTGTATAGGCCTTGTGGCTTGCTGAAATAACCTTGAGGCTAGGTGGTAAGGAATTGCTCTATCTCCAAGGTGACCAGTGGCTACTGAGACACCCCTTAGCCCTACTAGAGCCATATCTAAGACAGCAGAAGAACATTACACCAGAATTTAGGGAGTGTAGATTGAAGGCAATTCTGAGATTCAAGGCAGTGAATACTGAGTTTCTATGGGCACTCAGTGCTCCTATTTTGGTTTGGTTCCTTGTCTTGACTTGCCCACATCTCTCCAACATGCCCTTAAAGTCATTCTTCCAGTCTCTTTGTGAGTAATGTAATGATTTGTGATCTCTGAACATTACGCATTGAAATTTTAACTCTTAGTGCAGAAGTGTTAGAAAAGGGCCTTACAACAGATGTGAGGTAACAAAGGCTCTACTCCTGAGAGTGGACTACTGTTGTGTTTGCAGAAGTGGGTACATTATAAAAGCAAGTTACACCTACCCTTGCCATTTTGTGCAGACTTTGTTGCCATGTGATGCCTTGTGCCTTTCTATAACTCAGCAGCAAGGTTCCTACAAGACAGGAGCTAGTAACCTTGGACTTTCCAGTCTCCAGAACTATAAGCCAGATAAACTTTCACTGTTCATGTCTTACCCAGTCTGTGGTATTCTTCTGGAGCACCATAAAACAGACCAGAGCACACAGTCTCAGGCTCTCTCCTTATATATTAACCTCTGTATCAAATAATTACTTGTCCATACTGATACCTTTTGTAAAGCCAAGGGTATGTTTTGTAGAGTGCAGTATGGGGTGGCAAGAGGGGGTGCCTCAGGACCAGCCGTATGATAGAGTTTTGGGAGGACCTGGGAAGGGGGTTGGGAACGGAGTAGAGACAGAGAGAATGAGAGGGGGGAACGAAAGAGAGAGAGGAAAGAGAGAGAGGAGAGAGAGAGGAGGGAGGGGAGGGGAGAGGAAGGGGGAAAAAGAGATAGGGACAAAGGGGTCAGAGAAATAAAAGGGTCAGAGCAAGCAAAGAAAACAGGCCAAACTGTTCCTTTTATAGCAAGCCAGGCCTACCTGGCTGTTGCTATGTAACTGTTGGGCAGAGCCTAGAAGGAATGCTAACATGCTAACACATACCCTTAGCATTATTTCCAAATACACCATGTCATCTTTATGACCTAGTCAAACTGAAATTTTTCTAAGTATTTATGTTCTGTTTGCCTTTTGATTGTCAACTCTGTCAGTAGTTCATATTTTTTATTCTTAAGATTTTATTATAGGCAGTCAAAAGAACCATCAGAATACTGTGATCAGTTTGTTCAGAAATTTCTTACACCAAATTAAGATCATAGCTCCTATATTGTACTTTCCAGAAAGCCTTAGAGCATAGACACAAAGTTCTTTGCCATTCTAAGAAAGGACAGCCTTTCCTCCATTTTTCAAAAAGACGGTCCTCATTTCTGTCTAGGACCTCAGAAGAGGGGTCTGTGCCATGCTTTGTTCTCCCTCCATTCTTAATATGAGCACTTAGAATGATTTCAAAGAAGACCCTTGGACCCCCCACTAACATTGGCTATAGTGCTCCATTCACAGAAACAGCATGAAACACATTGTGAGATTTGCTTCCAAACGGTTCCAGGCTCTATTCATTACCTACTTCCAATGTTGCTTAGCAACTCTTCTCTTGTCCGGTACCAGTTTCTGTTTTGTCCATTTTTTGCTCCTAGGACAAAATATCTAGGGCTGAGAAATTATAAGGGACAGGAAGTTATTTCTCATAGTTCAAGAACCTGAGAAAGCCAAGGTCAAGGAGCCAGCTGGTTCAGAATTATGTAAGAGATTGCTTCCCTGATGACATCTTCTACCAGCAGCATCCTCATGTGGTGGTCCCTGGTGGGGGACACTCATTCTTCCCACCCATTTCATAAGGTGCTAACTCATTGCTGAGAATGGAACCTCCAGGACTTAGTCACCTCTCTCCAAGCTTGCATCTCTTCAAACTACTGCAATAGGTTAGATCTGAACCATAGCAAGGATTCAGTAGTTCTAAAAAGCCAAATGCAATAGGCAAGTCTGTGCTCACAACTAGGTCCTTGGCTTTCAAAACCAACTTCGACTCCCTTCTTCTTCTTTGGTGATTCACTAGAGATGGGAGCTGGCTGTGTGATCCAGCCTCAGGGGCCATGAAACATGTCCATTAATTGCTTCTTTCCTCTTATTGAATAATCTTCTTTGTCTGTCAAGGCTGCTATTTTACAAGAGTGAATTCTGAAGTAACACCTGTTTTATTTCTTTGTACTCATTGTAGAAATAAAAATTCATGTGGAATGTTGACTGGTTGCCATATGGCGCCCACAAACTATAACCAGATACCTCTTTTGCCTGTTTCTTTGTTTTTGTTTTTGTTTCTTTTTTTTTTTTTTAAAAAAAACCAACTTCATGCATTTGTGAGCCTTAAGAAACATATTTCTTTTTAGAAGTATTTCATTAGCTATTTAATTTCCAAAGCAGTTTATCTTTGGAAAGTAGAAATGTTATAAATCAGAGTTTAAGAGTTAAAAGATTAATGATGAATGAACATATTTTTTAATGAAAAATACTTAACACACACAGTGACACTGGTCAAAATTCAGACTACTCTAGAAGACTGTAGTCTCTCTTATCTGGATTTTATCATCCTGGGATTATGATTGATCTATAAGTAATTCTGACCTTGAAGCTAGGATTCATTATTCCATAGCCTTGGGTGAGAGTTCATTATTAGGCTGAACCATTTTGAATGCTGCTCTTCTGATGTTTATGATTGACAAATGTCAATTCTGCATGGCTCATCCTAGTTCTTTAAGCCAAGGAAATAAAGCAGAATACAGCTAATGTCTTCCCTAAGATTCTAAATTCAAGAGATTGCATTTGTTTATGAGCTGATGGGTACCATATGATCAACTGCTTTCCTTGGCTGGCACATTGCTTTGAACCAATAAGTCAAATGAACGGCATGTCCCAGGTCGCACCATGAAAACCATAGGAGCAGCCAAGGACCTGCATCTGTTGCTGCAGCAGTGCCCTGTCAGGGAGCAAGGAAACGAGGAGGAGAAGCTCGAACATGAGCGTGTCCTGTAAGTGTTTGATGGGTGTACCTTGACAGCAAACTGTGAAGCTGATAAAGGTCAAAACCTGGACTTGGCACTCCAATCTCACAGAAACTTGCTTATCTAGATGTTTCCAAACCGTCTTCAAATGTGTCCTGCTTATCAAATGGCAAGACAAGAAGAAAAGGAAAAACCAACCCAAAACAACCCACAGGGAACATTTGTTGTTTTACTTGCTCTAGTGTGGCCAGGCTCTGGGACTGTTTGTGAACATATAGAAAGTGGTTTGCATTCAGCTTGCTGAGCACCTGAATGAACCTAACACAAGGCAAGGCCGGTGTAGGCCCTGCAGGCGTAGAGAGCAGTGAGTCAGCTTCCTGGATCTGTAGATTCACAAGGAATACCATGAGTTGGAGGGAACCCGAGTGAGGCACAGCTGAGGGGCTTAGAAAAGCAATGGGCTGATGAGAGAACAGGCTGAGCAGCTCCAGAGGGGTGCTAAGAGGGATGGCAGCATGAAGGAAGTAAGAACCCATTGGATACAAGGTCATCTCAAGGAGATTTGGACTTGATTATTAATTGTAATTAATTATCAATTAAAATTATTAGAATTTTAAATAAGAAAACCTGGGCAAACAAATGTCCATACAATATCATTTAAGTAAAATAGAGTCATATGACCTATTACCGGTATTCATCCATTTCCCTTCTTACAAACCCAAGAACCAATGGTATATGGGCTACAGTGTGTCTCTTCCATTATATATCCATGTGCGCGGTTACATAAACACATTTTCTCCCCTTTTATGGGTACATACCAACTCTATGCCAGAAAAGAATAAGATTGTGAATGTCTATAGTGAGTATATTTCAATTTCTATAAATTTGTGGATGTGTTCTGCGCTGCTAGGAGATGAATAGCTCTTGATAGCTGAATTTATGTCTTCAGTGGTATTTACCAAAAAACTTTCTTCTTAACTATTTGAGGTGGTACAGAATAGCTAGATGGACTCAAACAATTGATAGCATTCGTGAACAAACCTAATTGTGCTGTCCCTTCCTTCTGTAGGAGTTTCAAAACACTTTCAGTTGCACAATACTTAGCTTCTTTGTTTGAAGGAAACTCAAGAGTGGATTTTGCCCATTTGCTATCTTTCTGGTCTTAGACATCACATCTTAAAAACTTACAGGGACACACCCAACACTGAACTGAAAACAAGTGGGCTTTGTACATCTCCTAGACCTATCTAACACATTTGGTTTAAACAATGTCTGTGAGCTAACAAGGAAAATGTAGCAATTTTATCTATGGAAGCAGAAGGTTCAATAGACTAATATTATCAGGTTAGCTTAAAAGGAACTGCTGTTTAAAACTTCGTTTGAAAGGACAGTTTCTATAAGAAAATTACTTTCCCATGGGCTTTGAAAAAAACGTGACAGGAAAGTGCAGCTTTTACTGCTGTGCTTGTGATGTGGCTGGTGCTGTGGTTAGGTGTTTCCACACACATGAAAATGTTTGAGAATGTGGAGAAAGACGTTAGGCTATTTGTGATTAGTCTCTGGGGTCAAGGAAACGAGTAACTTTACTTTGTATGTAATATTTATGTGATGAAATCTTACATCAAGTAATAAAACTCACGTGTGTGTGTGTGTGTGTGTGTGTGTGTGTGTGTGTGTCTTCCTACTATCTCACTGAGCTGTGTCAAACAGATTTGAAGGAAAACAAAAACAAAGCTACAACTCTCTAGTCCTGTTGTTTAAAAAGCACATGGCCTGGCTGAAAAGACTGCACAGTAAACACAGAGGCCGTCTCACTGCGACAATGATTCCTTTTACAGAGATGCTTCCTTTGTGTGTAAGAATAGTTATCTAGAAGGCAGTTTTCCATCAGTTTAACTAAACAATAGTATGCTACCCAGTTGGGTCTGTGACCGCCTCAGCTATGGGATTTTACCAGGTATACAGTATCAGACATGAATTCCCTCCTGTGGACTGGGTCTTGAATCAGACAAAAATTAGTTACCCCCATAACAAATAGCTGTGCCATGGTGGTGAATTCAGGGACTTCTGCCAGATCAAAATGCTAAGAATAAGGAATTTTTTAGTCTGAGTGCTCAGCCTTCAACACAACATCTATGCCAACCCTAGGAAACATTGAGAAGAGCCAGAAGATGGGGAGATGGGTTACGAAATACAGTGACACCACTAGTTCAAGCTTGAACTCACCATAGCTGCAGCTGCCTACACAGGACTGGACCTGTCAACAGCCAGTTCATGAATGAGAAAGGAACTCATGAGGCCCTACCCATTTTGGCTACTGATAGATTCTGAGATAGAGGAATCTTTCTATTGAGCTGTGCATACACTGGTTTACCCACCAGCCTCCAGTAGAGAGTTTCGTATTCATGCTCACTTAGATGGCCCTCAAGTTCAGCGGCTCACAAAGCGAAAGTGGTGAACTTGGAATAAAGACTCGTAGGGAAGCACAGAAATCAACAGGGGTGGGTGCACTATAGACATATATAAATTTTTTAAGGAATAAATTTAATTAAAACTAGCTCTCAACACAGGTCATAAAGTGATATGAGGAGCAAATTAGAATGAGCGGAATGAAAATCATCATGAAACAGTTGAGAGACAGAACAAAAGCCAGGTGAAGCCTTTACAGGGAAACAGGTGAGGATGAGGAGCTGAGGTGGGGAAGGCAGAGAAGGTGCCTGTGTTCAGTCACAGATCCCATGGCAGGCTGAGCAGCATCTGGAGGCAGTGGACAGGAGCTGAGAAGAGAATGCTGTATCCGCAACAGCGGAAGCCTGCTAGTGCCATGCAAAGACTTTCAAATGCTCCTGGAAGTAACAAAGAAATGCAGGGAGCCTTTGAGGACAAGATCACCAGGTTAAAAGGCATTTCGTTGGTGGTATGGGGGAGGGACAACAATTGAGAACTTGAAGTCACAACATCTAGAAAACAAGTACCAACAGGTACTTGTTTCTGTTTACGTGGAAGGAAATAAAAGAGATCATGAAAAATGATACCAGGGACTAGCAAGATGGTTCAGTGGGTGAAGGTGCTTACTACCAAGCCAGGAGACCTGCCTTAGAGCACAGATGCAGCGTAGAGGGAGGCAAGGAAGAAGAGGACCAATTCCTGCAAGATATACTCTTACTTCCACTCATATTCAACGGCATGTGTGTGGTTTTTCTCAAGCAAACACACACACACACACACACACACACACACACACACACACACACACACACACACACACTGTAACAAAAACCGTGTTTTTGTTGTGGTGGTTGTTACTGTTGTCCCTTGTCGAGACAGACTTTCTCTGTGTAGCCCTGGGTGTTCTGGAAGTCACTCTGTACACTCAGTGATTTGCTTGCCTCTGCCTCCAGAGTACTGGGACTAAAGACATGTGCCCTGGGTAGGGAGAATTTTTAAAAAATGATTTAAATTTGGGTCCCTACTAGCAGAATATAGAGCCCCCACCGATTCCACCAAGTACAAGGAAGAATAGTGATAGAAACCAATATCTGAATATGCCAATGTTCTCTGAAGAACAACAGGACTGCGGATGTCCTGAAGGCCTCAGCAAAAGGTGACCTGGCCCTGCACCATTTCCTGCAGTAGTCACTGACCTCATGTACCTATCAACTTCAAATGAACACAGTTAAAATAAAATGTGCTGTAAGTCAAATCCAGGTACCAGATTTTAAAGAATTAGTACAAAAACGATTATGGAAAGTCTCATTAATAACATTTAAATATTGGTTACATGCTGAAATGATAATATTTTTACATGTTGTGCTCAATACAATATGCCATATAATTAAATTATCTTTGTCTTCAACTATGGCTGCTGGAAAATGCACTCATTACATTTCTGTTAATATTGCCACTGTAGATATTCTCAATGAAACTTGCTTCTATAATATAAAACACTTAAAGGAATTCTTATTCCATTGACTAATCTGAAATCTTTCAAGACATATTTTTGCATTCTGTGAGCCTATTTTAACATTTTGTGAGCAGGTATATTATTTTATCCAAAAATTGGGCTACTCTATCTTATTGAATATTTTCCTGTTTTTATTTTCCTGTCAACAGATGAAGCGGCAGCTGATAGCCGCAGAACTTACACACTAGCTGACTATTTAAAGAATACCCTTCGGGTCAAGTCCTACTCCTTGCGGTGGGTTTCAGGTAAGGCTCACAGGATGGGAATGGTATGTCTGCATTCATTTTAGAGAGCTTGGGTTGCCAAGAAACAATCTTTTCTTTTAAATCTCTGTGCAGTATTTGTTCTTGCTTAGAAGTGCAAAAGGGAGATTGGTGGTGGTGGCGCACGCCTTTAATCTCAGCACTAGGAGGCAGAGGCAGGCAGATCTCTGAGTTGGAGGTCAGCCTGGTCTACAGAATGAGTTCCAGGATAACCAGGGCTACACAGAGAAACCCTGTCTTGGGGAATGGGGGGAGTGTAAAGGAGAAGACAGGAGGAAACTGAAGTGTTTCTTTGCTATGTACTGTAAAGAGTTAACTGTGAATTGGAGGTTTGGCATTAATCATGGGCATATAGATGGGTTTAGTACAATGTACTTTGCTTCTGTTGGCACATAGTAGGTTTATGTGCCCTGTGTGAACTTATTTTTTTAAAAAGTGAGCTTATGCAAATGTTTGATAGCAACTTGTAATCCTGATCTGGCCATTTTCTCTCTTTAGATTTTGAATACCTCTACAAACAAGAGAACAATATCTTGCTCTTCAATGCTGAACATGGAAACAGCTCCGTTTTCTTGGAGAACAGTACCTTTGTATGTTTAGTCACTCACTTAGTTCACGGATGGAATTCTGGGGACTGTTTTCATTTCTTTCCCAATCATGAGGACTAATTTCTCATCCTGTTGGACTCCGCAGCCCACGGCCCCGTGGATCTTTCCCTGCTTCTTGAAATGCTCTTCACTTTGGCTACTTTTTGTCTCCTTTGATGATTTCTCCTCTAGCTGTGTGTTTGACTGTAAGTGTTCCTCTGGCTTTGTCTTCACTCACTGGCCCCTTCCCTCACATTGGGTGCTCTCCTTGGGCAAACCACATGCACGTCCATGGCTCCAGTGTTTGTCCTTCACGGTGTTGATTCTCATATGTACATTAACACTAATCTCTCAAGATCTGAACTTCACTTTCCACGAGCCTGCTAGCTCGTCCACAGCTCCTGTGGGCATATGCTGCTCAGCATCCCAAACTAAACTAGATGTTTTCCTCTTTAGTGCCCTAGTGTCTCAAGCCATCCTATTTTTCTGGCTCAATTCCCAGTCTTGGAAATGACCACTCAGTTCTCCAAGTTACTTAAGCTGGGAACTTTACAACCTTTCACTTTCTGTGTAATTAGCTGTGCATGTTCCTACGGATTCGCTCCCCTTCCTGTCAGCTGTCTCACAGATTTCCATCCCGTGTCTCTGTTTCTATTCTAGAGCCCAGGCTGATACAACACCGCCCCCCCCCCCGCCCTTTTCCTTCTGGTCTTAGGCACATGTCACCAGGCTATCTTGGGAAAAAATAAATCATTAAAATAGACACAGTACTTTCACCTTCATGAACAAAACAAACAAACAACCCTTAGTTCGTAGTTCATGACCTGTTTTGTGATTTAAAATGTCCTCCGGCGTTCCACCATGTTGGCACAGTCATGCTGTATTAGGGTTACAGGCAATCCTCAAACATTCTAAATATGCACACTTTCTCCCATACCGGCTCTGTGCCCACGCTCCTCCTCCTGTGGGCAGAGTTCTTTCTCTGTCCTTGAACCACACCTCTTCAGCTGATCCTTCACTCTCTGGCTTTCTAACAGTCATGGTTGCTCACCTCATTTCACTATCATTTGTGTGCGTGACTGTGCTATCTCTTTGTTACTGGACATCCCTAAGGCACAATCCATATGTGTAGGTTTCCCTCTACCCCGAGAATGATCAAGAACCATTTGAACCATACAGTTTTCTTTCTTCCACTTGATCAACAGGAAAGCTTTGGAGATTCTATAAGTGATTATTCAGTGTCACCCGATCGACTGTTCGTTCTCTTAGAATACAACTATGTGAAGGTAAAGAAAATGCTTTCTCGTGTGATATTTTAAAATCCAGAGACTATGTTATTTTCTAACTCCAAGTTATATGCATACTTAAGGATAATATCTAGTAAAATTCATCATTCAGCATCAACTATATGTTCCCTTTTTATATGTGACAAATCTATTGTGTATGTCCAAAGAAGTACATTTGAATGATTTCAAGTACTAAATGGGATGATTAATACATTAGGAATATTAGTGATACAGTTTAATAAAATTTATCATAGGAGTTTATGATATAATTTTAAAGTAACTTTGTGTATGCCTTGTACATACAGAACCTAGTCCTGTGTCTCCCTCTTCTCAGCCTGTACATAGTATGACCTTCAATTAGTACTTGCTTTTAGGATGTTATCCTCATCTTCCAGAGAGCATCTGGACAAAGCCCAAGACGAGATACCAACCTTATTCAAGCCAATCTTGAATAGAGCTTAGTTCTAGTCACAAAGCTTCTTCTAAGATCATTCATCGTCTCCTAGTCACCTATAGAACATAGAGTTCTCAGACATTTAAACAAGTTATCATCAAATAATACATCTTCTTCATGGTCAGCAGGCACTTTAGCTGAGCTTTTTTTTTTTTTTTTTTTTTTTGGAGTTGATAACAACTGTCAAGTATAGAGACTATAGAGACTTTTAAAAAATTATTTATTTGTTTATTTGTATTTCAAATGTTGTCCCCCTTCCCCTGTCTCCCCTCCCTGAACTCCCCCCATCCCATCTCACTTCCCCTTCACCTCTATGAGGGTGCTCTCTCTCCCACCAACCCACTACCACCTCACCCCTCTAGCATCCCCCTTCTCTGGGGAATCAAGCTTCCACAAAACCAAGTGCCTACCCTCCCACTGATGCCAGATAAGGCAGTCCTCTGCCTTACATGTCGGGAGCCATGGACCCACAGGCCCATGTATACCCTGGTTGGTGGTTTAGTCCCTGGGAGCTCTGGGAGCTCTGGTTGGTTGATACTGTTGTTCTTCCTATGGGGTTGCAAACCCCTTCATCTCCTTCAGTCCTTCCCCTAATTCTTCCATTGGGGTCCCAAGGCTCAGTTCAATGGTTGGCTGTGAGTATCTGCATCTGTCTTAGTCAGGCTCTGGCAGAGCCTCTCAGAGAACAGCCATACCAGGGTCCTGCCTGCAAGCACATCTTGGCATCAGCACTATTGTTGGGGTTTGGTGTCTGCGGATGTGATGGATCAGAGACCACCCCACCTTGGGATCCATCCCATCCATATAGAGAATTTTAAAGTGGCTTGAAAGGACTGAAACCCTGAGATACTCTCTATTGAAAACAGAATACAAAGGTGGTAATTTTTTTCTCCTGGAATAAATAATGAGTGACCTTATCTATAGACCAACCTGGCTGGACTCCGGCCAAGCCAAACACTCCCTCCTCCCTTTGCCACCTTGGAATGGTGTCTCCCTGCCATAATGTTTACCTTGGTTCCACCACGTGGGCTTTATTTCCACGTTCTACTAAACCCATCAACTCTAAGCAAATTAGATACCTGTGTCACTTTTACACACCTCTTCTCAGTTATCACACTTACGTATATAACTCGGAGATTCTTATTACAACCCCCAAAACAAATTTAATAGAGGAAAAAATTAAAGTTCTGGCACCCAGCTTTAATCTTGCCACCAATCAATTTGAGTTTCTCAGATTAACTTGTTATCAGAGTTTGCTTTTGGTGTAGATTTTTCTAGCAAGCAACTTGGGCTGCAAACTGGTGGGTGACAGTTATGAATGCTAAAAGCTAATCGTGTATGAAGGTGAAGCTGAAGCAGGAAGAGAGAACTGGGCCAGTTCACTGTTTGGTCAGGATTGGCAGGTGTGGTGTGGTGCAGTGTTAGAGGCAGCTCTCTGGCCATAGACATCAGCACTAGGGACGTATGCTGTCATCTTTGATTCATGTCCATAGACATCAGCACTAGGGACGTATGCTGTCATCCTTGATTCATGTGCTTTCTAGACCCTTCTATCCACTCCAGGAGTAGTCAATGCGTTTCCTTTACATTCCAATTTAGGTTGAGTTACACCTATGGTAGGCTCTACCCTCCATTAGTGTAGCTCACACAGATTGAGGCAGCAGCGTCTCATGGCATTGCAGAGCCTCTGTGCACGGATCTCAGTCTGTGAGCTGACCGAGCATTCTGTCCCACACTCATCGTGTTTGAGGAACACTTTTCTTCCCTGCCCCACTTCAGAGTCACATGACTCTTTGGTTTTCTCAAGCGTCACTCACACACACCCATCCAAGAGCCAAAGCACTTGCTCTCTCTTTCTGCTGGAGCCTTCTTTCCCAGCATCTTCTGATTTCTGTATTCCTTCTTTCCAGGCTTCTCTTGGATCATTTTACTATGGCTGCTCATCATTCTGGCCATCCCACAGCCTCACAGCACTCCATCACACCAGCTTCTTTTATTTCCTCCCTAACATTTGTGCTGCTTGGTTATTTCTTTGCTTCTTCATTGCCTACCATATTTCTTGCCAGTTTCCCTATGTTTTAGTCTCTATTGTATTTCCAGTCCTTAGAACTGGACCACAGAGGTACATGCATGCTTTGTTGCATAACATTAAATTGTTACGTAGCTGTAAACAAGAGTCTCTCTCTCTTCTCTCTTCTCTCCTTTCTCTCTCTCTCTCTACCCCCTCCCCCCTCTCTCTCCTGGGAGTATCTAATATAATAATATAATTTAAGAACAATAGCATTAACACCTTCAAAAAAAAAAAAGAAAAGAAAAGAAAAAGTTAATTTTATTGCATCTTCTTCTTCCAGTGTTCTTTAGATCCTGCTCCACCACATCTGTAATCACTATTTCTAAGTTGTAAATGAAAGCTAATGAGTGACTGAACACATAAGTGAATGACTAGGCATCCTGCCTTCAGTACGGATGCTCTCCTATTATCTCTGCTCCCTGACACACACTCTGGAGATGGGACTATGGTCTCTGTCCCATACTGATCTTGTGTGATGCTCTTGGAAGCACTTCACACGAAACTTCACACACCTGCCATTGTTGCTTTTGCTATCCAATTTTCCTCAAAAATAAAACTGAAGATAGGAAGCAGCTTCTCTGACCTTATATGGTGGAGACTTGCATTTCTAGGGTAGGAGACACCAGAGCTTACCATCTTAAACATGGCCTTTCTTGTCTTTGCATTTCAGCTTTTATTTTACAGTACTTTCTTTCCCATTCTCCATGGCAATCATCCACTTGTGGGAAATATTAAAAAGGTGAAGCAGCACTTTCCTGTACTTGAATCCTGGTTCTCTCTTCGCCGGAGGGCTTGGCCGGCTATGCGCTGGCCGGCAATGGCTGGCCTGTTCTTATCTTGTGGAGCTCTGACATGATATCTCCACCTAGCTCGCTGGGTTCCCACTATCATGTCACTACCATGTCAACCCCATGATTCAATACCCCCATGGCCTCTGTGGTGCACATCAGGCAAACCCACACTTTGCCACAGTTCCTTTCTCTCTGGACCCCAGCCAAGTCGCCCCAAGAAGAAAAACACCACACAAACTTAGTTCAGAAACAATGGTAACTCAATCTCTGGGTGCAACAACTAGAATCCTGATCTTGTAAGCCTTAATAAATCTAACAGATTCACCATTGAAACCAGGAGACATTAGTGGACATCTTGTCCTCACACTGTCCCAGTCCAAAAAGACTCTCTCTCCTGCTTCCTCTCTTCCTCCCTCCAACCCAGAAGTCCTGCCTACTTGCCGAGTGATTGGCTCCTTTATTCATTAGGGAATTGGTTCACAAGAAGTCACCTGAGTGTGTGACTAACTCCTTATCTGCAACTCCTCCCAGGAGAGCAGAATTAATATCAAAATACAAACAGCCCCAGGGCTATCCATAACATCCACTGAGAACTCAGCTCTAGAATTTTCTTTCCCACAGGTTTCTCTCCTGTTCTAGAGCCAATGTAGGGCTGCATGCTTTCCTTGCCTGCCTCCATCATAGTTCTTGGTACAATTTATTGTGATTTCTTTGTTGTAGTGCATGTTCTCATGTGCCCTGTCTTGTTAGATCTTCAGTGGAAGCAAGTGAGGGCACCAGTGTTTGTAGACTAAGGCAATTGATAAGCCTAATTTATTTTATACCTCATGAGGGTTGTGTCATGATCCCAAGATGATCTCAGTCTTTCTTAGTATTTCTAGATTTTACCACACCTTTTGGCTATGGAAAATAATATGTTTGGGGCTGCCAGGAAACAAGCATGGGGTGTGTTCAGTAATTCAGGATCCAGAAAAGGAATGTATGACATACGAGAAATGGGGATTAATAAATACTTGTTGATATGAGGGTGTGGGAGGCTGAGAAGTGATAAGTAGGTAAGGTTAGGAGCCCTGACTACATCTCAGCTTCACTACCAGGCAGCCAATTTCCTCCTTATTGACAAAGCTTGAATTTTATTGTAGTTCGGTTTCTGAAACAGTACTGCATTGTCTGTACTAAACTCCAGCTATGTAGTAATAAGAAAACTTGCTTTCTTACCCGTGCAACTATTCGAGAATACAAATGTGCCCCCAAGGAATTTCAAAAGCATCTATAATTTTATTCACATACACACACAGAAGTGGGTTTTCACAACTGCGAGAGTGTGCTCGTACACATCATATATCGCCCTCCCTGTTTTTACTTAGTTCCCTAAAGTCTAGCATAGCTCTCTCTGTATTCTCTATTAATTCATATGATGCTATGGAAATATATAGGGATCCTTTCCAGTTACTGCTTACTCTATTGAAATGGAATGTGATACCACAGAACTCCTTCTTCTAAGTCAGAGCTCTAATGCATCTCAAAACCCGTAGATGTATGTTTCGGAGCAGCCTTAGTTTGCTGAAAGTAAGCAAAATGTCCCTATATACTCCCTCGTTTTCCTGGGTCTTCTCTATAAATATCCTATATTGAGGATGGTACATCTGTGACAATGCAGGAGCAAACACTGACACGTTCTTAACTCAAATCTACAGCTTTACTCTGGAGTCATTTGTGAGTTGTGACAATGTATAGAATGTACGTCGAGGAGCCCTGGGGATGAGAGTCCTATTGTGGGAAGTCCCCTGCCTTCTGTCTGTTCTTCCCTCCCTGCAGCCAAGCACCACTGACTCCATAGTTTTGCCTTTTGCAGGAAGCCATGTAGTTATTTCAGTATGTAACCCTTCTGATTGCTTGATAGTTATTTTTTAAAACAACACAACAAAACTCTGAATCGTATTCTATCATAACCTCCATCATGATCTGGTAATCCATTCACCCGTTATTGAAGGATGTCTCAGCTGCCTCCATGTTTGGACAGTCCTGAGTAAAGCTGTTGTAATCATTTGTCTGAAGGTTTGAAATACTGAGGGGTTTGCTGATCAAGTCATTTAGATATGGAACTTTCTTTACTCTTACTCATTGGTGCCGTGTGTTTATTAGCTGTAGGACTATTTCAAGAAAATTTCCTTGTTTCTATATTTTATGATTTATTGAAAAAATGTTCATAATGGTCTCGATCTTTTAATGATTGTAAGGTCTGTTGTGGTGTCTCACTTTTCTTACTTATACTGATTTCTTATTTCTCTGATATGTTAAGTATGTAGCAGTTTTAAGTGTCTGATAAAAGCCAGCATTTGACCATTGATTTTCACCACTATATGTTTTTATTTCATACTGATCTTCAGTGTATTGTTTCCTTGCTTTTCATTACCTTGGATTTAGTTTGCTCTTCATTTTCAATTACTTGGTTGCTTAATATCGAAGACACACATATATCAAATTTTCAATATGTTTTCAAATAGCTTTAAAAATTCCAACAGTAGATGTTTATATTAAGTATTCCTCATCACTACCACCGACAAGCTAAGAAATATTCTAAATATTTTAGAAGCTATATGGATGAAAGGGGAAATTTCGAGTTTTTTTCTGCACAGGCACCCTTGCTGCATTATACTAACAATAATATTGCTCAATATCAAAACTGACACTTGGGCCCACAGTGATCCTGTGGATGGTCCTTGAAGGAGGTGATACAAAGGAGAATAAACTCTTCATGACCTTTTACTAGATGATTTAAAATATATTTTCAATTCCAAAATTCTAAGAATTTAAGGAATGATAGTACATGTTGAAATTTGAAATTTATGCAATTACTTCTTGTCATGCCTGTCATCTCAAGCAAACGGCCAGCCTATTGGAATCTCAGAAGCTTGAGATGTCTGTTTTCTTTTGCAGCAATGGAGACACTCCTACACAGCTTCATACAGTATTTATGACTTGAATAAAAGGTCAGTGACTCCCTATCAAGACTACTAGGCTTTTCAAATGTAATTTTAAAGGATTGCCCACACAGGGTTATTATTTTGGAAATATATCCTCTTATTTTTTTCTATAGACAGCTGATCACAGAAGAGAAGATTCCAAATAATACACAGTGGATCACATGGTCACCAGAAGGACATAAATTGGTTAGTACATTTCTCCTGCTGTCAGAAAACAATTGGCTGGGGTCTTTCATAGGCAGATGATATTGACCCTAGTATAAAGTACACACTTTGAAAGTCCTTTCATTCATTATATTAGCAATTTAGGATCATTACTCCAAATAATATTTAATTGGCCCAAAAGTAGAATTATTGAAAGTGCCAGACATTGATTATATTGTTGCTTATTCACTGGGTGAAAATGCTTATTAAACTTCTAAGTTCTCCTTGTCTGCTGTGCTTGAATATTTTTGACTCTCTCTTCAAAAGCACTGTAGATGCATCTCTTGTTTATGGTGCTAGAAGAATGGTAGAAGCCCCAATGAATTCAAATAATGAGATGGATTATTTTTCTGCAATTGCACTACATTCCTCTTACTAATGTCCCAGACAAGAAACACAAGCCTAGATGATCCTGCACTGATGGTCTGTGGACTAGGTCATCAGGCACGCACACACACACACACACACACACACACACACACACACACACACACACACTCATGCAGACATCATTGTCCCCATAGTGACAGCTGCAAGCCTCCTTGTTTCAACATATTAAAAACTTTTTATTATTTCAAGATGATTGACTATAATTTAAGAATAAGGTTCTTACTTAAACAAATTCTTTATGGTTATCTTCTTCTTTGAATAGTATTTTAAGATCCCACTATAAAACACATTGTAATGTGATTACTGATATCAATATGTTTATCTATCTTTTTAGGCATATGTCTGGAAGAATGATATTTATGTTAAAATTGAACCACATTTACCTAGTCATAGGATCACAACGACAGGAGAAGAAAACATAATATATAATGGAATAAATGACTGGGTTTATGAAGGTAAAGACTAAACCTTTAACCAGAGAGTCTATAGCTTTTTAAGAATCCTTCAACATAGCTATGCTAAAAACTGGGGTAGTCAATAAGTTCCCAAATTAGTTGTGTATATAAACATTTCGTGAGATCACTTTTAGACCTCACAGTGACACAGAACCCTTACCTGTTCCTGGAGTGGCTTCTGCCCCCATTGTCTCACAGTCCCCTGCTTGTCTTTGGTTTCCTACTACAAAGGGCCTTTCTGTGTCACTTCTCTAGCTTTACCAGGGCATGACAGCATCCAGATTAGCATCAGATGTTTCTCCAAGGAGGCCTACCTAGCCCAGAAGTTCCCAAGGAAAGTGAAATCTTCCACAATATTAAAAAGAGAGAGAGAGAAATATTGCCTGCAGTTGCCATGTAGAAGGAAAGAAATCACTTGTTTTAGAAAGAATATGGTGTTCATTCGAACTAACCCGGGACAGACTGTGATTTCCTGTTTTTAAAGAAAACAAAGATAATTAGGAAAGCTTAGTAAAAATAAGTAGAAAACAATACTCAAAACCTTCAAAATGAATATTCTAGCTTTTAGGATAAAGAGATTTAGGAGCTATTAGGAAAGCATTTTCCATGTGTTGGTTGCCAAGATAAAAGACATTTTGAGGCTGTTCCAAATAATTCACAAGGGTATCTCATATTTGTTAGACAGACTCATCCTTACTTCATCTTGTTATTTCTTAGCTTCCTGCTTAAATTTTGATTCTTAGGAGAATCAAGTTAACTGAATGGTAACACATTATGATAAGCAGAGATGATGTCAAGAGAAAGATGAGTTTCCATTTCCATAAGTGTTTGATTAAAACCAGCAATGAAATGACAAGTTCTTTAAGTAGTGGGCAGCCCAACATTGAGGGTCTTCCAGGGCTTTCAAGATGGAGCAGAAACAGCCTCTTCCCTGACCTGTGGCTCTTCCTGGAAACAGCTGAGTGTTATTAGAATAAGAATTCAACCAACTCAGGCTATCTCCTCTACATAGCTGGGACTGGAGGGATTTCATTTGTCACGTTCACATCTGAGTGACCAGCTGCAGGAAAATACCCTCACACCTTTCCAAGGGCGTTCCTCTAAAGATGGGGCTTCAGTGCAAAGAGAGAAATAGCTACATTATTAATTAGAGGAAATATGCTCTGCCTAACAAATAAATGTTAATTGAACATGGCCCCAACTATACCCAACAATGTTTGAAAGTAATTTTAAAAACTAAACCCTTATCCTAATTACAGTGATATATATATATATATATATATATATATATATATATATATATATATATATATATATATATTTGCAAGTGTATTGTAGACTCAGTGGGCAAAATTCTAAGAAATGAGATCTGAACTCTGCATATGAGGGACTTCTACACAGAAAGTTTTGAGTTAGTGTACGAAGGCCTGAGTTCTAGTTCCTGGATAAAGCTTTTCACTTAGTTTACCTCTGTTTTCCTCTCTGTAAAATGGTCTATGAATAGATTCACTTAGGACTGTCTATGTGAACCAAATTGGATGTGGTTTATAAATTTATGTAACATAAATATAACTTGGCAATTCAGGTTTGAAGCAATCAAAGTGATAGCAGGCTCCCCTACCAAGGGGTAGGTGTTCTGAAATGAAACTGCTAAAAAAGAGGCAAGTGTGAGCCATGTAATGTCAGATGCCAAGTGTGAGCCATGTAATGTAAGATGTCAAATGTGAGCCATGTAATGTCAGATGCCAAGTGTGAGCCATGTAATGTCAGATGCCAAGTGTGAGCCATGTAATGTCAGATGCCAAGTGTGAGCCATGTAATGTCAGATGCCAAGTGTGAGCCATGTAATGCAAGATGCCAAGTGTGAGCCATGTAATGTCAGATGCCAAGTGTGAGCCATGTAATGCAAGATGCCAAGTGTGAGCCATGCAATGTAAGATGTCAAGTGTGAGCCACGTAATGTAAGATGCCAAGCACACTTTCCAAACCAATAGGTTAATTCTTAATTCTACTAATAATTAGCCATGTGACTTAAGGTGATTTCTTTACATTCTTATTAGCCCTGTTCTGTTTATTTCACCTGAAAAATGGGTTATATAGAAAATTGACTGCCTGGCATAATAAATGTCAACTATTACCAATTCCCGGCACACGACACTCAAAAAATGTCAGAGACTCATAAAAATAATTGTTACTTTTTGTTACTGCTATTATTCTTATTTCTGTAATCACTATTGCTGTTATTGAAATGTATTTTTGGAGAGCTGGAGAGATGGCCCAGTGACTTTTTGTGACTTTTTGCAAAGAAACTGAATTCTGTTCCCAGTATCCACACCACTGTTTGTAACTCTAGTTCTAGCAGGATCCAACTCCTCTGGCCTCCTGGGTTACCTTCACTCATGTTTATATGCACCGACATACACACATACACATAATTTAAAATGAAAGTAAATGTATTTTTCCAGCCAGTTACAAAGAGCCTTTAGTGATTCAAAATCTTATTGGCATACATAATTTCCTAAGTTTAAGATCCTAGAGTCTATGCTTTGGTTCTTAGGCTGATACCATCAAATGAAATGTAGATTGGGACTTTCCACTGTCTACCTACATGGTCATCAGTTTTCTATCACTGTAAAAAATGTACAAGGAAATATTTTAAAGGAGGAAAGATTTATTTTGGCTCATGGTTTCTGAGACTCAGTTCCGGCTCACTTGGCCACATTACTTTGATTCTATCAGCTTGCTACAGCTTGGAAGGACATATTGTACAAGAGGTTTTCATTTCACAGATATAAGGAAGCAAAGAAAAAGGGCCTGAGGTCCCAATATCCCTTTCATGGTCACAATCCCAGTGACCCAAATTCTTTTCAAGAGGAACCAAATCTTAAACTTGTCACCACTTCCTAGTCTCACCACAGCCTGGAGGCCAATACTTCAACTACATGAGTCTCTGGAGGGAGTCCGTATCCACACCACTGCAATCTGGATCTTAAGTTCCCTGTTGAGAAGTCAGATCTGAGTATTTTAGAAGCCTGAGATCAAATGTTCTGTGGACAGGTCCCCTGGTAATCATAGTGAGGAACTGCCTCTGTCAGAGCTTGAGGAGGAGTCCTTCCATATACTTGAAAGCCGTGTCTTTCTCTCCATTTGGTCTACCTTTCATTTTCTTTCTCTATATATCAGGGGCGGGGGTTAAGGCGGGGAGCTTTCAGTTTCTAGACTGGGCAAAAGAAATGTTTCTCTGTAGGGGTCTGTGGAGTTCTCTCCAGTCGAAATGCATCCTTTCCACACCTTATTTGTGCCAGAATAGTAAACTTTGAGCACCATATTGGTTTGATAGCCTAGAGCTAGGCACCACTCACCAGTACCTCGTGGACTCAGTGAAAACTCAGCCCAGTCAGGGAGAGTAAGCTGGCATGTTGACTGTTTGAAAATTAGAAAGGAAAATCAGCCTCCTGTGTGAAATTTACTTTTAGTATGTTTTGAGGCATAAATTTAGAGGATTATAAGATAAAGAAAAAAATATAGAGCTTATATTCAATATTGCATACTGAAATATTCTAAAATGGTCCAATGGGTAACTTATTTTTACAATCTAGATATATCCTTGAAGATTTTATTTTTATTCATTTGTATTACTTCGATTTTAGAATCCCAGCAAATGTGAAACGGTTCATTAGTTGAACTCTACGATAATTACTAAAGCTAATGAGAACAATATTTTGAATGCCAAAGCCAATTTATCAGCTTTCTTGTAACAGAACAATTTCTGTCTTTTTTCAGAGGAAGTCTTCGGTGCCTACTCCGCACTGTGGTGGTCTCCAAACAGCACTTTTCTAGCTTACGCCCAGTTTAACGACACAGGGGTGCCACTCATTGAATACTCCTTCTATTCTGATGAGTCACTACAGTACCCCAAGACAGTGTGGATCCCATACCCGAAGGTCTGTGCTCCCGTTCAGATGTTCAGATCCTGGTTCTGCAATTTGATGGCGGGGGGGGGGGGGGGAGTGGTTGCATTTAATCCCTTCCTGCTAATGAAAATATTGTCAGTCTCTCTTCAACAGCTTTCTGTGATTTCTCTTGCTGAAGTCAACAGCATCTGGGCAATTTTAAAGTATTTTTATTATCCCAGGAAAGAGTGTGATTTAAGGTTTTGTAATTTCTCCAAAAACTCTAAGAAATGACAAGCAGAAAAAGATGGTGAAAATGATTTTGAAAGAGGTGGGGGAGGGGTGGGAAACGCTTGAATGAAGGGGAAGGGAGGCTGTAATTGAATCAGGAGCTCATCTCATTTGTAGAAGTTGGAATGAGCCCGAATTGAAGTTGAAAAGCCTGGTTATATATCAGATTGTATTACTAATTAACAGGATACAGTGCACGACGCGCTTCAGTGGCTCTGTTACAGGTTTGGCACTGACGTGAGTTTTGCACGTCCTACATTTAAGATAGTCGTGCTGCATCCTGGGTTTCAAGATTGTTCCCTGCTATCCACGCTGTGTGTACTAAAATCAAGGATCTTTGTCAAGCAGTATAAGCCAGGAGAGGGCTTTAGAAGGGAGCCAGGAATTCTTCAGCACCATAACAAAAACGGCCACAGCGTCGTTGTCTACAGGAAAAGCTAACAACGTATTCCTGCCGTAAACGATTTGGAAAAAAAAGGAGTTTTTATTTTTACCGACTCACTTAATTTGCCTTATGAAGATCTGCCATTTTAGGAAGTTAAAAGGAAAGAGGATCCTAAATTAAATATGGAGATGTGTTTTCAGAGAATGTTATTTTTTGATGAGTGAAACTGAGGGGGATAAAAGCTCCATAAAACAGTCTCTAAAAATCATATTATTTCTAACTAATCTGTCAATAGAAGATCCATGTGTACATCTTTAAAGGGCTTAGTGACTTCTGTCGTGATATTGGCTGTTGAGTCCCGACATGGCTAACTTGGATCTAAAGTGAAGGAGACACCCGCTTCATCAGCACAATTGGCTCTGGCCTCAGGCTTACTTTCTTGGTGGACCACGCCTTTGATGCTATACAAGTAATATTCACAGTGGAGCCATCAAAAACTTTGGTCCTATAGAATCAGAATACCTTGGCAAATGATAAAGTTGCTTTTTTAAAAGGACATTTGTCCCCCCTCCCCCCGTCACAAAGCACACAGATTATGAGCAAGCAAACATGCATGATTTAAATATGAGTGTTTGGACCTTCACGTTTTGTAAACACACACATGCACACATGCATGCACACAGGAGTATTTTTTTTTAACCTGAACACATAAAAGATTTTCTTTATGCTCATTTTATTTCTATTAGCTTATTTGACGGTGTCCTGTAGTTGTAATTCTATAGCCATAATTCAGACATTTTAATGCAGTTTAAATTTATGTAATGATGAGGCTTTTTTTTTTTTTTTCAAATCATTATCAATTCTATGTTTTTTTTTTGTTTTTTTTTTTTTCCCCTAGGCAGGAGCTGTGAATCCAACTGTAAAGTTCTTTATTGTAAATACAGACTCTCTCAGCTCAGCCACTAATGCGGCCCCTATCCAAATCACTGCTCCTGCATCTGTGGCAACAGGGTAAGACGCTTCACCTGAGTGCTTGGATGTAGTCCACTTCCCACTCACTTGGTAGAGCATTTCAGACACGGCTGGCAACATCAATCATAGCATCAGCTCGTATCATTGATTTATTCTTTTGTTGGGGGGCTTCCTGTTGGTGCAGTTCTAATAGTGGGCATGCACAGTGAATAGAGAAGCCAGGTGTCACTGGAGGAAACAGACAATAACCAGATGAACAAACAAATATCAGTCTAAAAAACCAGGTGGCAATAAATGTGAAGGAAACCACAGGACAAAGGTGGGGGGGGGTATGGAGGGGTTCAAGAGGGAACATACAAGGCTAGAGTGGAATATCTCCATGGGATGCCTTGTGGGGCTACTACAGGCAGAGGAAATCCAAAGCTCTATAGAAGGTATGTTCTGGAATCTTAGAGGCGCTACAGGGAGAAACAGAATCCAGTGAGGGGGAACAGTGGGAATGCAGGCTGAGGACCACGCAGGCTTCTCTGGGCGTGGAATATGCTGTCTACAGCATAATGTGTCTACTGCAGCTGGTGGTCCCTGCTGTGACCTGTTAGTCTGTAGCCAACACATTTTCACTGTGAAGTTCCTGGGTGCCTCTTGGGAAACAGTTCCCAGTTCTGGGACTAGCTTTAGACCTCAACAGTGGTTTAAAAACCATTTTTAAAAAGGACTAAATACCCTCATTTGGGAGGAGCTATAATTCTTTCCCACAGATCCAGAGAAATTCAGAGAAACTGTGGGTCACATTTGGGAACCCCAATAGTCGATTAAACTCTCAAGATGTCACTTGCTTAAATAACCCCAGATGGCTGAAACCCTGCCTGCAAGCACTGTAAGACCTGAGTACTTTTCCTATAAAATTCAGAGCATGTGTAATTTTCTATGTAGCTCTTTATTTCACTCTATTATTTATGCTGGTTTGTTTCAAGTATCAGCTATCATGTGCTGAGCATCCACTGTGTGCCAGACATGGGCTTTCACACATGATCTCTCTCTCTACTTAAGCTATCTTCAGGAGTTCTCTTTCTGACAGCTACCATGACTCGTCTTTTGTACAGATAAGAGAATGAGGTCCAGAGGTTAAGGAAAAGACCGTAACCTTGGGAGGGCCTGTTCAGTCAGGCTCTCTGGATAGAAAGGGGGACTATGAGAAACTTTCTCTGTGACTACAACTGGTGCCCTTGCGGAGCCAGAGATGACAAAAGGGTAATAGTAAAACATTGTTCTTCTCAGTTGACACCATCAAGCTTGGTGCAAATTGTGCACTATGCTGAAATCCACTAGCCTGGTTGGAAATAATTGTACTAATACGTTTATCTTATCAGTAAGAAATTTAAATCCATCAATTTGTCCATGTTTTTTTTTTTCCCCAACATATAAAGCTGTACCCAAAGGTTCTAAAGCCTATTGTTTCAACCCAGAAACCTCTAAAGTCAACACTGATTTAAAAACCACAATTTATAAATTCGAGGTGTGTAAAGGGGGTGGGGCTGGACTCCTCTAGCATTTCTAATCAGGGAAGAGATACCAAACTTCCATATAAACGTCTAGGAGAATGAAGTGACCACATCAGGTTGGAGGCGTTCCAAGTTGGCAGGGATGATGCGGTTTCTGTGGCCAGAGGGATCAAAGGAAGCTTCCTGCAGAATGTGCAGAACGGGTGGCTCGGTGTAGGGAAGAAGGGAGGAAAGCACTGAGGTGGAACCCACAGAACATGGGAAAGGCTGCCCAGGGGAAGTCTGGATGTACCCGCAAGGACCTCTCAAACTGTAGCCAACACCTGTCTGTGGAGAGGTGCAGCCCAGAAAACAGTCCCAACTAGAACTACTGTAGACCTCAGAAGTGATTACCAACCTTTTTTAAACGACCTGAAAATCTTTACTCCGATGTGACATAATATTGTGGCACACTTCTAGAGAAGAGATGGACAATTGCTGCTTGTGTTGAGCAAGCCTCAGTCTTGCCCCCACACCTTCCTGGAGGTTTCTAAAAAAAAGTAAAGAGGACCTACGAGGTTCACAGAACTGTCAGAACTCCACTGAGAGTGAGCTGGGGAATCACAGAGCGAAAATAATTTGCTTAAATCACACAGCAAGTTAACGTGGGAAATAGGAATAAGGAGGAAAGACACCTTTGCTTACTCAATAAAAATGAGGACACTGACTTCTCCAAGGTGTGGTTGAGGAGAAGGATTATATTGTACATACGAGGAAGAGGAAACAGCCAGAGGCATCAGGAGGGATCCAGAACAGACAGAAACAGTCTGAACATGGCCAGCAGACTGGAACGGCCATGGAAAGAGAGAGAAAAGGGGAGAGCAAGTGAGGAAGAGCAAAAAGATAGGAAAGAGTTGGACAAGTGGGCCAAAAGAAGAGTTGTGGACCAATAGGACGAGAGCTGAGGACCAAGTGATCTCCTGGCCTAGAAGCTGGGGGAAAGGAAGTGAATCCCAGTGCTGCGGCCCTCAAACACCCCCACCCCCACCCCAACTACAAAAGTTTAGGAAAGGGGGCGGGTTAGTGTTGGGAGGAGCTTCAGGTACTGATTGACTAGTTAGATTTAAGGTGGAGCACTTTCTGTGGCCTGGGCTAGCGATCTTGCCTTTAGTTTCTCACTCATTCTGCACAACACCCTACAGTATTGTTTCCACAGTCACCTCACAGATGATGAAAACAAGTCTTCCCTGCCAAGAAAGCACCGTTCAAAGCAGAGTGGGAAAGTGCTGAGCTCAGAAGAGTTAGCCAAGTCTTAAGGGCTTAGTGTTTGCTCTTCGCGATTTAGTAACCTTACTTCTTTGCTCTTTCATACTTCATTAAACTAAAGGTTTGGTGAGGGCTGCCTTATTGGCTGGCACTATTCTATGTAGAACATATTACCAATGAGATGTCTCTCTTAGGAAATGCCACATGGAAGCGTTCTGGGGAGAATCTAAGATACAGCTGTGATCTCTGTTAGTATTGCTGAGATGGTAGCTTTTCTACAATGAGACCCTAGGTCCACCTGCGAAAATATTCCCTCACTTGATGAGACAACACTTTCATGCTTTAATAAAAGTTCCCCAGGACCAAGGCAGTTCTGACAAGGCATACTTAGAGAGTGTCTCACTGTCTTGTGCTTCTTGTGACTCACTAGGTCCTTGAGTAGACTACCACACAAGTTCAGCGCCACTCTTCCTGGCTCTGCACAGTTCTCCTCATTCACTTCCTGTTTGTCCACTCCTTCTGCAGAGCTTCCAGCAAGTGGAGTCCTGTTAGTGCCTGAGTCTGGTCTGCCTTCCTGTTAGGAATTAGAATGTGAACAGGTTGAGCCTCTCTACTACCCTCAAAGACTGAGGCTTGAGGCTGATTAGGTTCTTTGTGCTGCTGCTAAGCACTGACTACTCCAAATGGGAATCCGAGAGCTCAAAATGTTTGAGAAGAAATAGTATACAATATAGATTTTATGAAATTCCTAACTTTTCTTCATAGTGGTGTTTCCAGGGCCAACTGAAGCAAGACAAGATCTGTCAGAGAGGGGTCAACTTTATAATAGTAACTGGTGCCCAGAAGGGTGACTGAGACACAGTGTCTGATCCTGTGGACTAGTTGAGTAGATAAGAAGCTGGGTGGCCAAATGGATGGGTTGGTAGATGAATGGATGGGTGGTTAAGAAAGCTGGGTTTTCCATGTGTTCCTGTGTGTGTATGGCACAGGAATGAATCCCCACAGCCAGCTCCAAGGATATCTTTCAAAATCATCCCGTGGACCAAGTCCTCTTTTCTCCCTCTGACTAGCTATCTGCAAATTCTGCGAGCTGAAACTATAGGACTACAAAGGGTGTGTCTAGTGAGGCGACCCCTCCTAACATCTGGTGAACAGCCTCAGGAGCCCATCACACCCAGCTGATGATTTACCCTGTCCTTGTTCTCCTGGACCTTAAGGGACACAGTAGATAAAGACTCCCTCTATCTCTCTGAACACCAGATGACCCTTGGTCTACACACTAGGCTTATCAAAGCCTGGGCTTGCAAGAGGTAAACTGGACTGGCATTCCATGCTCTCTGCCAGCATGCAGGTGATATCTGTAAGAAAGCAGACTGATGAGGGCTTGTGTGCTACACAACGTTGTTTCCCTCAGCCCTCCTGCATCACACCCCACCCATCCTGCTTCTCAGCAATCTGTCAGTGGCCCCAGGAGGGTTGGCATCCCTATCAGAGCAAAGGGTGGCATGGAGCCCACGGCCAGCACTGGCAGTACGCCTGCTTCCTCTGGTGACTCACTGAATTAATCAGTCCCTGGCTGCAGTGGCTCTGGGTAGCATTTCCCCTCCCCCCCTGTTATTCCTTCCAGTTAGCAAAGCATAAACATCATTAGTGTACAGTTGAAACATTTACACAAATTAGAGGCAGTGGTGTCACCTAGAAGCCTTTTATGAAATGCTTCCTCTTTGCAAAGACAAGAAGTCACTTTGCAAAATTTGGCACGGCAGGATGTCCTACGAGTGTAACCAGCTGACTTTCTTCATAAAATTTAGCTTATACATAATTCTCAAGGAATAAATAAATCTCATGGAGAAAGGAGTTGTACACTCGAGGAACCGTAAGAGTCAAGTGAGCTAGTAGGACTTCCCAGTGGGATAGGAAAATATTTACAGAAGGCGCAAATACGGACAGGGGAATTGAAAGCTTGATTTGAATCCTGTCTCCAGAGGTTTCTGATTGGTTAATCCTGGAAAAGTTTCTTAACATCTCTATACTTGTGTTTCCCCATCTGCTAGACAGGAACCACAACGGTACCTGCCTTACAGAGTGGTCATGAGTCTTACGGGAAGTAGCCAGTTTCTTGCACAGTGTCAAGTTCACATGGGTAGAAACACTTATAAGTCCAGAAATTCACTGCTTTGACATGAAAACCAACCAGATTCTCCTGGTGATTGATGCATTTCCAAAACTCTGAAGCTTTTGTCGGGTCTCTCTGCCCAACCTAGGACAAGAGACCCAGGCTCAGAAGCAGGCTGGGCTATAGATGTGGGAATTCCCTGGCATTTCCCACTCACTCGCTGCAAGAGCGGGAGTTTGTTCAGGAATTGGCCCCTCCTCAGTGAGCATGCTATCCTACAAAAGATTGTTGGTAATCCTGCTGGAGGTGTGTACTTTTGATTTACAGTGGGGAATTAATCCTTTGAGTCCAGAGTTGAGGCAAGCTGTCCATCGGTTTACATCTTTTTCATGACTCTGAAGGGTCACCCTGGCATAACGTTGGCTCAGGGCTGTGATCAGAGGAAAGAATGTTTATAAAAATGTTTTAAAACAAACTGTCTGCTATCTTGGTGAAAGGCCTTCACTGAGCCCTCTCGGAGTGCAGAGTCCATTCTGAGCGGCTGGCAATGACTAAGGTATCAGATCCAGGTTCATTAACCTTTATCTAGAAATGAAAAGGGAAGGTGGCCAGGTCACATAAGGTGACCAGTGCACAAGAATTTCCTGGCTGCTCTCCCACACTCCATTACTCAGTGTTTTCAAATGGCAGAAGTGGCTTTATAGTGTGGTCACTAAGCCTGAGGTACTACACAGCTTCCTTCGGTAGAGCTACCTACCATAGATGACATGGGACATGAAAGAGTTCTCTTGCTCTCATCTGCTTCTGCAACCAGAACACTTTAAAAAGAGGAAGAGTGTCTCTGGGTGCCGACATGTGTCAGTGAGTAAAGAAGCTTTCTCCCCCTAACAGATGGGTTCACGATCTCATAGGATTCTCCAGAGAGTTTTCCTTTGGATTTTTGAGACATGGCCTTATTCTGTGGCTCGGCTGGCTTTGAACTTCCAACATTCTGCCTGCTTCTGCCTCCACAGAGTTTGTTATTGTGATGGTGATGGTGTTTGTTTGCTGAATCTAAATGGACAAGAATAAGTGGAGTAGGACCAGGGCTAAAGAAAGAGAATGATTCAAATCCTTCCTGGCTGGCACTCACCTTCATATCATTCACAGATATACATGGTTTTACATTGTGAAAGGGACAAGAACCATAAAAATATTCATGACATTAAATTGAAACATAGCTACTCAATTTATTAATATCAGCATTGTCTCTAGCTGCTTCTATACTATGGCAATGTGACAGACAACATGTAGACCACAAAGACTAAAACATTTACTATCTGAACTCTCAACTAAATGTTTCTTAACCTTTAGTGTAGAATGTTAATTTTGAAAAATTTCATTTTCCTGGGCCTTATTTTTGATTCTCCTCAGTTATTTCCAATGATATATTACTCCTGCTGGGTAAGAGTTTACTCTCCTTCTGCACACTTGACTCTCCTGCTTCTGGTGAGTGCAGAAGAGCTGGGCTAGGTTAGGGGCCCTGGCTCCTTCCTAATAGGTGGAGAAGCACTCTCAGACACTGCACTCTGATTAGCTCCCAGATGCTAGGGACACTGATTTGTAGGTTACACCAGGGACATGGGGATGCTTCAGCTAAGAACTAGAGTAAGGGCACAGAAGTCATTTCAGAATAAAGGTCAAAGTGGAAGAAAGTGGTCAACTAGGAAAATGATTTTGAATGTTCAGGAGAGCGTGATGACCATGACAGCAGAGTGTGAGGGACCCTGAAATGGGAAGGTAGCATCATGTGAGTTACTGTGGCGCCTGGTTGCTGCACAGGCCCTCCACACCTGAAAGCCCCCAATGAAATAACATGAGACCCAAAGGGTTACCAGGGCACTGGTATATGAAACGCCCATGCCATAAAAGGGGAATTGTGAAGCTGTGAGGATTTGATCTTGGGTGCTCAATTCATACCTTCTGTAGGACTCAGAGCCCAAGAAAGGAGGGGAGGCAAAAACAGATGGAAGTTCCTAGGAAGGTTGGCTGTGTGTCCTGAAAAATACGAACACTAATTTTGCCTTTGTTGAGAGCTGCATTCCTAGAGAGCTTAGCAAGCACCTGATTTACAAAAAATACCTATGTTGCCCCTATCTTACAGGAGCTGGCAGTCAAGCCAGGAGAACAGGCTGACCAGAGGAGAGGATGGCTGCTCCCAGCAGAAGCCAAATAAGGGGAGTGTTTAGAGAGGCTGAGTGGAGGCAAACAAGGCTGTGGGCCCAGAGAAAAAATAAGATGAAAGACCCACCATGAACTGACTCCTGACAGAGGGGAGCCAGGCCTTGGTCAGACACTGGAGAGAAGTGATGTATGAAACTGCCCCAAGGAAGGGCAAAAGAAAAAAGAGCCACCCAGAGGGAAAAATGTTAGGAAGGCTAACAGAAGAGTGAGTTACAAACTGAGCACTTGTTATAAATCACAAGTACTGGGAGGGACAGCCTGCTGGAACTGGTTCTATAAATTTGGGTTAAAATTCTACAGAGTATTTTCATTCACAGGGCCTCTTTTGACTCTTGAGAAAGGTGCTTTGGGTCATAGTTCTTTGATTTGAAAAGTTTGTAGAGGCTTGAGTCAACTTTTTCCCCCCAATCTGAAAGTGAAGTTGATAAAAGGATCAGATATAGCTTCTTCTTAATAGCAAAGACATGTAGACCATAAAGACTAAAAATATTTACTATCTGGGTCCTCAACTAAATGTTTCTTAATCTTTTCTTTGTCTTGTTTTTTGATTCTTCCCAGTTATTTGCAAGGATATATTACTCATCCTGGGGAAGAGTTTACTCTCCTGCTCACTTAACTCCCCTGCTTTGGGTGAGTGCAGAAGAGCTGGGCTAGGTTAGGGGCTCTGGCTCCTTCCCAGTAGGTGGAGAAGCACTCTCAGACAGTGTACTCTGATTAGCTTCTGGATGCTAGGGACATCCATGGATTTAGCAGCAGTAGCAACTTTGCAAGAATCACACTGACAAGGGGGTATGTTAAGTTACTAGAAAATTATAGCATCTCTGCAAGTGTCCCTGACCTCACTGAATTATTCTCAGGCAGCAGAGAGGAGTTGAGAAAGTTTCACCCTTGACTCCCTGGTACTAAGAGTCGAGATAAGGAGTTCACTGTCCTAAATATATGGTTTCAGTCACGTGTGTTAAACCACTTTAGGATGTGTTTGTTGCTTTTTCTCTTAGATATACTTTAACTTCTTTCAGAAATTAAGTTGCATTTTAAGCTAAAGGGAAGCAAAGGTGTTATGTGATGAAATAGTTCTTCTAATGATGTAAAATTCTACTTCTCATTAGTCTATGTCTTAGGGTTTTATTGTTGTGAGGAGACACCATGACCACAACAACTCTTATAAAGGAAAACAACTCAGGGCTAGCTTACAGTTCAGATAGAGGTTTAGTCCGTTAGCATCATGTTGGCAGGCATGGTAGCACACAGGCACACATGGAACTGAGAGTTCTACATCTTGATCCAAAGGCAACAGAAGCAGACTGTGTACCACTCTGGGCATAACATGAGTACAAGAGACCTCAAAGCTCACCCCCCACAGTGACTCACTTCCTCCAACACGCCTAAGAGTGGGCCAAGCAATTCAAACACGTCAGTCTATAGGGGGTGTACATATTCAAACCACAGTAGACTAGATTCTTTTTTATTAAGTAAAATGCTCATTTGCAACAAGGTCTGAAAAAAACTCATATTTCTTTTATATGTGTGTCTGTGTGTACTAGCATGTGTGTGGGCACATGTATGTCCATACTTGTAGGGACCTGAAGTTGACATGGGACATTTTTATGGATTGTTCTTTACTCTTATTTATTGAGGAGGGTTTCTGACTAAACTCTGAACTTGCTAATTCAATCTAGTCTTGCTAAAAGCTCGACCTAGGGATCCCCTGTCACTGCCTCTTAAGTGCTGGGATTACAGGGGGCCGCCATAGCTGGCTAGTTTTTACTTGGACTGTGGGGGTTGGAATTTTAATCTTTATACTTGCAAGGCAAGATTTATCCACTGAGCCCTCTCCCTGACCACACAATCTCTGAACCTCCCCCCTTCTTATCTCCAGGGATCACTACTTATGTGATGTGGTGTGGGTTACAGAAGAAAGAATTTCATTGCAGTGGCTCAGGAGGATTCAAAACTATTCCGTGATGGCTATCTGTGACTATAATAAGACCAACCTAATATGGACCTGTCCGATGGTAAGATTTCACTGGGAGGCTCTGCTGTTCCAACAGAATGTGACACGAGGGATCTTTGCTCCGAGTGAGTCAAGGTTGGGATCTGTAAATGTTTTAGTTTCTCTTCTCCCTGAGTCCATGTCCAGCTCTGAAGCAGGAGGTCAGTCTTACCTGACAGATGGTTGATGTGGTAGGTGTGGATGTGGTCATGTGGGAGGGGGAAAAGGAGTGACCAGAAACCCAGACGACAGAAGTTGATGTCCATATTCAAAATCAGGATGAGGACTAGAGGTTGCAAGCAAAATGAAGGTTATTTTAACAGGTAAAATATAAAAGATGGAAAATAGCCAGGAAGGCACAGATCTATTACTAGACTGTAACCATTTCTAAGCAGAAAACCGACTTGGAACCTAAACACAGAACCATCAGTCTGAGAGCGTGGCAATGCTGAGGGGAACCGAGGGCTGATCCAATTGTGAGGTGCTGAGGTTCCCAGACAGGATACCTTGAAGTCCTTCGAGGCTGAGGATTTCAACAAAACTGCCACAGGAGAGACTGGAGCTGAAGTCTTACAGGCATATGCTATGACCACCCTGTGCTTCCTTTTTCTTTCTGGTCATGAACCCTGCATTACACATACCCACCTGCTAGCATCCTAAATGGGCACAGAGCAGAGAAGTTGAGTGATGCTCTATATCTTGACACACTCATTTGTTTATGCAAGAAATGTTACATTACTTAAAATGTCCCCACCTCGTTGCTAAGCTATGGGATTGTTTTTTAAATGAACTAAACAGCCTGCATTTCCCAAAAAAAGTTTTTGTTCTGGTAGGGAGTGCAGTTGTAAAGATATTCCATAACGCTTTCTATGCCTTGAACATTTACAATACAACAGGTACAGTGAAGTCTGGGGCTCAGTGAAGTTAAAAAGCACCTATGTCATAGGACACACCTGGGCCCATACCAGGAAACCTGAAGCTCTTCGCTTTCTGCTGACTGACTCATCACAATGTCAGGATATTGTGCCATTAGAGGGTTTAAGGTAGATACAGAGGTAGTAATAGATACTCTGTTGGAGTCAGGTGAACCAAACAAGGAATGAGCTTGGGGGAAGATAGAGAGCCAGCTAGGATAAGATGCCCTGTGTGAACAGATAAGAGAGGAAGTTCCCTCTAAGCTGGGGATTGTGCAAGGGCATCCATAGTGAACAGCTTAGAGCACAAAGGGACTGAATGTGCTTACCACCTAAGCTGGAAGTGAGGAACGGGATGGGAAGTGAGGCCAGAGATTGAGATGTGGGCTCAGGGGACATGCTAGGGTGTTTGACTTCATCTTGTAAGGGATGGAAAGCTGCTTCAGGATTCTAAAATGAAGAGTTTCATGGGAACAGAATTGTCCATTGCCAGATAAGATCAGCTAGGGGCTGAGCAGAGAGGATAACCGACCAGACGGAATAAATGATAACTGAACATCCAATTAGGAGACATGGCAGGAGCCCACTAGAAACGTCCCGGAGACATGAACGATGGGAGTGTCTGTAGGAAAGGACAGAAGAGCTGAAGAAAGGGGGTAAGGGAGGTTTCCATGAGAAGAGAGTGAGGAGAGCAGGAATCTAGACTGAGTGGCTAAGAAAAGGTCTAAGCGCAGGTTAGTGGGCTACAGGAAAGTGAAGGACAGCATCAAGTACTGTGCAGACGGGATTTAAAATGCCAGTCGGAGCTTCAAGCCAGCACCAAGCTACAGAGATAAATGATCAAAGGCAATCACATGAGAAATACTAACATAAACAGACCTACAGGATGGGAGATTGTTTTTATTTCTTTTGTCATACGTGTAATTTCTTCTGTAGTGCATTGTGTGGGGCTAGGGACGTAGCTCAGTCGGTGGAATACTGGCTTAGCATGACTGAAGGCCTTGGATCAGTTCCCAACACTATGTAAGCCTGAGTGTGGTGCTGGAACCACGTAAGCCTAGTGCTTGGGAAGCTGACACAGGATCAGAAGTTGAAGGCTTTGGTCATATTGTCCATTTGAGATATATGAGACATCCATCTTTGAAAGAAAGAAAAAGCATGAAAGGATCTCACCATCTTCTCTTTGAAACACTACATTGTTCTTTTCTCCCCAGGCGCAGCAGTATGTTGAAATGAGTACCACGGGTTGGGTTGGAAGAGTAAGTTATAGATTTCATATACATCTTGACTGCTACTTAGAGCTGGTTAATGTGTGACTGTCCTATTCTAAGTCACTGTGTTGTCATTGATGGAAACGTGAGTCGAACCATGTCTCAGTGTTAGCTGTGCTTCCTTCAATGAATGTACTATATACCCAAGAAGGCAAAGGGGCAAGTCGAATACCAAAGTCGTGAGCAGAACTGACGAGCAAAGCCGGCAACTGGAGCTTCCAGTGAGCTGAAAGGCTGTCAGGATGCAGAACATACTTGTTTGACCTGTTGTTTGATTTCTATACTTTAGAAGTAGAAAAAGGTTTTCAGGCCACCCTGGATGGCAGCCATCAGAAACAGTACCAATCCAAAAATGTCCATTGCACACCTCTCTGGAGGAAACCACATCCTGGTAGGCACTCCGAGGGTACGCTTCATCTGGGAAAGCAAGGTGACCCTCAGAGACTCACAGCTCTGTTCACCACTACCTGACATGTCCATGCACAGCGCCCCGGATCAAGGCTGAGACTGTGGAAGCAAGCACGGAGGGGGGAGGGACTCCAGCCACCATGACACCTTACATGGAAGATGAAAACTGAAGGACACCTAGCTTTTTAAATAGGGAAATAAAGCGAAGCAAAGACAGTAACCATTTCACATCTCCTGGGTGAGAGAGGTGAGACCTCGGTCCGGGAAGATGATGACCCCTCTCTGCCGGGCTGGAAGCTACCACAGCATTCCCATGTCCTTTTTTTCCAGGCACTGATTGGGCAGAGGAGAGAGGTTTGCCAACAAGAAAAGTGGTTTCCTCCATGGCAAGAGACATGCTACACTTCCTCACGACTCTCTGAAAAAAATATGTTTTTTCCTCTCTGTATTTAACCAGACAGATGCCACTTTTCACACATTTCTACTAGGCACAACTCCATCCAGGGGAAACAGGGAAATGTATTAAAAAGATAAGGCTGTGAACATGGGTCTAGAGAGGGGAATGTGCTTGAGAACTCTGTAATGAGAACACAAAGTGTACTGCACGCCTCAGCTTGCTTCATAAATGAATTCACTTTGAATCACTAAATAGAAGAGGCAAGCATTTCCCTTCCTTCCCCAGACGGGACTTGATGAGAGAGGAAACACTGAAGGCGAAGTGAACCAACAATTTTAAAAGACCATCCCCTACCTGCTCACAACATAACTAGGAAATAGAAATTAAGACGCAACATGGTCCTTCCGGGCTGGAAAGAGACCCTCTTCGATTTCAACACGATTTTCTGAGAGCTATCTTCTATTGAACTTTTTTTTAAAAATAAAAATAAATAAGTAATTTTTTTTGTTCTCCATTTCCATGTAACCATTTTTGTAAATTGTTGATCGTCTTTAGCAAAATGAAAAGGCTTAGGATAAAAATAACTGCATGAGTGCTTCCACGGGAAATCTATGGCAGTGGTCCCTGATGGCATCTAGTCCAGGAGTGGCTAAAGACCAAACCTGATTTTCAAACTGAATTCTATAAAAACGGGAATGAAAATTTCCACTTCCAACCTGAAACAGTCAGATAATTAGATGCCTTCTAGAAAGTGCACTTGCAATATCAAGGAAGCTCCCTCCAACAGAGAGTGTTAGGTTGTGTGCCCATATGGTTGGAGGTCTCCACTGTCCTTGCAAGATATGTTCCAAAATGGAAACATTTCTGTGTGTCCACTATCTGCTGTGGGCATCTTTATGTGTGTTTTCCCATTTACCCCCACCAAAGTCGCCCATGAGTTTGTTCTTTGCTCACCTTCTACTTAGGAAGATGGTCATTTTGAGGCCCCTTTGTTCCACCCGATAATCAAAGGATGCAGGGATTCCAGAAACTGGGGTTATCACTGGGTTGAGACTGGTGCTGTGACATTTCTTTGCTTTGTGGTTGTCTAGTTTAGGCCTGCAGAACCCCACTTCACCTCTGATGGAAGCAGCTTCTATAAGGTCATCAGCGACAAAGATGGCTACAAACACATCTGCCACTTCCCGGAAGATAAGAAAGTGAGTATGCTTATGCAGCAGATCCCAAGCTGACCTCCCTCCCTAACTGAAATAGAAATCATTTCATGACATTGAGCAGTGTGCATAAATAGACTAAGTCGAATTCTTCAGTGGTGTATGGGATGAAATGGAACAGGACGTTGTTGCCCCAAAAAGCAATCTCAAGTTTATTTGACTTCCTGATATAAATGATTAAATCCTCTACTTAACTTTGCTAGAGGAGTCTAATATATCTCACATTTAAATCCCGACCAGGACTGTACATTTATTACAAAAGGAGCCTGGGAAGTCATTGGTATCGAAGCTCTGACCAGCGATTATCTGTGAGTATATTCTAATAACCAGTAAGTAGGCTGTAAACCCGTGCATTAGACTCACGCCCTCTCACAGAAATGCAGGAAAATCTCCCACAAAGAGTCGTTGATTTGGAATATGTTCAATCCTTTTTTTCTTTTTAACATACGGAAGCCTTAATGATTTTCACATATGCTCAGCAGATTTGACACCATGCCACCAAGTGGTTCTACCTCTTGGTTTTACCTGCTTTGCACTGGAAGGGCTGCAATCTCTCATGCATGTCCTGGGCTGCTGCAGGGGCATTCTGCCGTCTGTTAACTTCAGACTGACATGGGCTCTCTGAAAGGCTGAGAAAGGCAATTTTATCTTCTGGTGGCTCGGCCTTGCTCTTTGGAATATGGAAAGCTTTGCTTTACGTGCCTACTAGCAGCATACATGAGCTGTCAGCAAACGGCATTTTACTTGCCATTAGGATCTTGGGATCTTCCATCATTGGCCTCATCACAGAGGAATTTTGCCATTGCCCAGAGTAGTTTCTGAAGACTTTACAGAAGGAGCTCTGCCACTTTCTGGAATATACAGCCCCTACAGCCATGCAGCTTATGTAATAAAACAGAAAAGACAGAAATCAGGATTGGTACTGGGGAGTGGGGGGTTCTCAAGTCCAAGCTAGCTGTCCAGGCATAGTTTTCTTATAAAAGCTCTGTTTTGCGTTTTTTACTTACCATTTCAATTCAGGAAGAACTCCCTGGGTTCATACACTCCAGACTGTTCAAAGAAAGTATCCTGGGCAGAGATGGTGGAGGGAGATAGCTTCCGGGTGGGATGGACAGAGGGCACACACTCATGCAGTACAGCCCTGTGTGTCTGTGTGCCTGGGGTTGGAGATCAGGGGATATAGTTAACACTTTTGTAAAACATAGTTAATATATATTGTCTTTGTTTTCTTCTCAGATACTACATTAGTAATGAATATAAAGAAATGCCAGGAGGAAGAAATCTTTATAAGTAAGAGTGCTGCTGGGACATTGACATCAGGAGTTTCAGTGACAGATTATTCCTTGCCCCTGTCTGTCTGTCTGTCTGTCTGTCTGTCTGTCTGTCTGTCTGTCTTGCCCTAATTAATATTACACTGGAATTGTTATAAGTACTTATATTACTTCACTTATCATTCATTGATAACCAAAACAATTACTTTATTAGGTGTTTACTGGCATTTCCTAATTATGGGAGACTAAGGTTATTGTAAATTAATACAAGCATTTTGTGATGAAGAGAAAGCCCCTGGAGGGTTGCCATGGCCATCTGAGTCCTCTGAGACTGGAGCATGACATTAGTCAGTTTCTTTCTCCTATATATGTTTTGACGAAGCAATTAATCCCCACTGTTGGCTTTACAGAATTCAACTTACTGACCACACAGTGAAATGCCTTAGTTGTGACCTGAATCCAGAAAGATGTCAGTATTATACGGTGTCATTTAGTAAAGAGGCAAAGTACTATCAGCTGGGATGTTGGGGTAAGTTTGCATCGATGCCAGGAAGAACTAATGCCTGGCCTGGGAAAGTCCTGTCCCACAGCTCCGAGGGACAGGAGAGCCTAGGGGTTTCCTCCAGGAACCTATTTTTTCTTCTCTGCTCAGCCCCTTTTCCTCTGGCAACGTAAGAGCCCTCGAAGACACCTGAATCCCTTTCTACACTCCGTAGTACGTGATGTGGACACGTTACCTTCTTCCCTCTGAGTTCATTCTTAGACACCCACGTGTTCTAGGCTTTAAATAATTATTTTATGCATTTGCCTTTAAGTTAATAAGACACTGTGAGTGATGGTCTCCCAGAACCCTCACTGCCGTGTCTTCTGTTGATATTACTACTGTAATTTGTATTACAAGTCTAGAAGCCTGGGCAAGGGAAAGCCCAGTGGCATATTCAAGTCATACAGTAAGATCAAAGGACTCTAAGGGGCTTCTCTGAGTCTTCTTTTCTAATGCTGTACCAGGCTGCTTCTTAAAATGAGGAAAAAAATCTAGATATTCTGAAAAAGCGTAGTCAATGGCAAAGGGGGCTTCAAACGACTTATCCTGTTCTCTCCCTGATGCACTTTGGTGCACTTTATTCCCTCTGATGCATTTCTTTAGAGTTCTTTAGTATGGCTAAATGTTGCCATCATTTCTTGGGTATGTGCATTATACTAGGAGCTGTGCTAAAAGCTTGATATTTGTGATCTTACTTAAACCTTAATAAAACTCTCCAAAGTACATATTATCCTCACTTTATATGAAAAGGTATTGTCACTTAGACACACTGACCTAACCTATCTAGCAAGTAAGCCAGGATTCAAACCCAGGTCTAGCAGTGCCTTCATTGTGGTTTTAAGAGCAAATAAAGAAATTAAATATATCATTTTAATGCATCAAAATTAAATAGATCACGAGATAGCTTCGCTATAGATTACCTTCCACTCCACAGCTACCACAGTTGGGATAAATAGTGAAGATATGGGCTGGTGAGAAAAACACATTTCCATGCCAGAAAGAAACTGCTTATCCAAGTTAGGCACTGCAGATGTGTCTCCTGGCTCTCAGATTCTCCTGAGTGGGGGGCCTGTGAGCGGACTCGCCTCCTCCAGGGGAAGCTGCTTCCAGAGCCCTGCCCACTTACCTTCCAAGGAGCATAGGGCCTCGGAGCTAGTATGGTCAACATGTGGCCACAGAGAGTGGGGAACGCTAAGCTGTAATTTCAGCTTGCTGATGAGGACATTGGGCATGGAGACGGTAGCCTGCCCAGGATGTCCAGCGGGGCAGAGGTCCATTCCCCGCCCCCCCTTACCTGAGCCCTGTGCCCTTTTAGGAACGCATTCTTCACTTAATTGCAGTTATTTGTAAGAAAAACTGTGGGGGTGAGGAGGAGAAAGCTAAGCTTCTTGTCTCCTGCAGGAGCTGCTTTGCGCTACGCCAGCCAGTAATTGCTGATATGTTTGAAAGTTCACACATGCATGTTGTCCTCCTCTAAAACCTATCCTTCACCGGTTACTTTCACAGGCCCTGGTCTGCCCCTCTACACTCTGCATCGCAGCACTGATCATGAAGGTATTATGTCATACCTCCCCTCCACCAGCTAGCTTGTAGGGAAGCATGCACAGCCCAGGAATGGGGCCAGCATGGGTTTTCCCTTGGCATTAGTGTCTGACCCAGGAGCGGGGCACAAGCCTTCCTACCTGAAGTGTGCAAGGCCCAGCTGCCGCCCTGCATGCTTGCTCACTGCTGCACCATGTGACTTACCCTCTTTGTATTGTTATGGTTATGGCTGTTTCATGTATTTGTTTAGAGCTACGCATCCTGGAAGACAATTCTGCTTTGGATAAAATGCTGCAGGATGTCCAGATGCCTTCAAAAAAACTGGACTTCATTGTTTTGAATGAAACAAGTAAGTTACATGTCTTTCAGAATAGTGTTTTCCGTGGAAACAGTAATAAAATACAAATAATGTGACAGTTTGGTCTGAGAACATGTGCTTTGAATCTAATTTAAAAGGTTATTTTTCCATTTTTCTATTACAGCAACTACTACTTTTGCTCTGTGTGTGTGTGTGTGTGTGTGTGTGTGTGTGTGTGTGTGTGTTAAAACAGGACTCTACATAAAATATATTTTGTCAAGAGAGTATTTGGAGGAAATGTACGATAGGTCAGTTCATCAAGCTAGTGAGTTAGTTCTACCAGTGAGCATTAATTGTTAAAACATAGTGGCTAAGTTAAATTACACCTGCTATATTTTATCTTTGAACTATAGAGTTATACAATACCTAAGATGATTATGTTAAAATTTTGAGGTTGTTTCTAAAATGTTTAAACTTCAGACTTTTTGCGGGGATTTGGGGGAAAGAGGTTGCTATTTCCTAGTGACTCCGGTGGGGCTTGTGGTAAGCATGGATTACACTCGGGCACCTCTAAGAACAATAGGTTTATATGAGTTAAAAATACTTGTTTCACTTCAGTTTCTTTGTCTACTCAGGAATAATGACTTATGGGAAAGGAAGATACATCTAATGATGGATGAGTTTTGATTTTTAATTTAGCATAAAGGGAAATATGGAGTTGAAGAGATGGTTCAACCATTAGGAGCTGATACAGCTCCTGCGGGGCCCTGAGTTCGTTTCCCAGCACCCACACCCAGTGGCTTACAAACTGTGTAACTCCAGGCTCCAAGAATTCCAGCACCCTCTTCCGGAGTCCCAGGGCATCTGCTCTTACTCGCACAAATCTACACAGAGAGATACATATACACATAACCTAAGCTAATACAAATAAAATACTTCTTAAAAGGAAATGAAAAAAAAAAAAAAAAAAAAAAAAAGAACCCAACTGTCACCGCAAAGAGTAGGACGGGCCCTGGAAAGCAGGCCCGCTTCCGCAGAATAACTTAGCACACTGCTCAAAGGGAATGCGCGTGTGTCACCAGGGTCCTCGCTAGCTAACAAACACCTTCTGACCCAGCAGGGGTGCCACTGCTTCCTGTCCCTCAGACATCTTGAATGTAAAGAGCTCATTTTGACAGTCTGTTGCAAAGCTCTGCAGTGCATATGGAGCCGCCATTCTATTTCAGAGGGCACACAGGGGAAGGCCTTAGGTTTTAGCGCCGGGGAGGGCACATGGTTAAAAGGAACTTTTCATAGAGCATAGGAGGGGACCAACATAACAGGGGGAGGGGCCCATTAAGCTCTAGTCATTCTCACTACAGGAAAGGGGGTTGAGACATGGCCTGAGGAAATGAGACTTTGGGACCTCAAAGAACTGGTCCTCAGAAAAACTGCATATTTACAAAAAGATGGAGTTAAAGCCCCTTCTAATCAACTCGTGCAGGCCAGACAAGCTAGAGGGGAAATCATGAAGGGTACAGGCATTTAAAACATCGGTCAGTTTGGCTAATAGTTTGATATTTGATTTAGTATAATAAAAATTTATTTTTTTCTTACCTACATATTGAATAAAAAGCACAAAACAATTAGGAAACACAAATCAAAGATAAGCCCATCTATATAAATATTTGACTACTGAATCTTTCTTTTTCTTTTTAACCAAAATTGTTATGAAAATCAATCAAGAAACAAAAGGGAAAGTAAACATAAGATACACCTCAAGAGATCAGGGCTTTTGGTTTGTTTGTTTATTTGTTTGTTTGTTTTTTGAGCCTACAGTTTAAATCTTCCCAAGTATGTGGAATTCTCATTTATATTTATTAGAATTATTTATTCTGAGAGCAAAGAAGACCGACTCATTATTTTGAGATAATTTTATTATTATTATTAAACTGATGTAAAATCAAGCACAAGAATTTAAACGGACCCAAGGAAGAGCCCACAGAATGTGAAAGCAGTTTACTCCACAGAAGCCAATTTCATTCTGTGAAAGACCGGGCTGAAAACAGTGCTCTGCTTTGCAGTCTGGGATGGCAATAGGAATTATAAAATCGCTATTAAATCCAGATTTTAAAAGAGAGTTATGGCCGACCGCAAATTCTAAACAGCTTCAAGGAAATTCGAGAAGAAGAAAACATTTGGGAGGAAAATTTAGAACATAAACAAGCTAGATAAGTAGATTGGGTGCCAAAGAACAGAAGCATAAAAACAAAACATTAGCAATCCTGAAATGCACTTGTATTTTAGAAGGCATCGATGGATTTCACGGCTGTATTAGAAAGAGCTTAATTGTTTTACCACCATAGTAACTAGCACTTAATGAACAAAACAGCTGGTTTTTATATCTTTAAAATGTGGTCCTAAGCTGATCCTTCTCGTTTTCTATCTAACTTAGCAAATTGGTGAACTCTTGAGAAATTACTGAGAAATAAGGAATGCAATCTCACTAATAACTATTTTTAACTCACTAATTAATCTTTCTGCTTGTTTAGGATTTTGGTATCAAATGATCTTGCCTCCTCATTTTGATAAATCCAAGAAATATCCTCTACTATTAGAAGTGTAAGTATTCAAGAGAATAATTTACCAGTCAACTGCCACACTTCTCTGTGGGTACAGATTAATGACATATGAAGCCAATACTTCTCTCCTACATCATTGATTACTATTGCCCCTCCTATCTTGTACCTACAAGTCCCATCTGTGTTTTCTCCTAACTTAATAAACGAGATAGACACTTCCGTCTTAATCCTATGCTTTGCTTTGCTTCCCTAGAGTTTAGGGGAGTCCCACTGGCCTTTTCTGGTTCTCATCTCTATCTTTTCTTCCTGACAAGCAAGAGAAGGGCACTTTTAATCTACCAAATTTTCTGTCATAGGGCCAAGGAACTTCATGTTACAAAAAAAATATTTACTCATATATGAATGCATGAATATGTTCTTCCATTTAAATTTAGAATGCTACAACATCTAGTTTTAAATTAAAACAATGTGGTATTTTGCTTAAATGAAAGTTCTTTTAACTTCCATCTCTAAAGAAGAGACAAGAGCATGTTAGTATTCATGCAGGACTTGCTCGTTCACTGTGGGGTTGCAAGAGCCAGTGAATAGGAAAGAGATGAATTGGGAGGGAACTATTATTAGAGAAGATATGTATATACCCAGAAGTCATGTAGACTGTGCAGAGAGAACATTGAAATAAGAAGCAATGAGCTATAGGGATTGTCTCTTGGTACACAGGGGATTTGATAAAAGTTGCACATATGACTACATGTGTGGTAAATCGTAGGCTGTGAAGGTTGCAAATACAACAATGTTAAAATTCTTGCATGGATGAATAATATACTTATTTCCTATTTCAAGTTTATATTTTGTTGTCCTTGAGGTTTTAAGTACTACGGTCCTTTCTTCCATGGTGTAGAGTCTCAGAGTGAGTAACACTATGTAAGAGGCTTGGGAGAATGAAAAGCATGTGATCTCTGGTCAGAGTTCTTAAGGAAACCCCAATCTAGGAAATAAATGCATAGATTGGGATGGAAAACTACACTAATCATCATTGTTATTTTTATAAGACAATTTCCCCTATCCTGAGTATTTGATGAATAATATTTTCTATTTCTAAGATTGCACAGTACTTAAAATGTAGAATGTGTTTGACAATAGTGTTCAAATACAAATCTTAGGAATGTATTGAAAGAACACAGCCATGGTGGTCATGTTGCCAAATTTAAAGAATGTGATTGTCGTCTCAGAGGTTTACTGCTGAATAAACTTATCATCTCTAGTTCTTTCTGAACACTGGCTGGCTGGTTCAACTCAGCTGTTCTGGCCCAAACTCCTTTCCAAACTGACTGATCCAATTTGGCTCCTCTCCTTCTCACTAAATTGCTCTGTTTGACCTCAAACTAACTCTGGCAATTTGTTCTAATCTTCTGGCTCCTTCTTATTCTCTGCCTCCTTCTGTCTTCACCTACAACCTGTCTTTGTAAAATTGTCCCAGTAAAACTTCTCTCTCTCTCTCTCTCTCTCTCTCTCTCTCTCTCTCTCTCCCTCCTCTCTCTTTCTCTCTCTCTCTCTCCCTTCCCCTCCTCTTTCCCCCTCTGCCCCTCTCTCTCCCTTTTCCTCAACCCCTCCCTCCTCTTTGCTGCTCACTTAAGTTGCTTCTCTTTTCTCTGCTATTTTCCTGTGAATTAAGTGTATACTATCTCTGACTGATCACTTTGCCCTTCAGTTAGACGTCACTTTCAAACATGGCTGCTTCCTTCTACAAACTACTCTTGCTTTCATTTTTTAATTAAACATGCGTACTAAGGGCATGCCTGTATTTCAGCTAGTTGTGTGGTTTGTCTGCATTTCAGCCAGATCACACAGATGTAGAAGGTCTTTGAATGTGATTCTTGTCAGAGCAGCCTTGTTGCTGGATTAAAATTCTTCTGTAAATGAACCTATTCTTGATAATTCAGTGCCTACAGTTATTTTCAGGCTCATGATTGAGAAAGATGTAAATACCTGGTCCATAGGAGAAAAATGCTAGCGTTCTTTATTTAAAGGTGGAACTTTTCACAGATATGCAGGTCCCTGTAGTCAAAAAGCAGATGCTTCCTTCAGACTCAACTGGGCCACTTACCTTGCAAGCACAGAGAACATCATAGTAGCTAGCTTTGATGGCAGAGGAAGTGGTTACCAAGGAGATAAGATCATGCATGCAATCAACAGAAGACTGGGAACGTTGGAAGTTGAAGATCAAATTGAAGCAGTCAGGTAAGCAACTCAGATTAACTCATACATGGTTGACTTTGTCTTTCTTTCTTTCTAAAATAAGAAGAATGTGAAGTTTTTTGAGGGTGAAATTATAATCCTTTACCCCTGTTAAATTTTAGTGCATATAATATGTACATAGAGATAAAAACATGAGTCACTATAGGTTTATATGAAGTTTTAGAAAGGCACTTACTAAGTTTTTTTTTTTTTAATATGGCTTGAGAAAGGGAATTGGCAAATACCCTACTGTCATTCAAGAGTGGAGGGTAAACTCCATGAAACACAGGGATAAACTGAGGGAGGAGTGACTGTATTAGTGAGACTTCTGGCTGCTGTGACAATATGTCTGGCGGAAAGAACTTTCAAGAGGAAGGATTCATTTGGAATCCTAGTTTGAGAGATGTCAATCTATTATTCTTGGCTCAGTTGGATAAGGACAAACCACAGTGTTTTCAGCCCTTTCTTGTGGATGCTTCGATGACAATTTTTACTTTAAAGTTGGCTGGAAGCAACCAGCAGCTATCATGCCAGGCACCGAATGCTAGGCAGTCCTAACATTTCCTCCCTCAAATAAATTAGTCTTTCACCATGAAACCCAGCCTCCCACAAAGTCTTAGGGCATGGGACAAAGGTCCTTTACTACAGTAAAACAATTTGGTCCAATTGTTAGTCAATCACCCACCCCACCCTGGAGTCTGATTCCTAATGAGCAGGATTTATTGCTGCTTACATCCTTACAGGCACTCTGGTTTTCTGAGCTCCCAACATGATCGCTCATTAACTTCTGCTGACAGCATTCTAGCTGGCTTTCTCAAAGCATTTTTCTGAATTTATCATCCAGACTAATTTCAAATGTTTCTGAATTATGAGATTTAATGAGTCACAGCAATGACCCTATCTCTTGGTACCAATGATCAATGTCAGTGAGATTTTCATTGCAATTACAAAATTCATGATTAAACAACTTAAAAGGAGGAATTATTTATTCTGCACCATGGTTTCAGAGCTTTCAGTCCACAGTCCTTGACTCTGTTGCTTCCAGGCCTGTGGTGAGGTAGAAAATTATGGCAGCAAAATTTGTGGTGAGCCTATTTGCCTCATGGGATAGTAAAGTAGGCTTTCTCTCCTCCCTGTTCGTATTACTTCTGTGCCCTCACTGATGGAAAGGTACTGTTCACATTCAGGGTGGGCCTTCCTCTGTTAGTTGTTTCCCCATAGATACACGCAAGGCTGTTCTTTAGTAATGCTTAAGCCATTTCTCAGTGCAATCACATTGAAAATTAAATTTAACTATCACACTAGGTTAAACATCTGGCTAAATAGTTGAGCCCTCCCCTTATAGTCAGAACTACATGGTAGAGAAGTTGAATGTTCATTATAGTGAGTAATAGCTATGATGCCCAAGAACTGGCCCCTACAGCCTGGACAAGGGTGACTCTTCTATTTTTGGAAAGTTTTGGGGCACAACAATCATGAATCACAATTATGAGGGCTTCATTAAGTATGAACACCATCTCATTCTGGCCTTTCCACATACAAGGACAAGCTGATGTGTTTTGGGTTAAAAGAGAGAGTCATACTATGGAAAGCACATGGCTTTCAACTGCAGAGTAGCCCTGGGTGGGGGGGTATTCTTAGCGTGTATTTCAAGTAAAGAAACAGAATTTGTTGAGGTGAACTAGGATTAGAATCCAGTGCATTCCAACTCTTCCATTCAAACACATCCCGCTGGTGAATTGAATATATAACCTTTGGGTTCCCAAGCAATTTGTTTGGAAAAGTCTAATAAACCAGCGGTTTGAGACCATGTTGTAAATTAGAGACTGAGAGATGCAGAATGACCCATGAATGATCATTGTATTGAGAAAAATAACTTTAAAGAGAAATTGTCAATGAAAATAAGAGATGTCAGATAAGTATCTCTAAGTGAATGAAGTCCCTTATGCCAAAGTTAATTACTGGCCATTTTCTTTAAAATGTAAAAGGAATTTTAGATTAATGAAAGGGCAAATCAAAGGTTTTATTGTAAAAATAAGCTTTTATCTAGCAAGACTGGTCACCTTTCTATGAGAGGGAGCTATGGTTTCTGTAACCTCATAAATCTGAGTTCTAAAAGTGCTAAAATCGCCGAGTTCAATATTTATAAGATAAAGTCTCCGTTTAAGACAATAATGATGTGCAGTACTACCTGTCCAATGGAACACAGTTACCGCCGCTAAAAAGAACTGAATTCAGGAACACAGGTGGCTTCCCAAATAACACTGAATGAAAGAAGTCAGGAAGCTCAAAATCAAGCACAAACTCAGGTCGATATTTATGGAGTACAGCAAAAAGAAACATTTTAATTTATTTTCACTTTTCAGACAGGAAAGTGACCAGGAGTTACCTTGTGATAGCATACATGTTTACTTTGTAAAAGTCTATCACCCTGTGCAGTCATGATTCAGATCCTCTGTGTTTAAAAAGATTGACAAGGAGAAAAGTTGAAAAGTACTCTTAATTTGTTCTGGTACCACTTGTGTCCACAGCCGTGGACACGTATCACTAATTGAGAACAGAATCAATTGTCCATCAATGGGAAGACTTCCACACCTCCTATAACACCACAAAATTAGACATTCTATCTGCTAGACGTCCTTAAGTAAAAAATAATTGGCTTTTGATTTAAGGATAAGATTTAAAAAATAGGAGCATAAAACAAAGTTCATATATTTTTTTTTTTACCTGCATTTCAACTCCTGACACAGCTGAGTGGCAAAGACGTTTCTTAATCCATCAAAGAAAATGTACTTTCTTTTAATGGTGCTGAGCTAGCTAATCAACACCCAGCCCAGGATGGGATTTAGACATTTGTGTTTAAATTCTCAGGTAAGAGTCCAGAGACAATTCTAAATCAACTCAGATGTTCTCCGTGCCCTTTTCTTTTTCTTTTGCAGGGGGTAACCACTTTCAAATGAAAAAACATCTGGAGAGATTTAAATTCAATTATGTAAAGAAAAGTGCATCTGGGCTGCAAATTTTTATATAAAGCTGTGAAAAAAACTGCCAGGATTTGTTTTCTGTGAAACACACACACACACACACACACACACACACACACACACACACACACACAGAATTTTTATGGACTCAACCCTTCTTCATGTAGTTCTGATGTTAGCATGGTGGACAGCTCTCAGGTGGTTTTTGACCACTGGTCCAGGTTCTCTTAATTTGTAATAGAATGGAGAAGAGAAAAAGGGACAGGCTTTTCACACTTGTACAGTTAGCTTACTTTTCTATACACAGTGGAAAGCTGATTGCAAACTTCTTTCATGTGTTCTAGGCAATTTTTAAAAATGGGATTTGTGGACAGCAAGCGAGTTGCAATTTGGGGCTGGGTGAGTAGACTCATGGATTTGTATGCACTCCTCAGTGAATGTAACAGAGTGGAGGTTAATTTACCTTGTGCATGTAAATATGTAAATCTTTGGGGATGAAAATCATGTTTGTCAAATTTTGGGCCTCTGAGCAGCAGGCTTCCTAAATGTCTACTGAGCTAGACTTGTAACTCTGTTTATTGTGATGAGATAGAGAGACCAGAACAAGAGTGGGGAGGGAAGAGGGGAGGTGGGTGGAGAAGGCAAAAAGAAAAAGAAGGCAAGAAAAAAAAGGTATCTTATTAATCAGCAAAGGGTTTGTGCTTATTGTTTTTATTTATTATTTTCTTTAACTTTTGTATCGTCACTAGAGTCCCCTAATGCTCCATGCTTGTTTCCTGATGTCTATGAGAAGGGAGCAGGACTCTGAAAGTGTATACTTTAGACACTGGCCAATTAAAGCCAATTTAAGCCTCATACACCATGCTTTCTATCTCTAAAGAGGCGCAGTATATAAAGATGTGAGAAATGTGGAAACCGCGACTCGCTTACCATATGTCCTATTCCTTTACCTCCATAAAAATAACTGTTTCCATTCCCCAGTCATATGGAGGCTATGTCACCTCAATGGTCCTGGGAGCGGGAAGTGACGTGTTCAAGTGTGGAATAGCCGTGGCCCCTGTGTCACGGTGGGAGTACTATGGTACGTAGCTGCTGTGGTGTGCAATGAGCTATTAAGTGTTGACCTTAACATTCTAGTGAGAAAACCATTCCTATTTTAGTTTTCTGTGTTTCTATGGAAAATAATAGGCTGGTTTCTTTCCGTGGCTGTTTACAGAGACACGTAAGATGTTCTCATTTGTTCTGCTGCTGCACAAGCCCGAGTGCTATTGTGTGTTGCCTACACACTTAATTTCTCATTAGCAAATCCTGTTTCCAGAATTTTAAAAGTGTCAGTGCTACATTTCTCGAATAAATGTTTCTTTATCGTGATTAGAGTTTGATTTGGGACTTCACATATTAATAGAGGAGAGGAAGTGTCGATCCCTTTTCCTCTGAATGAAGAGGGCAACCATTAGTTAGGCATCACAGGAAGAGAAGACAGGAACAGATGAATTTCCAGGGGGATTTGCTTTCCCATCGTCTTTTAGTACTAGAATATCATCTTCGTCATGAGATAGACCATACGACATCATTTTCCCTGAGATGACAATGCCCAGGGCAAGACTAGGCAGAGGTGAGCATCGAGGGGTAGGAAGGAGATGCAATATCTTCTCTGACCTCACTTAGGTTCTTTATGTAGTAGTGTAAGAATGGAATTGTTACTAAAGAATATGCTTGTTAATATTTATACCCTAATGTATGGCAGTACCAATCCTGTGAAAACTCATCTTTGAAATTCTCTCCAAGTCAAGAGAAGCCAATGTACAAAACCACCATCTTTCGGTTGAAAACTTTGCAGGTGCAGATACAATTTAATTTGCACACAATAGAGTTGTTTTTCGTGTGATACTTTTGTTTTTAATTAATTGTTTTGTTGGATGGTTTGTTTCTGGAGACCTCTGGTGGTCAATCAAATAATAAAATGGCCCTTGTGAGGTTGCAGGCATGTAAGAGAAGTTCATTAAATGTACATGGCCTAATACACAGTAACAAAAGAGAGCTTTGAATATATGTGTTTTTAAACAATTGTATTCAAAATTGAAAACAATGAGTATGTAAGTGATGTTTCAAGACATTGCTCTAAAATTTCACAGCTACAGTATGTAGCTATGCATATTTTTTAAAAATATTTTTTTAAAAATTTCAGATCTTAATATACATGTAAATGTGGTTAATATCGATGTAAAAAGTGGCGTGTCCTGAGACAAGCTGATTGGGGCTGCGGAATAGATGTTGAAAAAAATTTCATATTGCTCTCAAAGACTGTTTTCCCCCCTATTAAATATATAAGCAATATTGTTACTATTTGATTTATTAAATTAGAATATACATGAAAAGCTTATTATCTTTTACTTTTAAGTGTCCTTTAAGATACTATATTTTTATAGGAGTGTTCTGTAGATACATAAAATTATACATAGTCCATATTCACTTTAAGTAAAATAATAGATGTTACTGTTGCTCAGTTAGGAGCAGGGGCAGTGGCAAACAAGGAACAAACACTCTTCATCTGTGTTTTTAATCTAAGCCTCAGTCACTGCAAAGCATTAAAGTGTTGACTTCAAGCAATCAAAGGTTTTAAAGAATTCATAGAATTAATGTCGAGATGCTTGTCCAATCCAGGGACAGTCAAGCACCGAAGCAGTACATGACTTTTATACTCATTTACTACAATCTGGCCATTTAAGGAGGCAGCTTTTAAAACATCATATAAAGCAAAAGAAATCAGATTCAGAAAGACAAATGTCACATATTTTCCTTCATATGTGAAATCTAGAACTGACATTAAAATATAAAGGACCGTGAGTATGACATGAGAGTAGACGGGAACTGTCTGGGAAAATCAAGGAGACATGCAGTATAACAGGACCAGGAGGGGGATGGGCTGAAAGTAGGCACAGCAGCATGTACTTGAATGGGATATCTTTATTAAACTCGCACTTTGTACAAGGAATAAACACTAATAAGTTACAAAAAACAACAACAAAATTCCATCAGTGATATTTTAGGGTAATATATAATATAGGATTTCAATTTTTTTAAATTGAGTAAAGTTATGTTTAATTACCCAAAATAGCTAAACCAATTGTGCAACCTGTTATTCCACCATATTTATATATAAAAGAGCTTATGTCAGTTCAGCAGACAGATATTAATGTAATCTGTTCGCAGTGCTCAAGTGTTACAGCACAAAACTTGAGACCTCCCCATAAAGTGAGGGAAAACAAATGTTTAACTTGAATTATGATGAGGCAGCTGTGTCAATATGGACTGTTAATTCTTCCTTTTCATCATAGTGGGTCTCAACCAGCCCAAAATCTAAGGTCGAAGTAAGCCACTTATAATTGATAATTGCTAGGTATTTCCAAAAGGAGATGGATTATCCTAGCAGGAGGGATGTTTTTGTCTCTGTACCACAAGACAAGTGAAGTACTAGGTGACTCTGATTGAGTGGGCCTCACTGCAGGTCAATTGACAGCTGTGTCTTAGGTTGTCTGGTTTGTACGTCCACTGCCCTGATCCTGAGGGCTGAGTGCAGATGGATCAATGCTGAAGATGGGTCCTCAGTCTGAGAGTGCGGTCTGGCCATAGGCATCTCTAGCTGCATTAGCAAGGGTTGGTGGAGGAGATACTTTCATGAGTTCAGGCACAGGACGACAGGTAAAGCAATGCGGTAGATTTAAGAAATACTGTTATTGGAGGAGTTGAACTCTTGTCTCTTTTCTTATCCCAGACTCAGTGTATACAGAGCGTTACATGGGCCTCCCAACTCCAGAGGACAATCTTGACCATTACAGGGTAAGAGCTGTGTCAATCTTATAGTTGTGGGTAAGTGGCCCATGAGCTTCGTAATTGTATGTATTTTAGAAAAAAAATATTATTTCCAACAAAATTCTTGTTAAAAAGAAGTAACACAGGTGGTTTAGAGATACTCCAATAGCTTCCCCTACTATATTTTGCATAATTACAGTCTTTATCATATGCTATATAGGTCACAATATGCATTCATTTGGAAATACAAAGCAACATCAGATAATTACTTTAATTATAAAAATTTCAGTTTAGCAAACATGTCAGAGTCAACATATTCTTTTAGGACCCAGAAGATTCTTTAAGCCTTTAGCAAGATATTAAAGTTTTCATGTTATTATAGTAGTTAAAAGGTAAATGCATGCCTATAATCCTCTTACTCGCAGCCAGCTATGTAGATTTTTAACACAGGATTTGCATAAAGCACGCGAGGAGGTGGCAGGTGCAGTTGGGGAGTACCCCGAAGAGCCCTGTCCATAAATTATCAAACAGCTTTCAATAGTGGGAGAAGCTGTGGGCAGCTGGCTCTCCAGAGAAGCTGACACATTTGAAAGGTGAGCTGACCATAGCTGTACTTGCTGCTACTAGTGTGGCGGCCACAGTCAAGCCAGAACACACTGCATCCTCCTGATGCAGCTGTATGAACCAGCACCACATTGACATTTTCAAAACTTTCCTGGGTCTGTTGGCACTATTAGTTGAGGAAAAAAAAAAAACCTTGTAAACTAAATTAAAGCTTTCCGATAACAAGTAAAATCATCTCTGACATTTCCATTCTCCAAAGATGTCCAAAAACTCTCCGCGGGAGTATGAATTAAAAAGAGAGAAAAACAAGAATAATGTCAATGCAGAATTTCCTCTGTTGTGACTCTTAATACATAGACCTAAGAGTAATATTCCTCTGAGCAGAATATATATATTTTTATAAGATGTCATCATTACTACAATGAAATCTGAAACCGTCTGATCAAAACACAATGAATTCAAAGTTTCAACTTTGCAAGATGTGTGCCTGCGTGTGCGTGTGTGTATAATTTTACTTTTACTTGCTACTTTCAACTTAACTAGCAAGCTTGCATGTGCAAAGGGCATGTTGTATTAGTACCTGCATGTTTTTAAATAGTTTCTGAGTCGTGATAGAAGAGTAACAACCCGCAAATTAAGATGACGCACTAGACATCTTTACCTACAAAGAAGCCTCCTGATCAGGCTATTCCTACTGCGGTCAGAGCTCTCCTTGGAGGCTGCACACTCCGTTCTTCTCCCTCTTTCTATCCCACATCCTGTAATCTGCTTTAGGCATTGTTTATCTCATTCATAACTACAACGCTCCTAGCAAATGATCTTGCTCCCTGTGTAATACTAGCCCAGTTTGCAAACTTTTGTTGTGTTTTCCCACAATACAGTCTATTTCACACCTTGCTAGTACCTTAACTATATACACATGCAAACACACACACACAGACAGACAGACACACACACAGACACAGACAGACACACACATACACAAAAGACAATCACATACACAGACATACACATATACACAGACAAACAGACAGACACACACAGACACAAACACACACACAGGCACAGACACACAGGCACACACATAGACATACACATACACAGACATACATACACACACACATACACAGACAAACAGACACACACACACAGACACACAGACACAGAGACACAAACACACACCTATACACATACAGGCACACACACACAAGACACTCACATACATAGATACACACATATACACAAACATACACATACAAAGACACACAAACAAATAAACAGACACAGACAGACAGACGCACGCACACACACACACACACACACACACACACACACACACACACACTGCCTCAATGGCACCTTCCTTTGTACCTGGCCTGGTTTAAATGTCAGATTCTGTCTTTCTGTAGCTGTCATTTCTGACATGGCTATGGGTCCCTTATACCTGACTTGTCATCTGTCCCCATGCTCATGTATTAGGAAGCTTCCTCTCTCTCTTTCTCTCTCTCTCTCTCTCTCTCTGTCTCTCTCTCTCTCCATGGTTGCTTTCCTTTTATGACTCTTAACTCTCCTGCACCGGATTGCCCACCCCATACTGTTACCCCACATTACTTGACTTTAACACTTCAGTTGTTGGGTGTCCTTCTGTGAAGCATCTTATCTTGCAACTTAGCTTGACTTAATTATTTAAAAAGGTTGTGTGTGTGTGTGTGTGTGTGTGTGTGTGTGTGTGTACTCTGATGGAGCATCCCTAAAGCTCAGCATCTTTATTATATGCAAACAAGGACCTACACGTACACAGCGCTCAATTCTTGGTACCAGAAGCAACCTTATTCTTCTTACTGACAAAGGTAATCTGTGGCCTCCAGGTTATAATAATAATAACGGGAGTGTAAACACTCCAAGAAGGCAAGTGTAGCAAAGGAGCCTTTCTTGGGCTGCCTTTGGGCCCTAAGGATGTCCAGCAGCTCTGGGCACAGTTGCTTAAATCTGTCTTTAAATATCTTGATACCCTCCTAGCATTCCAGAGGGGCGGGGTACAGCTCCTGGGTCAGCTGGCTCAGCTGGGCTGTGTGAAGTAGAAGGTTCTTCAGGACAAGCAGAGAGATATCATTATGATAGAAGTTGACTTTAAGGAGCTGGGAGCATTTGTTCAGGGCAGGCAAGAAGGCTTTGAAATGAGAGTCCCTCCACACTGCTCCAGTTCCAGAATTTGCAGAATACTTGTGACTTTCTCAAGGATGAGTCCCAGAAGCTCAAGGCCTACATCAGATAGAAAGACAGCATTCAGGTCCAGATGCTTGAACTTACAAATATTCAGTCAATGGGGCAGGTACTTGAAGTCTGACTAAAAGGTTTTACGGATACAAGTTATATTTTTCCGCCACCTTTTTCATTATTGATGCTTGATTCTTTTCTTCTTCTTAATTATCCAACCTGAAAGATGGTTTTCTTGGCTGTGCCCGAGCATGGAAAGCCCCTGTAAACTCTGAGATATATTGCCTAGTATTCCAACGCCTGCCTCTGGAGAACGGTGAATGAGAAGAAGAAAAAGCCCAATCTGAAGAGCTGACAAGGCCAGTGGCAGAGGCTTATGTCCAAACTCTAACATCAAAATTCATCAGGACACTTGCCTTGCTTCCTCAGAGCACAAACCACCATTTATGTTCTCTCTGTAATGCCACATAGCACAGCAGTTTGAATCTACCATTTCGTGTTCCCTTTTCCAGTCTTTTCTATGGGCTCCTTTTTTTCTGACACCGATCAATCCTTCCTTCTCCTAGCTCTACCCCCCACAGTGGTGGCCATTCTCATATCTCCCCTTAGGTGTTCCCTGTATGAGGTAGTCATGTAAATAGAAGCCACTTCCTCCTGCCAATGGCAACACTCGCACACTGGGTGCACAAAGTCAGTCTTCCTCTTCGCTGCACAGATGGCATCCGAGGACTGTTTAATCCTTCCACGCCAGGAGTCGGGTTTTCTTGGCATGAAATGCATTGCTGGCAATGGACACACTAAAAGTGCCAGTACCAGGGAGCTAAAGGTTCCCAATGTGTTACTCAGAGGAATTATCTGGGCGGGTGATAGCTAAGGTGGGCAGGAAAAAAGCGAGGTAAACGCACTAAGGGAATTGTGTCCACCCAGCTCTGCTCCAGTGCTTCCTCTGAGCAGGAAGGACTGAATCTGTGTGGGGATCTGAATCTGAGTTGAGCACTGAATCTAAGGGCCTATTTTTGGTGCACAGCAGGCTTTAGAATAAAGCTGCCCTCCTTTGTTTTTTAAATGAGCCTGTGCTTTTGTCTCTGGCAAGAATATATTCAAACATTCTATTTTTCCTCCAAGGTCCCAGCTGCCCCTCTGGACGAGGCAGGCATCTCCTACTTCTTTTCTTTCCCAGGTTTGCTTTCTCTCTCTCTCTCTCTCTCTCTCTCTCTCTCTCTCTCTCTCTCTCTCTCTCTCTCTTTCTCTCTCTCTCTCTCTCTCTCACTCTTGCTCCTGTCCTATCCCTTGATAAGACAGAGAGCTAATTCAACAATTCCTGAAAGGTTTCTGTCCCTCTGTGCACTTCCGTGGGTCGAGAAAATATTTTGAAAAAAAAAAATTCCCGTTTAGTCAGGACTCTCTTAGCACATCCAGAGTTAGGAATGCACAAAAGGTTAGGTTGTGCAATAAGTAAGTTTATATTCTTAGTTAAGAAGCCATTGACACACAGAACTAGAGCATTTGGAAGAGAATATAATTTTCAGTACAACTAGATGAGATGATTCAGTACAAAGGGATAAATGACCGCTTTAGAGGAATCCAATTCTCCAAGAGAACACACCTGTGAATTTGGACCCTTTTACTACTGAGGAAAGAGATGCCACCAGGTGAATTGTCAGTGTGTGCCCTGCTCAAAGCTAGTACACCATCTGTGAAGGCATATAACTGTATGGTTCCCCACAGCGGGGATGTTATTTCCTATATTTTAAAAGTAATTATGAAGATTAGGAGATCCTGAGGCTCAGGCTTAGACTCAATACAGTGACCCCTGTGGTGACCCCACAAGACTTTTTGAAGATCATCACCCACTATGGACAAATGACAGGGCAGGAACTCTTTTAAATACTACAAGAACTCCAAAGAGGAACTCCCCCGCCCCCCCAAAGAACCTAGTCCCAGAGAAGTGACAAGTCTGAGCTACTGAGTAGTACAATTCTGTAGACAGATCTTCTCTACCAGCAGTCTCCATGCATAACAGACAGAAATGGCAACGGATTTAAGCAAAGAAATAGGGCAACCAAGGAGGCAACTCTGCAGTCAGTAGCCCTGAGCAAGGAGACAACTCTGCAGTCAGTAGTCACAAGCAAGGAGACAACTCTGCAGTCAGTAGCCATGAGCAAGGAGACAACTCTGCAGTCAGTAGTCACAAGCAAGGAGACAACTCTGCAGTCAGTAGCCATGAGCAAGGAGACAACTCTGCAGTCAGTAGCCA
>CM052701.1:105573672-105694977 GCA_028551405.1 Uromys caudimaculatus
ATGAGCAAGGAGACAACTCTGCAGTCAGTAGCCATGAGCAAGGAGACAACTCTGCAGTCAGTAGCCCCAGGCATGCTGCAGTGTAGCCACACCTCAAGGAGTGGGATCCTGACCAATGGGTGATCAATTTCTCAAAGCCCATCTGCAATCAGAACTGCAAGGCATTAAAACATAAGAGTCTTTCATTCATTTATTCAAAGTGTCTGGCATTTGATTTGTTCAAAAGTTTATTCCTTATAGATAAGAAAAAAGTAAAAACACTGGAGAGAGAAATTTGTAAATGGTAACAGAACATAAACTTGAACATTACACAGTATCCAATCTGTATGGAAAAGACTAGAGACTTCCAAATTGTGATCATAGGGCCTTATCTATGTCAGAAGCCTATAGGGAGTTCAGGGAAAAGGAGGAGCCAAAAATATAGGATTTCAACTCCCTGCCCCCACCCAGGTTCACTCACCCATTCATTTACTGTGTTAGTATAACTAGACTGTATTCTAAGAGCTTTACATGAATTATCAGTTTCATGTCTCCCTGATTCCCACCATTGCATTGACAGGGAAACTGAGGCACTAAAATATCAAGCAACATATGGATGTTGAGGGTTCGAAAAGGAAGAGGACACTGTATGAGCCAGGAAAGAAGGGGAGGAAAGGGGAGGATCAGAGAGGTTCCCAACAGGTTACAGTGAGGGGGAGAGGCATTGAGGGAGAGAGATAGTGACAGAGAGAAGGGTTTCCATGGGATCTCTGAGACAGATCTATTCAACTGAGGAATGGATAGCTTTGGGAAGAGCAGACCAAATGGTGACCAATACATCCGGCAGGGCGTAGACTGGAGAAGGAATTGTCTTGGGAATAAGCAGAGGAGTAGGAGACAGAGGGCAGGAGGAGTGGGGCCCCGTCCTGAGCCTTGCTGCCAAGAGGAGAGGGCAGCCTGGAACACACAGAAGGGCTGATTTAACTTGTAGAGGAGATTTATTTTGCATTTTGCTCAAAATTTGATAGGCTTTTGGCAAGTGTATGAAACAGTCATGGATTTGGCAGTCTTCTGCTAGCAGATTTGAAACGCTCAATCCTTAAGAACTGCTGTATCGTTAGGTTATGCAAAACAGGGTGCAATTTTGTAAATATGCCATCTTGCACTGATTTGACATTTGTTCTATTATCCCAGAATATGCCAAAGGGAGAGAGACCTTCAGATTTAAGCCAAACCTTAACTTGTTTGTGGAGTGCTGATAAAATGTTGACTGCTGTGTGATCTTTAAAGCAGCCAGGGTTGCTTGTGAGGCCTGAGGTAGAGCCCCCTGTCTGGGGTGGATGGGAGCTCTTTCCTTGGCAGCTCAGGGGTGCAGTTGTTGGGTAGATGTAAACAAGTAAAACATCTTATTTAGTGGGTTGGATTCAGTTTCTCTTAAATGTTTTCTGTGCCCTCTGCTTGGTATTAATGATGATTCTCTACATGGCACCTTTTAATATTATTTAATATTATTCATGCAGCATTGATTTCAGGAGGAGAATCCATAGAGTAAGCTAGTAAGCCCAAGGCTATAGTTTATTGAGTTGTTGTTATCTCTCAGACCCAGTGACTGTTTGGTCCTCTAGAGGAGCCTGTGGGTGGTAATGAGTAGTTTGGCTGTGATATCAAATGACTATAGAATATATTGGTCAGGGACATGGACTTTGGAGTTCAAACAGCCTGCATTGAGAGCTTGCTTCCATTACTTCTAGAAGTTTGAACTTGAGGAGGTCATGTTCCTTCCCTGAGCCTTAATTTCCTCCTTTACAGAATGGGAGTAACCAGAGATGCCTCCCAGAGTCACAGAAGTGATTATAGGAGACCCCCACACCTGCCATGATGTAAGCTTCAAAAGCATGGCAGCTGCCACCATGCTTATCTTCTGGGAGCAAATTGTCCCTCTGACTTGTGGATGGCACAAAGGGTAGCGTGAAAATTGTCACACCTCCTGTTTCTCACAGCACTTCCCTACTCTCATCAGCTCCTTCCTTTATTTCAAAAATACAAAGATTTATTTGTTGGAAGGTAGCTGAGGAACCAGCATGATCCAAGAAGCAGCTACAGATGGTTCTTCTTGGGGATTGAAGGAAAAGCTCCTCACAGAGATGCTGTAGAATCGGCATTGCCGCTGGACCAATCCTTTCCACTTCTCTCTGCCAGACTGTTGCTGGCAGCAGGGCTCTCCGGAAGTTTCTAGCCTCAGGAGAGTGCCAACTGCACCACCATTGCATCCCTGCCCATTTATCACTCTGAGCTTCCGTTTTTGTCATTGGTGATAGACTATTCGACTTTAACATAGTCATCTATTTCCTTTTTCTCATTCCTGTTTCCATGGATAGGCAATGGGGGAATCATCCAATTTGGGTGCGTGAAAATAGTACAGTTAATATCTTCCCAACCATTAATTATATATTGGAGAAATGCATGCATTGCCTGCACACTCAGTTTGCATGTCTCCTCTACAGCTTGAAGTGTGCCTTACAGTGGGCAGTAGTCTTACCAGAGAAGCCAGGACGCACAGTCCAGTAATGAACCACACACCTATGGTTCCAGAGGCAGAGTGACATCATCACATTTGTGGGAGGAAGGGTTGTTTCCTGCACGGAGAGCTCCTAAGAGGGTGTGCTTTTGGCAGATGCCTTTTGAAAAGTCCCTTGGGAGGCTTCTCCCAATGAGCAAGGAAACGTGTACTGAAATGGCACACTTATCTTGCAACTGCAGGGGAAGCTTTTGTTTTATTTTTCTCTTGCTGCATTAAAGTATTTGTCTTTCTTTCTTTGTAGTGTAATATTGTTAATGTAAAACAATTTGCATCATGACACTTTTATCACAGTTTTCGTCTTTTTCTCAGTATGTTGCGTTTCTCACCATGTCTAGTTCATCACAGCTACAGTGTGTACATCACAACATTTATCTTAGGCTCAGGGTTTTACTTGTTTATAAAAATTGTCTTCTTTCAGCCTGTATTCACTCCATTTAAGAAAAAAAGGCAGCCAGAAACTGTTTTGGTCCAAACTCCAGTAGTTATCACATTCCTTGCTAACTGTCCTGTGTATTTATATGTCTCCTAACTATTACTCTATGTTTCAATGACATTTCTCCATCTCGTGGCCCTGGGAGTTGTTTGGAGCAGCTTTTCTGTTCATGCTGACAAGCAAGGCAGGCCCATGGGGCTGCTAGAGGTGAAGCGAGGTGACACAGTTGTATATCCGGGTCAGGTCTCCGTGTTCAAGTTGAGTATTACGTGTGAGTAAAGGGTAGAATTGAACTTGTGAAGGAACCTGGTGGCAGAAAGTCAGCACAGGCTGGGTGCTTGGCTGGTAGAGGAGACCACTGGGAAGGGCCCTCAGGGGCCTTGGCCCTGTAACTCAGAATAAATCATGAATCTTACCTTCCCGACTGCAGCCTTGTCTAGTGGATAACAATGACTTTTAGGAGAGTTTGATTTGATAGTCTGCTGTTGAAGAGCAGAGAATAAAGTTTTGTGCTATCACCTGCTGATGCGAAAGACATTCTCCCCAACCTTCAGGGTTGTTAAGATCAATCTCACATCTAATTATTTCACTGTAAAAAGGCAATTCAGCTCAGAATCCAGAGAATCCACTATTATAAAGTCCTTCAAGTTCCTGGACAGTTAATTACAATTTTATTTCACAGGGTTCCTTTGTTGGAAGACAATCATAGGCCCTTTGGAATTTTGGAAGAGATGACAGAGAAACAGAAAATAAAGGAGGTTTTCCCAGACTGGGTCCAGTTTTGACATATCCTAGAGATGGTTTGTGGTCCAAGTTACTTACTTCCCGATTCCGTCTCTTCATAGACAGAGTAGGGTCGGCAGAGATCTGTCTCACACAGGTGTGAGAATTTGCCTCACTCTCACGGCTCCTTCAAGATGATTAGTTAGCACAGTGACAGGCACAGAAGAAATGCTCAAGTACCTAGGATTATAACTGCTGTGGCACCACACTTGGAGGTGGGCATAATGACTTAGTAAATTGCAGAATGAGAATATTTTATACTGCCTACTCCATTTCTACTTAACTATGCAAAGTAGGATCAGTTACAGTACATAATGCTGAATAATTGCACTCATTCATTTAGTTGATAAACATTTAGCTCTGTATTAGATGCTATAATAAATATATTATTATTTAAGGATATTAAATAATATAAACAAGTTGCTTTTCTAATGGACTATTTAGTTGGATACAAATGAATGTTGTCTGACTAGATGAAAATGAATGGACATACAAATAACATTGGCAGTTGTGATGGAAGGGGCACGCCCGCATACATGCTGGTTGCTTGGAGTCATACATACATAGATGTATGTGGGACGTCCCATCAAATGGGATGTTTTTCTATTCAATTAAAGGGCAACTTTTAATGAGTTACAATGCTTATTTGAAAAGTTTATGAATAAATTCTCAATTTGGGTCAGAAATTTAATATGATGAGGTTGATTAGAAAATAGCCTGCCTACACAGCTAGATTATTTACTTTGAGGTAACCAGTTCAGGATGATCTTAGGGGTCTTGGTCAATGAGAACTTTGGCGTAACAGCACTGAATTTCGAAGAAAGTATGTCACTTTCCAGAAACACTGAGTCACCAAGTTTTCAGTCAGCCTCAACAATTTAAACAATGCTTCTACCATGTCTCTTGACTCCTGAAGTTCAATTATTCTTATTCCCATTTTGCAGAAATCGGGACTTAGAGTGCTGCATGTATGTTTCCAGTTGTGAAAGCCTAGTAGTATTGAAACTAAAGACTAGACTTGAACATGTAACTGTAGGCCCCATACCTTTGTGGCCAGACCACTAGGACTCCAAGCAAAAATATTCAGTATGCATTAACTCTGTAGATGGAGATGTCACTGAAATGCAGGCCTTGATGCATGACGAGCCAGCTGGCTGCTTTTGAGTCTGTGGAGATGTCACTTTCTCTTCCTATCCAGCCCACTCCAGGACAAGGAAAATGGACTCCAGCTTCTCAGATCTATCTGGCATTTTCCCTTCATCTCAACATTGTAACTAGTCCTAAATTTAAATAATCTGACCTATGCTTTTAAAGTTTTTTTTTTTCCATCCAAGACCTCTGACTCTTATTGTAGAAGCTCCTAGATGACTCAGACCAAAAGTAGACCTTCTAACCCCTCATCCTGTCTCCCTGGCTGGCTTAGGAATAACATTTAACAGAAGTATTTTTCTCCAATATTCAAAATGAGGACGTACCAAACACCCACTGATTTTCTGAGGCCAACCTTGATCTCTTTCACCCTATTCCCTCCCATATGTTACATTAGCTTAAGTTTTAAACATCTGTTTACAGAGAGGTAATGTTTGCTTTTCATTCAGAACCTAGCAATGTAGACCAAAGTTCACATGACATATTGCAGAGTATGTTTAGTTGCAAATCTATGTACAGGCTCTTTGAAATGTAGCATGTATGGCACCATGTGACACATGGTTGCTATGGTAATACACTTTTTGGCTGAACTACAGCAGAAGCCCATGGAACATATATTGCTAATATGAGACTCTGCCCTGTGATAATGCACAGGACACAACAGTCTGTGATCTGGGACTGTAGGGGTTTTGCATGCAGCCTAGGGGACAGGTGCCCTCCTCCTACATGTGCAGGGAAGATGTGGCATTCTCCCGTTCCAGCCCCGTCTCCCAGGCACAGGGCACGCTGTGCGCTCTGCCACGCATGGAGACAGCATTTGCTTGAATATCGGTTTGCTATATTTTGTATCAAAGGGGGCCCCAGCTGAAAACATTTTATTTTGTAAACTGAAGTGAAAAATCAGTTATGGCAGATCCTTTTTTGAATAATGACATTCTTTTTCCCAATTTCAGAACTCAACAGTCATGAGCAGAGCTGAAAATTTTAAACAAGTTGACTACCTCCTTATTCATGGAACGGCAGATGGTGAGCCTCAGTTAATTAGACTTTTTAGTACTGCAGACAGGTTTGCAATTTCACTACTGACAAAACAAAAGCGTGAGGGGCAAGACTGTTACATTTACTTCAATAAAACAGTGTTGCTTTCCACAACTCACTTGTCGTGGGCTAAATGGGATGCTGAGTCCTAGAACTTCAGCCATTTTCTTCTTGTACCCCACCCCCCATCTGAAAACTCCAGAGGCTATTAGCTACTTGTTTATGGCTGTTTGTTCACTGTCTTTCCCACAGATAATGTTCACTTCCAGCAGTCAGCTCAGATCTCCAAAGCCCTGGTGGATGCTGGCGTGGATTTCCAAGCAATGGTATACTAAGACTTTGTTCAGGGGGAACAAAGTATCTAATGGTTCTAGTTTCCTCTTTGGGGGTTACTTTTTCCCAAGGAAATATCAGAAGACAGGAAGAGAAGAGAGGCCCCTTATCATTCCACTGTGAAGTTGGAGACATGATATCCTTTAGTCATACACAGAGTAAATATTAGACAGTTTGAGGTTGAGAAACACAGTATTACATATCCTGGGAGTGTCAAAACACCATTCTTCTATTCCTGTTATGGTTCAGTCTCTCCCTGTTTTGATTTGAAAGTAATCACTTATTCTGTAAATGTGTGGCAGAGTAATTCTAAAGTGAAACCAGCATGATAATAGCTGAAATGTAAAATCCATTCTGTTATTATGATTACTAGCCATCCTAACAACAGTGGGGCATTAATAATCAGCATGCTTCAGTTCTTGCAGTTGCTACATTATCTTTTGTTGAACAACTGCAGGCAGCAAACAATTAGGCTTGTTTATAAAGTCAGAAATGGCTGGGGCTGTACAGAGGGGGTTTTGGGTATTTAGTTTAACTCATCTTCTTCATTAGAATTCTTCATAAAACAATACAACTTTCTTAACTGTTTTGGCTAGAAAACACTGCCCCCCCCCCACTTCTAACACATAATTTGCTGTGTGCTCAGATCCAATAGTGCCCACTAGGTAGGAGTCGGTTTTCTATTTTGTACTGAGAAAACCTGCTGTATCTTTTGGGCCAGATCCTCAGAAGAGATTGAGGTTTGTTTTTTCCCTGTTTAAAGCAAAGTTAGATAATACTTGAGGCATGATTAAAATTAACTTATGTCTCAGGAATATGTACCTGCCTGACATAAATGTCAGGTATACAGAGTTAATTTCCAGTGTAAAATTTAAGTGTTCGTAAATAAAACATTTGACTTTTGACTTCACTTATGTTACAGATATAAAACTTTAATATTAAAATTGATTTTTTCTAGACATTATATGCTTATATTAGAAAAATTTCCTTAAAATCTATGTATTTGAATACATACTCAAGTGTAGAGAGATTTGATGCTTGCTGGCACCTATTAATATAGTATGCCTGTTGATATAAACCTTCCCATTCAGAGTGTAGTTTTAAGTGACCTTTGAGTCACATTTAAAGGTCGATTTGGGTATTTTAATTAGAATATACCTCTGTTTAAAGTCTTATGCAGTAAATCCAAATGCATAGTGGATTTTCTCAGTACCCCCACACCCCCCAAAAAAGAGGACCTGAGACTTCTTCAGGACTGATAATGTCTTGAAAAGCTCTGGGGAAGAACTAGACACCCTCTTTGATACAGTTAGGTTTATAAACAATTCCCATTTTTATACCCTGCAAGAGCTCATTTGAATTTTTCCTTTTTAAAGACAGCTGACCTCCTAATTCTGACCTCTCTGTCTCTCCAGTGGTACACGGATGAAGACCACGGGATCGCCAGCAGCACAGCTCACCAGCACATCTATTCCCACATGAGCCATTTCCTCCAGCAGTGCTTCTCCTTACACCAGCACGGCACAGCTAGCCGCAGCTAGTTAAGAACACAGTTGTTCTCACTATCTCAGAACTGCACTGTTAAGATGACGGTCTTAATAATGTTGCATCAAGCAATTTCAGGCTGCTTTCCAGCTTTATACCTGCAATCCTAACTAAGGATGCCTGTCTTCAGAACAGATTATTACCTTACAGCAATTTGGATTTTCCCCTCTGTTTTGTTTATCATTTAAAATCATTTCCACATCAGCTGCTGAAACAACAAATATAAATTATTTTTGCAAGATCTATGCATAGATTTCCTGAGCAGAATTTCAATTTTTTTTCCTTACTAGACTAGTCCAAATCTTGTTCCCTTTTTAAGGGGGTGACAAGATGTGGGTAATGATGTCATTAGGGCAGCAACAAGAGAAGAGGGAACAGAAAGTATGGCTAGAAACCCAGGTCCAAGCATTCAAACCCAACCAGGCTACTGTCAGCTCGCCTCGGGAAGAGCTGTTCACTGCCAGACTGGCACAGTTTTCTGAGAAAGACTATTCAAACAGTCTCAGGAAATCATATATGCAAAGCACTGACTTCTAAGTAAAACCACAGCAGTTGAATAGACTCCAAAGAAATACAAGGGAAGCTGCCAGCAATGTAAGGGCCCCAGGTGCCAGTTATGGCTATAGGTGCTACAAAAACACAGCAAGGGTCATGGGAAAGCATTGTAAATGTGCTTTTAAAAATTGCCAATGTCGCCTAGTGAAAAGAGGCAGTTTGGAACATATTGACTTGCCCTGTTAAAAGTTGAAAATATTTGTGTCACAAATTCTAACATGAAGGAATACTTGCATCAGTTTTTCCTATTTCATTTCTTTGAGCATTTTAATTAAAATATTTTAACTCCATTAGCTTTTTAATGGAAAATTAAATGAGAATGTTTTGTGTTATTATTTCTATTCTACCCACTGGAATTTTGCCTGGTCATTTGGTAAATGTTCTTCCATTTTTCAGAGGTAATGGGTTCTATCTTGAATCAAACTTAAACTGCATTGACATATGGACATATTTGTCCAAAGGTTCTTGTTTAACTTGTTAGAGATCCAAGACTGCTTTGTAAACATGGAAAGAGTTCAGCTTTAAAAAAAAGCCTTAGATACATAAAACTGTTCAAAGTTAAATGATTCACAAGAGTTTATCTAATACCCCCTGAAATTTCTATTCTCACACTCATCACATAGCTCTGGAGAAATCAGTTAACAATAATTTGATCATTTACATACTGTAGAATTCACAATATGGTTTAATCCAGGGGAGCACGTGAGGTTCACGGCATGAGATGGAATACTATCAGCAGAGTCATTTTGAGAGATAGGTCCATCCAGGTTTTGTGTTTTGCTTTGTCTCCGGTCTCTTCTTGGGGAGTGGGGTTGGATATAATAGAAATCATACATTCTGATTCTGAACTCGACTTAGCGATGTTTGAATCACTTAGAAAATACTACGTTTTGCTCCAGTTATTTATAACACAGCTGCATTTTTAAAATGGACTTCACGCATTTAAATGCAGTTTCAGACCAGTTTGCTAGATACAGTTATCATGGACAGGTGAGCCACAGCATAAATTCCAAACATGGCAGGAATGGAAACTACCAATCGAATTAGAATGAGATCGATGCCATTTCCCAGGCACTCCACTGATTCATTTCACCTCAAGTAACTCTCGAGTCCTACTCTTCCACCGCAAGCAGCACTGGCACTTAAACCTGTAGGTGTCTGGCTATAATACTATTTTTGAACACAGCTCTGTCACCGTGTGCAGCAGCAGCATCCATCTCAAAGTTCTAGATCAAGGAACAGAAGTAACACATGTTCCTGACAGTGTGAAAACAAAAGCAAATGAAATAGAAATTATCCTTTGTGAATCCGTTAATCTAAACCCCATTATATAATAATCAACTTTTTCTTAATAAATCTTATATGAAGTATCATATATTTATATAATAGCCAAACCATGAATTTTTGTTCCTTTTATTTCTAAATATGTTGTTTCTGGAGTCTGAATTAATAAAATGATTACAGCATGCATTTTTCAGGCAATGAGGGTTTCAAGTGGTGATAATGTGAATAAATTCAGTTTTTATTTGACTCTCATAGGACAAGTTTTACTGTTCAGTAAGAATTGTAAATTAGATTAAGAACCCGATGCATACGTTGTAGGTACATTTAATTTAAGAGTAAGTTTGAAAAGCACAGAGCTAGTAATGCCACTAAGGTATATAGACACGTCTCTTATGGGCATATGAGGTCTCCAGAAGTGCAGGGATCAAGCTTCCTCCTCAGAGCTCACCAGCACCAGGGGCGCATGCACTAAAGAAAGTGAGACCCGCTGCTTCATGATCCAGGATCACTTCAGTCTGCCATTCTGGGCACTGTGGTGTTCACTCAGAGTATTAGCAGTTCCACCTCTTGGTACTTACTGCTTTTGCTCTAAGTTGGTGTGAGAATACTGGTTTATAAGATTACTAGATTTATACAATATTTAAGATTCAATAAATTCTAAGTGAAAAAACATACCAAAACACAAGCATGTTTTTTTTTCCTAAAATAAGATAATTTTGTTGTGCCAACTTTATGACAGTTATTTCAGCAGCATTTTAACATACATCCTGAGTGACCTGAAGTATGAATTTGGGATGTTTCGGGGGACACAGATGGCTGAGAATGAAATACAAATGGGGGTTATAAAGCATGCCATCACTGGCAACCCCATAAGAAAATCTCAAAGCCGGGCTTAATAAGACCACCATGAAGCCCAGTACAGTTGATAATCTCTCTGCATTCATATATCTCTGATAATATTAAAATTCAATCCCAAGAATTTGAATTTATAGAAATATTTTTTTACAGGTGTTGAAAAGGTATGTCTTTCAATGCATATAGAGCAGTGGTTCTCAACCTTCCTGATGCTGCAACCCTTAATACAGTCCCTCTGTGGTGGTGACCCGCAACCACAAAAGTATTTTCATTGCTACTTCCTAACTGTAATTTTGCTGCTATGAACCATATTGTAAATATCTGTGTTTTCCAATAGTCTTAGGTGACCCTTGCAAAAGGGTTGTTAGAGCACCCAAAGGGGTTATGACCCACAGGTTAAGAACCTCTGTTATAAACTATAAATGTCAACAATTTAATACATAGTCCTTGTTCTATGTGGCCTTTTTGAATCAATTCTCTAAGCATGTGAACTTACTTAAAACACACCCATCATGATAGTGGAATTGTATGACCTTTCAACAAACAAAATCTTGTATCCTCATCTCTTTGTATCTACAGGTATTGGTTTTAGATTCTCTTGTGGATATAGGTACAAAATCCAGGGGTCCTCAAGTGTCTCCTGTGAAATGACAGTCCATACAGGAAAGGAAGCTTGTCCCTCTATACTTCAAACAATCTCCAGATTCTTACCATATATAGCAATGTAAATGCTGTATTGAAAGAAATGATTATAAAGGGGAAACACAAATGCAGACCAAGTGCAAACAGTTGTTTTGGAAAGACTTCTGATCTGGGAATGTTTGAATGCTCAGATGCAATGGACATGAAGATTAGGGACACTGAAGGTACGTGAAGGTATTTCTTTAAGTTGCTTCTGTACAAAATCATAACTTTGTGAATTGTGAGAAATAAAGTGGGCTTCGCAGGTTAATTTTTGTGCTGCTGTCAATCACAGAGAAATGAGCAATGGGGAAAGTCTAGTATATCAAGTATATACTCAATCTAAGTATGGTACTAAGCACCAAAGTGAATGTCCTATTAAGGATGAGCAAAAGCCTTTCTTGCTTCCTGCTTGAGATACCGTTCTTCAGCTGAAGTCAGACACATGGGACAAGATAATCAAGAGTTGAAATAAACAGTATTATTTAAGGAACATTATCCAGCCTCTTCCAATTGAACACCACAGGAGCTTAAAAGAAAAAGTGTAAAATGTCCTACCTCAGAACTGCTGGATGGCTGAGATTTACATATATGCAACGTCCAGCATCTTCCTTTTCTTTTTGTTTCCTCCTAGCCATGGTATTTTGCTGTTTCCCCTTCCTTGGTGGCTGCATATACCGCATAAATTCTTCCCTTAAACTCCAGTTGTTCTCTAGTGCCAGATCAACATGGTGTTCAACATGCACTGTTGGTGTTTTCTACTGCGATAATCTATAAACCGCTTTTGTACCTTTATTGTTCTTAATAGATTGAACAAGAGGACTTTCTGGAACATCTTACTTATGAATCTGGAACAGCTTTTGCTTTTTGGTAAATATCAGAGCCGTGTAGAGTTAACAGAGAGGGTTAAGACACCACCACGACCATCTAAGGGCTTAAAAACAAGCAGAGGAGTAAGGTTGCCTGGTAGAAGCCTCTGACTCCACACACTGAAGAATACAAACTCAGTCCACAGTAAGAAATGAGGACAACAGGACTGAAGAGAAGCAGAAGGTATAAATATGCTCAGCAAAAAGTCATAAGTTGTCTCTGATTGCTGACCACATCACACTCTCAAAATACTTAAGAGACTAAGAACGTTCAGAAGGTTGCCACCTCAGTCTTGCTATATTTTGGCCATTCTAACCATGAGCTAGCCTCAAAATCCTAGCAGTCCTGTTAGTTCAGCCTCCCAAGTACTGATATTATGGATGTTTGCCATCCAGATTGTATCTAATTTTATTTTCTTAACTGGATATACAAGATAGACATACTAAAAAGTTAGAAATCAGTCTGCCAGTGATAGAAAAGCAACTTGGGAGAAAATTGGCTTTAGTTGGACAGAAATGGAGAAGTCAGTGCAAATTGGATCTCACTTCTAAGGTCTGAGAGACTGGTCTGGAAGTCATCATTGAAGTGTCTCTATCAGACTATGAGTCTGAGTCACCTCTATAACTAAAACAATCCTGAACTAAAGAACTGCTGGAAGTCTCACCATTCCCAACTTCAAGTGGTATTGCAGAGTTATAATAATAAATACAGCATGTATTGGCATAAAACCAGACATGTTGATCAATGGAATCAAATTGAAGATCCAGACATAAATCTACCGCCGATGGACATCTGACTTTTGATAAAGAAGCCAGAGATACACACTGGAAAAAAAGAACATCTTCAACAAACGGTGCTGGTTCAACTGGATGTCTGCCTGTAGAAGCCTGAATCACCCAACAAGACGTTTAGGCACAACGTGTATGCCATTAAGTAGGGGAAATTACAACAGAACCCACTAGTCAGGTGAATTATTAACCAAAAAGTAGAGCTCTAAATATAGTCTTCACAACACTCTACTAGATGGCTGCAGAAGAACTGTGGTCTCATTTGACCTCTGAAGCAAATAGAAGGGATACATTTAGGGAGTGCTTTTCCCATACAGGTTAAAAATCAGGCACCCATGAGCTCTAATAATACAGATCCTCTAATGGGGCTCCCCCCACCCCACAGGGCTAACACCACTTGTACCCTGTTCTATGGGACAAGGGGCCTATATCTCCTTCTCATTATTTTCTCTTCATGAGGTTAGAGTTGTTTGAATCCTCCTGAAATGTTTGTGTCACAAATGTTTCTTAACTGTGTGGATGCCTTAATTTAAATACTACGCTTAAGACGACTAAAATACTTTACCTAATTTAATGGTTAATATGAAGGAAAAATAAAGACAAGACACGTTGTATACACTTTAAAATAAGCATGAAAATTAGGTAGGATAAATATTTATTTGCACATAACATTTCTTAGTTTTGAAAAACACAATATCCTAGTCACATTTACACAGTACTTAAACATTGCAATAAATTACATTCAAGATATTCAATAATTTTGACCAGGAATCTGAAATTAGGAGTAAATATAGAATACTACATTTTCTTATATTTTATGTGATTTCAAAATATTAGATTAAGATAGAGATAGCGTTAAAATTCACACAAGAACAAAATTACTATAAAAATACTCAGAAATACAGAATTTCAGAGGCTGATTGCTTGTTTAAACCAGTGATCATGTGAAGTTTCCTTCACTGGTCATTTCAACAGAACAGATATCGCTCTATAGAGACGCTTGGCGAGTGCTTCGGGGATTGACCTGCTAAGTCAAGGACAGTGCGGGTGTTTAGCTGGAGCGTCAGTATTACAACAGACATGAAGGTAGCACGTTTGGAACACACAGCTTTGCATTCTTCTTTACCATTTGTAAATACAGACTTTACTAACTGCAAATTCTTCCCACAATTTTGGCTCATATCTCATTAAAAATGGCTCTGGAAAGGATTGTGAGGAAAGTTTTTGTTCAAAAGATATCAAAATATTAAGGTTATGAAGGCTTTGATGCATTTCATCTTCATTAGCTTAATAGGAAAGAGGATTTTTCCAATTATGTGCATTTACATGGAGTACATATAATTTATAAAACCCAGAAGGCTCTGAAGTTTTCTAAACCCGGACATTGAAAGTTTATTATAAGGTTGTCAATCATTGATGACTTTTAGGAACTAAGAATTTTTTACTAAATCACATTTATCTAAAATTAAATGAAATTTATATTTAGTACTACTCAAAAAATCCATAACTTCCTTCCTGTTTCAATAAGCTTAACAGAGTTGGACTGTTTCATATGGACTGAAATATTTACATAACCTTCTCTAACAGAATCTGAAGTTTTAGTTCAAAGACTATTTTTCCACAACATGCATTTAGTTAAAATGTGGAAAAGAGCTTTGTGAAAAAAAAATATAGTTAGAGACATGTTGGTCTAACATGACAACAGAGAGGAACCGAAACTTAGCAGCACATGACCATGGTCAGCAGAACAGCTGCCAGGGCTGGCACCTCATGGACAATGTTGCACCATGTGGCATTCCATAAGTATGTATGCCATAGGTGTATTTGGGAAGCAACTCTTGTCAATGGAAGAGAAATTCAGGAGCACATTTCTGGTAAAGATTTAAAATGAAAAACCCCACAAAACTCTTCAAATATCTCTAAAGTACTTAATACAAGCCCAGTACTTGACTGTGCGGTTACAACTTGAATTCTAAGTAAACACAACTTGACTCTGCAGTATGTCTTTTAAGAAGGTATGAATGGGTCTCTTTCTCAAATGACTTGAAGTAACAGTTAGATATTAAGTATTAAATGTATCATATTAAGTCAAGGAAATACATAAATACAAATTATTAAAAATGCTTTCAGAGTAACTTTTTGATGTGGGTCTTTCAAAACCAGTCACGAATGCTAAGCCATAAAAAATAAAAAGTAAGACTACCTTTCAAAATTCTTCTGAATAAAATTATCAGGCATCTTCAGGTTACTAAGGTAGGAAAATACAAACTAGGCAAATGTGACTTATCTTTTAAGGAAAGCTTTGTTCTCCTAATGCTGACATGAGAATCCTGTGCTGGCGAATGTCTTATGGCAGTAACACTGGAGACTCTTGCATTAGCTATTGGGTCTGCTCACAAGGATGTCGACCTGCTCAGAGGCTGAACACAGACATAGAACAAAGGGTTGCATTACTTACAGTATGAAGGTGGATTTGGGATGGGAGACAGGGTTTACAATAACATGATCAAAGCAGTTTTATTAATAATTGTGACACTCTTCTCATTATATATATATATGTAAAAAATAAATTGAAGATCAAGTCATAGACAAGTCTCCCTGTCAACGCCTTTCCCTGAGTCAGCTTTCTTCTCCTTTCGGCTTTCAATGCTAAAGGGAGAGACAAAAAGGGGGAAGACATTTACTACTGCAATCCAGCTTGGTTACCATGAGATTTGTTTGTTTGTTTGTTATCCAGATGCTAACCACCAACCAACCCCAGAGAAATACAGGAGCTCTTGGGCATTGCTCTCTCACGCTGCAATGCAGATACACAGCAGCAATTAAATCCTCTGCACTCTGTGAGCTAGAAACCAAGAACTGCAGAGAGGGGGAAATTTAAAAAAGGAAAAAAGAAAACAGACACGGAGAAAGAAAAGAGACGTTTCCAAAGACTTCTCCAAGCATGCAAGATTAATACATGTCCTCATCCGGGCAAACGAACACTTGATCATTGGTGAAAATGTCAGTTGTGCTCCACATTGAGGTAGCATGAGACCAGAGAATGACAGAAGGAGGTGCTGAGGGGGTGGGGGATTTCCCGGCTCTGCTGAAAATGGCTTTTCCTTTGTTCCTGGACTGGACCCTACACTCTGGCAAGGACAATGTCATCTTTCCATCTGAGAGAAGGGCTCACTGCTCTCCACACACCTGTGTGGTGTTTACAGAAAAACCCTCAGACATATCAGAGAAATGATTCATTCCCTTCCAAAATAAACTCACACCTTGAAAGCTGCTTTTTTAATCTCATCTTCCAGTTGACTTCGCCAGTGATTGTGTTGATAAAAGTGACCACCATTTTTGTTAAGTTATCATACCATACCTATCATTATGTGCTTCTACTCTCACAAGGAAGTTTCCATGGAGAGTTTGAATACAGCCTTCAAACCAAAGCTTAGACTTACAAGGGCATGCTTCCAGGAGAGCAACACTCTCCTTCCTCCAGGACTTCTGGTGCCTGGCAAAGTCCCATGTCCTGGAGGTCTCTTGCTCTCCTTCACATTTATGGCCTAGAGAGCAACTTACATGCAGCCTCTGAGACCCTGAACTAGATGAGTCAGCACACCTTACTGCTACCTTCAGCCCTCACTATACATTTGTGAAATACTTGAAGATGGTAGCACTCTTGGTTTTATGACTGTTCTCTGGGTGATAAAGGAACCAAGTTATGTTTTCTGTGGGTTTTCTTGTGAATCTTTCTTAGTGGTCAATAACTTAAACGTATTCTAAGAGTGTGCTTTTAAAATTGTTTTTTCTCCAATTCAAGCTAGAAACAGCCCTTCTCAGTTGTCACCACCACCCGGCGCCATCAGGTAAGAAGTGCCGGAGCTTCTGCCATCTGTGGCATGATGCCAGCACTGAGAGCTGCTGTGAGTGAGTGTCTATGGCGCCCGGGGGTGTGCCTGCCACACTTCTCAGCAAATCCTCCTTACAGGTCAGAGCGAAGCAACTTTTCTCCCTTTTCTTTTCTCCTTCCATGAGAAGAGATGACAGTGTGCACATGATGTGTTGCGCGCCTTAATTCTGTTTTTTTTTTTTTTTAACTTCTCTATCTGTACGACTACTCACTTTTCTCTACTTTATGTTCCTTTTATAAGACAAATGTCTGCTATTCTGCTTTTCAAATTAACTTGGCCTTGGACTTCACCTGTACTCGCCTCTTCTGTCAAAGGAAGCCAATAAAACCCAATGGAGTCAGGTGGAGGTATAGGCAGAGTACTCACTTTTACCTCCCAAGGTGAGCAGCCTACAACTAGTGACTTAATCTCTCCGAGACGGGGTCTTTTTCAACACCAAATTGAGCATTAGACCATATGGCCTCTGATTCTTCTTGTAGCTTACTTCCAGAATACTGATTTTGGTATTCTTTTTTCTAATATACCGTCTTTTGGAAAATGGAATGTTGTATCCTATCTCAGGAGACTGAGGGATAGGTACAGTGGCCTCTACTCAAGTACAATTGCTTTGTGCACAATACTTCGGAACTTAGGTATCACACAACTTCTTGATCACTACATGGTTTCTCAATGGTCACTGGCACCACTTGTCACTAAGCAGTGAAGGGAGGGAGAGGGGAAGGGGAAGGAGGAGGAAAAGGAGGGGAGAGAGAGAGACTTAGACATCAACTTGATCCACAGATAAGCTTCTTCCTGATCTGCTTTATTATATTTGTGTTTTATATTATGGAATAATAACATTGTTTTATAACAATTAAATTTATAATGGTTTAATTTATAACCATTAAAACTAATTCGGGGAGGCAGAAGTATTATAATCAGCTCAAAGACCTCTATGAAAATATTTTCTTTGGATTCTAACTATATGATGCATTCTCTCTCTCTCTCTCTCTCTCTCTCTCTCTCTCTCTCTCTCTCTCTATTTCTTATTACATCTATCTTTCTAGATGCTAATCAACTTTAAGCTTTCATTTCATTTTTATATCACATATGTGTTATTTCTTATTGTAATAAACATATATTGTCAGACATTCTGGGAAGATATAGGAATACCCAATAGATAAAATTATCCTGTTGGTCAGCTCTGAAAACATACACACAACATTATACAGACTTATCAGGTTGCATGCATATATATATATATATATATATATATATATATATAAAATATTACATTTTCATATATATGAGAATTTCATATATATAAGAAGCATTAATTTGAAAGATAGTGGGAAGAGGTACATGAAGGTTTGCAAAGAAGGATAGGGATGGGGAAATGATATAATCATATCATAATGTTAAAAATAAAATAACTAAAAACATAAAAAGAAGAAAGTGACATTTCTAGAGTAAAGAAAAAGGACCATTATTGACATGTTCCTGAGAAAACTATGGTGAAGCTTCTTCCATGGTGCTCAAATGTTGTTCTGACAAGTATTTGTCAAGAAGTTGGGGAAAGGCGCAGGCCTAAGAAATCACAGCAAAGGAGACTCCCCATAGAAGGAGGAGGTAGGAAATACAGAGGTAGAGAGGGAAAAGGAAACAGAAGCAGGAGCCCAGCCCGATAGGCCAACCATGCCCCAGTGGATGGCCCCACACCCAGGGATTCTTTGACAGCATAAACAGGAGTTCATGGCTTAATAAGTAAAAGAGGAGACGAAGTTTGGGGTGGTGATCTCGGAGTGTATCAGAAAGGAGTTGGGGGAAGGCTGGGTACGAATGTGATCAAAAGCCATTGCATGAAACCTCAAAGAATAAAGAATTCACAAAAATATTTTAACGTCACTGAAAAATGCTCCTTTTCCCAGCACTGATAGGTACCACTGCAAGAAATATACTTAGGCACCCATTTTAGAAGGCATTGCAGTTATTCACTAATTGTGAACTAAATGTGTTTTTTGAGAGACCTGTTTCTATCAAACTATATAGGAAGCTGTGGAGACCACCTCGAGCTGGAGCCTACAGAGAGCCTTCACCCCTACATTCTAGTATCTTTGGTATAGTAAGGTCCTCTGCAAACTACCAAAAGAGAATCATAAACACCAACCCAGGCACAGACTCTTTAATCTACAATGGTGTTGTGCCTGCAAGACATGCTAGGGAATGGTGGCACACAGCCTGTGGAAGTCACCAGCCAATAAGGAACCTATACCCAACATTGCCTGGTTGACCAAGAACCTGTGACTAGATAGCTTAGCAACCTAGTCTAAAACGGAACACTACTGTTCAAAAAATAAAACAAAGAAACAAATAAAAGAAAACAATGTTGCAATAAAATTACTCCTAATGACATACTACTGTACACATAGATCACTGCCTCGCTCAGTCTTCTTCAGAGAAGCTTCCACCAGCAACAGACAGGAACACATACAGAAACACACAGCCAGATATCATGCAGAGGGAGACCTTTGGAACACTCAGCCTGAAACAGGATAGCTCTATCAAGTCCCTCTCCTCAGGGCTCTGGGAACCCTGCAGAAGAGGCAGAGAGGGTATGAGAACCAGAGGGGATAAAGGACACTAAGAAAACAAGACTCTATAAATATGATGACCAAAGCTCATATGAACTCACAGAGACTGAAGCACCATGTACAAAGCCTGCATGGGTCTGCACCAGGTAGATTCTCTGAGTAAATATGGCTTCCAGGTTAGTGTTGGTAATGGGATTGCAGAGTGTACGATCAAACGGAGCTCTGGTTCCTGTGCCTTCTCTGGGCTCCTTCCCTTCTGTTTTTTGTTTTTCCCATTCCAATGTGTTAGTTTTTGTTTTATCTTATTGAAATTAATTATTATATTATACAATATAAGTATAAAAGCAAAACAAGGGGCTGGAGAGTTGGCTCTGTGGCATCAGAGCACATGCTGTCTTGCAGAGGACATGAGTTGGGTTGCCAGCACCATGTAAGTTGTCTAAGAATCACCTCTAACTCTAGTAGTTACACCTCTGCCCTCTGCTGACCTCCTTGGTCACCTGCACTCATAAGCATATACCTACACACAGACACAGACACATAATTAAAAATAAAATAGATTGAGCCAGACATAATAGCTCACACCTTTGATCCCAGAACTCAGGAGTCAAAGGCAGACAGATCTCTGCAGGTTCTAGGCCAGCCTGGTCTACATATGAGAACTACATAGTGAAACCCTGTCTTGATGATGATGATGAGGAGGAGGAGGAGGAGGAGAAAAAGGAGGAGGAGGAGGAAGAGGAGGAGGAAGAAGAAGAAGAGGATGATGATGAGGAGGAGGAAGATGGTAAATCTTTTAAAAATCAAACTAAACAAAAATTGGAACTGTAGGAAACTAAAAAATTACATCATAGCTAGATGGCACATAATTTTACAAAGTTAAATATGGTTTGTAAAATATTAATCACATACTGTTAACGAAAAATTATGAAATAACAAGTATTCCATGATATCAACTTTGCAAATTTAAAATACATATAAATAGAGGTAATTCTTTGGATTATTGACAGCAGTTGACGCAAAGGAATCACACACATGTAACATAATTCAAGACTGAGCAGCCACAGGAGAGCCAGGCTACCTATTAGCTAACCTGTTCAGAGCAAAGGTATAGATTCTAATCACCATCTGCTGCAGTGTTCAGCAGTGGCAGCTTTTGCAGGATATAAATGGACTCACAGAGTACTTAGTGTGATTATAAACATATCTTATTGGATTCATGGTTTTAAAAATATCATTCTTACACAGAATGCTTAGCAAATAGGAAAAGAATTCTGTTAATGCTTTTAGTTTAGGCCGGTCAAGTCTTTGCCATATCAGGATAAGCTGGGCCACTTGTTTGCAGGGATTGATAAAGAGTTGCCCAGGAGCATCTTATCACTTCTAACTTGCTTGAAAGAGTTCTTACAAGTACAAGACACAAACTACTTGTGACACTTAGAGTCTGGACCCAGTTTTTATCTCATGGCTTTCTTGGACTTTAAGTGTTGAGTTTAAAAGTTAGTTCTTAGAACTTTACAGTTTATGTGTTTCGTGTTAGTTACCCAGCAAGGCAGTCAAAAGATGAAAATAAAATTTAAATCCATAAAATAAGAGGCCGTAGAGGAGCTTCTAGTATGCATACATAGCACTGCTATGCCAGGACCAAAGCAGACACCCTCAAGATGAGCTGGACTCAGTCAGCTCCTAGCCTCTACTTCTAGTCAAACTACATATGATATTTCTAAAAACAAAATGTAAGCAAAACAAATGATAAGATATTGCTGTTCTAAACCTCATCTGCACAGGTAATTAAGCTTCTGAGGTACACAATGGAAAGGAACAAAATGGAAAATAACTTGGGGGAAGGGGTGGATCAAAGGATGTGTGGAGCCAGCTTGGGTCACAAGACATATGGGTCTCAGGAACCTCATCTGTAGGCATTGTCTGCCATCCAGCAAATGTGCAGACTTCCTTTGTCATATTTCACTGTCTTCAGCAGATGCTGAGGGAAAGCAGTTGCTTTGGAAGGGTATCATTGCTATCGATGGTTTTAGGATTTCTCAAAGCCACTTCCTTTCTTTCTGTTTGTATTGTTGTAAGATGGAAGACACTACCAACTAACAGATATAAATTATATCACATTGAATAGTGGAGAAAAGTGCTAGGCAGAGCAATACATTCATGAGCATCACAGGTTCAAGGCAAACATGGGTTATACACACACACACACAAAGAGAGAGAGAGAGAGAGAGAGAGAGAGACAGAGACAGAGAGAGACAGAGAGACAGAGAGAGGCAGAGAGAGGCAGAGAGAGAGACAGAGAGAGATTTTTAACTTTCATTCAATAATTGAAGTTATATCACTGTGAATATATGTTTAAAAAGAAAACAAGAAACACGTGACCATGCCAGTATGAATAATGGTCTCTTTAGAAGTAGACTTTTAAAACAACTAGTTTTTCCATTAAAGGGCATCATTTGCCTCTAATATTGACTTTAAGAAGCACACACAGTATCACCTTATAAAACCTTTGCTCAATACAAAGAAAAACCAGGAAGAGTTTGGACTGTGGGCCCCCATAGTTCACAAGAAAAAGCATCTGTAAGCTTGTCTCAAATTCTCCACCCAGTTCCCGTGACTGGCATTTTATTTTGAGTCCACCAACCTAGATTTCATATTTAAAAAAAAAAACAGAAGAAATGTTAAATTTACTGTCCATGGGCTCAAATTGCTTTCCTCTTACTCTGATTTTCTTTTAGGAGTTCTGACAAAACACAGTGACTGCGAGGATGACTCCAGGGGCTCTACCTAGGATTTTGAATGAAGAACGCTAAATCATGTTTCAGAACAAACATTGCTGTTGCTCAATCCAAGCAAGGGAATACATGCTGGTTTTGAAGGCTTGTTCAAAGACACCATTCAAACATCTTAGAAATAGTCTGTTAAGAAGCTCGTATCAGCCTCATTTTGGTCTAAGTTTTAAATAAATTTAGAGAAAGCAATCAGCGGGATTTAGTCAAGCAATGGAAGAGGGAAAGGAGGGAGAGAGGAAGGAAAGACCACCCCAGCTTCTGGGGTGATGATGGTTGCTGTCTTGTTTACTCTGTTTGCTACAGAGATGACATTGAAGCAGCATGCCATTTTGGGGTGACAAAAAATTGCAATCAGAGGTCCCCCTCCCCCAAGACTAATGTAGTCTCTCTACCTAGCCCATGGCTCCAATTGTGTTTCATGAAGTTTGAATGTTTGCATGGACCACAGCAACATGAATGGAAGCTCCCAGATTTGCAATTTTTAAAAATTAAAGGGACAAATTTTCTTTTCCCAAGCTAGCAATTTGCTACCATTGCTTGCTGAGTATGCTTCTGTAAGGTCTGTTGTTTTATATGTGATACACTTGCATACGTTAAGGGAAAATGTGGTTCCTCTTCTTTCAGAGCCTCTTAAAGAACTACATAGATATAAACTACCACATATATCAGTCTGGCATTGGATTGGAGTCCAAGACTCTCCAGGCCTTTTGCCTCCCCAAAACTCACACAGATGACACAGGCTGACCGGGTTTCCAGAAGACACCACTTAACATAAGGAAATGCAACCAGGGAATAGGTTTGAGGGAAAAGATCTTACCTTTGGGGAATCAGCTTCTAGAGTGATTAGGAAGGGGAGCTTATGACAAAAGAATGTAATATAAAAATTAAGTAGAAAAGTTAATGTAAGGTTATAAAATAAATAAATTAAATCATTAACACACCATCCCCAAATATCAACCACTTTCTTATGAGAAGTAAAACACAAGACTTTCCTCTTCTGTACAGCATCTAAGATGGCTGCCGATATGGTCCAAACTCATTTATAAATTCTGGGAAATTCAACTGAAAACCAGGATTTTCTTACTACTTAGAGACATTTCCTCTCTCAGCATGCACAGCTGCAGGACTGCTCACATGTCTACAGACAGATGAGAACGAACGGATGTCCAGGGCAAGGTTAGGGCACCATGTCAGGAATTTGAAAATAGAGAACTGGAAATCAGCTAAATGGAGAGTGACCATTACATGTGCCAAATCATTGCCACAGAGGAATAGGACGTGGGGAATGTGGTCTGGGACCAACAGGAGTCCTGGGAGTGTGTGATGAAGAGATCCATGAAACCACACAAAGAAAGAGTGGGCCAGAATGAATGTTCAAAACCATCATGCAGGGGTCATTAATAGCTCCATTTCCCCCCCACTGTTGTAGTTTTGGAGTGAGCTTTAATTTGAAAGGAAGACACTGAGAAGCATAATGCTTGTAAAAATTATCATTCTCCCTTTAGAAAAAAATTCTGAAATATTTTAACTTTAAATTTGATTAAAATCAATAGTATCTCTTGAATCAATCTGGTGAGTGTATACCACAAAACATTAATTAATAGAACCTTATTATTTCAAAATTCCAACCTTTTAGAAGGAAAGCGTGACTCCTTTTCTTTTGAGTTGTCAGCAGTAACTAGAAGGTTCCCCCACATGGCAGTCTTTGACATTTCATCAGAAATATTGATCACAGATGGGTCGTCTCTAGATAGGAGTTCACCCAAAACAAAATATATATACAGTAAATAAGTAATGGGGCATTCAGTTGGGGAAGATGAATATAAAACAATTTTGTAAGTATGTAAAACATTTTACCAAAATTTTAATAGTAAAGCACATACAACATAAAGTTTTCATCTTAAATATTTTAAAATGTGCACTTAAAAGTTATAAAAGGCGTTTATAACTTATAGCCTATTACTAGCATCTATCTCCAGAAATCTTTCATCTTATCAAACTAAAATTTGTATCTATTAAACAACAAGTCTCCACGTCGTCCTTTTCCCTGCCCCTGGCAACCTGCAATGCATGTTCCGTGTCTATTGTTTGGAGAATTTTAAGTGCCTCATGGAAAATGGATCACATAATGTTTGGGGTTATTTTGTGTGTGTGTGTCACTGGCTTATTTCATTTGGAAGTGTCCTTGTAGTTCACGATGTCTAAACATATGCCTAAATTTCTCTTCTTTTAAGGTTGAATAATACCCGATTTTGTTCATTATAATAGCACATTTTCAATAATTAAAATAGAGAAGCATTAACGAACTCTCGCAATTATTAAAAAGTATTTGAAAATCTAAAGAAAAGATTTGAGTTGTATAGATACAGATTTGGGGTCCAGTTCTCGTAATCCATCCCAGATCACAGAGATCAGTTTCTGTGTGTCTGTTGCTCAGTCACTTGCCCCTATCGGTTACATCATGGCAGATCCTTGGCTTTGTCTCCTCCTCCCCTGCAGTGGCTGCCACTGTCTCTGTGCCTTCCTCTCCTTCTGACCTCACCTCTTGTTATCTTATATCTGCTTACTGTTCCATACCCACATTCTAACAGCCTTCAGACTGTTCTCGAACAGTCTAGAGAAGCTCAGCGGTGCTAATGCTGAGACCCTTTAAGACAGTTCATGTGGTGACCCACAACCATAAAGTTATTTAATTGCTGCTTCATGTAATCTTGCTACTGGTCTGAATCACGATGTAAGTGTGTGATATGCAGGATATCTGGTATTTGACATCAAAGGAGTAACAACCCTATAATAAGGCAAGTCCCTCACTTAAAAAAATGTATCTGAAAAATCTAAAGAAAATATTCTAATGTATAGATATAGATTTGGGCTACAGTTTTCTCAACAAGTCCAGATCTCAGACTTTTGTCTCCAAGTCTGCCCTAATTTCACCTGCTCAGGCATGCCCAAACTGCGACCATTTTAAACTGCCATTCTGTACCTTGAGCCCCCCAGTCCTTTGCTTTGTCTTTCTAGCCTTCTTTCTGCCGCCATATACAACGCTGTATTAGCTGTTCATATTTTTGTGCTCTGTCTTTACCCTTATTTTACTTAGATGTAATGTATGTGACAGCAGGATTCTAGATCACCGGGTAACAGTTGCTTTCTCAAAAGTCAGCCGGAGATGGACACATGGCATGTACTCAGTAATTATTTGTTTGAGAATGAATGCAGCCTGTGCCTCTGACGGAGCACTTCCTATGCAGCTGGGGATCCTGCAGTATTCGGTCCTAGGCTGGTGTTTAGCTGGTTTGTTTAGCTTTGTTTTATTTTTATACTTTAAATTTACAACAGTTATAGAAAACATTTATGATGCTTTAAAACTTCCCAAGAGTTAAAAACATAACCCAATGGCAGCATAAACTAATCACAGACCAAGTGACAACTTTTGTAACTAAGTAAATAGCTCTATTTTTTAGTACATATAGCTAGCATACGTTATTATGAAAAAATCATATTAACAGAACTCCTGAGCTAGCCTCATGTCACCTCCATTAGTGGCTGTTCACAAGAGGATAACAAATCCACCAGTTTCTGAAAAAAGCACCAGGCCTCAGCCTTGCTCAGTCTGAAAATATGTGTTTATTTCCTCCAGCCTCCTTGAAAATGGAACTTCCTAGAATCTCAGAATAGGAGATCAACCAATTTCCAAGAAAGCATCACATGAAAAACAAGTATCTCATGATATTAAGAGACAGTCTTATGGGGGGGGAAAGATTTAGAAAATTCTGAATTAAGCAAAATTAAGCTTTAAAGGGGGCAGTATTACTTTTATTATCTCATATGCAAAGGTTATTTATGAATGTCAAGCTAGCGTGCAGTTTGGACCACTTTCAATTTTATTTAACTACTGAGCCCTTTTGGAATGAATGACATGTCATAAAACTAGTTCCCGGAGAATTCACTTGAGAATACACTGACTGTCCTCAATCAAGGGTATTTTAAGTGTGTGTGTGTGTGTGTGTGTGGGAGAGAGAGGGGGGGGGAGGAGCTAACATACTCGCCGGTTGCGTGCCCTTCTAAGTCCCAGGAGATTACCTCTAACTGTTTGAGAAGGGTACAGTGGTAGAGTGAGACTCTGAGATCCAATAAATTCTTTGTTACTTTGTGTTTTAATACCATGGCAAATTTCTTCTCCTAAATGATTTCCATATTTATTTACTTACCGGCATAGCCTAAGAATTTAGAACCATAGCCTTGGGTACCAAATAGTACTTAAAATAGAATTTAGGAGAAAATTATTGGAACTAAACTTTAGAATGAGGAAGGAAGTTAGAGAGTGGAGTGGAGAGGGGAAGGGAGCAGAAGAGAGAGGGAAGGAAGGAGCAACAAGGGAAGAGGAGGGGTCAAATGTCTGTGTAAATTTTCATTGCAACTAACAAAACTCCGTTTTTGTGTCTTTGTGTAAAAACGGTTGGTGTAGTTTTCACAACTACATTAGTATTTTCTTAAAAGACAGACATGACTGATTCCCTTAACTCAAAAATTGGGTTATCTTTTTGGAAGCTACTTTCGTTTAGAAGCAAATTCTCAAAATAAAAGTATTTTCCCACGATCGCCTTACAGATATTGGCCTCATTTATGCTGAAAGTAAACAATGACCTGCCTTCTGGTCATTTCTGAGAACATGAAAGTGATCTTTCATATATCTTATAAAATTGGGAAAGAGAGAGCTCGCTCGCTGCACCATGCTCCGTTTTATTTATTGTACTGCACAGTGATTGCTGGCAGAACGTACTGGAACCTAGAATTTATTTTTTGGTCTTAGGTTGGTTTTTTTTTTTTTTTTTTTTGGTAACACAACCTGAATAGCATCCAACATGGTATGAAATTCTTAGGCTGAGTATATCCAGCACACTCTAGGACTTTTGTCGTGGTGTTTTAAACATCTGTTTACCTGTAGTGCCCCTCCAGTGGGAGCTGTACTGTGCCCTCATCTTCCATGGCTAGCATACTTTGTTCTTCCTGGAATGACAAATGTAACATACATAAAGTGAACCCGATGGGTCTCTATTTTACATTAAAGAAGAAACACAGACTAATGTTTTATTATCTCATTAACCTCAGGACCTTCCACTTTGTTTGCACTTATTAAAACTAGCACGGGTCCTTTCAATAAAGCCTCAGTGACTAAGAACACAGTAATTAAGGAAAGTCTCATAACAGGAAGCTATTTAAATGCTAACGACAATCTCCTCCATGTCACTCAAGGCAAAACATGGTTAATTCCCAAGCACAGTAAAGAAGCAGCCTAAATTGTACAGGAACAAGAGTTTGGGAAATGCACCGAGGCTTCGGGTTTTATAAGTTGAATTTACATTCCCCAAATCCTCTGCTAGGAGGAGGTGAGGGTTACATATTCAGAGCACTGATTCTCAAACTCTGCTTTAGAGTTTTCTGCATGCAGCACTAAAAATATCACGGGTCCTACCTCTAGAGGTTCTGACTCTGTAGGTCTGAAATAGAGAGGGCACACAACTGTACATTGCTAACAAATTCCAGGTGATCTTGATTATACTGATCTGGGACCACATTTTGAGAATTGCTCTAAAGACTTGGAAAAAGACACAAGATTCCTTCTTATATGTATGAAAACAGAAAACCTGTTAGGCATGCATGAGGACCCGAGTTCAGATTCCCAGATACCATGCACAAACGGGGTTGGCACCACCAGTGCTGAGGGTGGCGGCAGGAAAGTCCCCGGGGCTCTTTTTCCAGCTAACCTAGTTGACATGTGAGCTCCAGGTTCCAAGACATACACCCCTCTCAAAAATTAAAATAGAAAATGATACAGAAAGACACCCGATACTGACCATGTATATTTGTAAGAACATACATATGAATGTAAACATGTACATATAACTTTCCATAGAAAGACAGATTTGTGACTCTCACGATGAAGTAATAAACAAAATACCCTCCATTTAGGTGTGTATTAAGTTTTTGTCTCATGCTTTAGATTTGTTCTTGCGACAGCAATGCTCTATCCTCTCTAAGAGGTGAAAACAATGTATTCTTCTGCACATTTTCTCCATTCATAAGATTTTTAATCTATAAACTTTTGAGATGAAGATAAGCTTATGGCTATCATATAGAAATGTCTTAATTATTTTTCAATGACAGTACCATTAAATTTTTGCACGCACTATATATCTTTAGACATGTTATATGTAGATTGTGTGTATACACACAGTCTTATTTAAGGCATTTTACAAATTGGTCATCTGGCCTTGGCCCAGTTCATTATTTAGGACTATTTTTAAATGTTAGAATTGTTTTGTCTGACTCCTGGAATTGATTTCTAAAATGTGCAGACCCAAGGAACCAGATGTTCCTACCTACCTGGGAAATGGGTGAGAAGAACGGGACTGGTACTAAAGGCATCCTTCATCCCCTTTCCTTAGCTTGGCTTAAGTAATGTGACCAAACTAATGAACACAGTGAAGCAAACCAGATTAACTTAAGCCATCTGCCTAAACTCAGTTTAGTTCAATTCACCTAATTGAACTAGTTTACTAGTTGGTGAAGCGATGGTGTTGGCTACCGCCATTATTCCCATGGGCAAAATGTTGAATGCCATATGTATTATAATTTCAAATGATGAAGTGTTCTCGGATGCTTCTGCAGCTGGCTAACTTGTGACTGTACATAGAGGCAGCTCTCAGCTCATGCCTGCAGTACTCTTCCAACCTGCTGTTCGAGGCAGGCCCCTCTGAGGATATACTTCAGCCCCGATGCCTGCAGAAGCTCCAGGTCATCTGTGCTGTGGGATAATAAGAGAAGCCTCCATGAGCTCCTCCACCAACTTAGCTTATATGCTCTCCTCCTTTCTGTGCTGTGTTAGAAATAATTGGTTTCTTTCAAAGCCCATTTATGCCCTGGTCATGGACAGTGTTCTTAGAATTAAAAGGTGAACAGCACATGTGTTACTTTCTTACTCCTGTGGCCTAATATCTGACAAGAATCAACTTAAGAGGGTTTTTTAGGCTTATGGCTTGACAGTAGGGAGGGCGTAATGGTAGGAACATGAGGCACCTGTCTTAAGCAGTCAGGGAGTAGAGGGAAAACCAGAAGTGAGGCTCAACTATAAATATGAAACCCGAGAGTCTCCCACTGACCAGTGTCCTCTAGTGAGGGTCCACTCCATTTAGATTCCACAACATTCTAAAAAGTGTAACGAGCTGGAAACTGAGTGTTCAAACACACAAGTCTATAATGTTTCATAATTAAACTAGACCATTCATTCTGCTTTACTCTCCCATAGGGTCATGGTCATCTTTGAGACTCAAGGAAAGATCTTAACTGTGAACCCCTGTACAATAATAAAGCAAGTTAAATATTTATAACACACAATGGTACAGAGTAACTACCCCCACTTCGGAGTGGAAGAATGGGGATAAGGAAGGGAAAGATGATGCAAAAGCAAGACCCAAACCCAGGAGTTCAAACACCAAATCCTCAGCTTCATGTCCAGCATCTGAAACTCATGATGGTACCTGAGGTCTAAAGGGCTCTGGGAGTCCCATCTCCCCTGCTTCACTGCTTGTAGCACACATAGCCTCTTTCTTTGCTAGCTCCACTCCCTGCTCCAGCCTTTCCTTTGAAGTAACCCTTCGGTTCTGATATCTCCCACATGAGGCTTTCTTTATAAGACAATCCTCAACCTCACAGTCTCATATATTTCTTCCTCGGGTCCTCTTTTGCAGGAATTCCAACCCTATGATACATTTCTTGACCTCAGTAGCCTTCAGAAATCTTGGCAAAAGCTTTACTGAATCTCTTATTGTTGCATCTCCCATGCCTATACAACTACTATGACACAGTGCTGCCAAGTCCCTCAACCAGCTCAAGATGAGGCTCTATCAGCTTTGTACACTGGCCCTATGGAAACACTTACAAAGACAGTTGTTTCTGAGGGGCAATACCTTCAGCAGTATTCTTAGCTTAGACTATAGTCTTAAAAGTGAATTTCCATTTTCACAGGGAGGAGCCTACTACGGGTGGAGTCTTACCTTCAGGATACCTTTTCTCTTGTCTCTGTACATAGCACAAGATTTCTTCTTAATGGCGCTCCTCTCTAATGATTATACTTGCCGTATGAGCCACAGCCTTGCATATAACTATAAGCTCACACTTCCCCCACAAACTGTACAGTTAACTTTCTGTTCCACTAGCTGCTAGACTGTAGACTTGGATAAGAGCAATAAGTAATAACCATAACATATAACATAGTCTAAATACCCACACAATTTTAACATTTTTTCCCCAAACAGTTCAGTCTATTATTATCAAATTCAAATTTTCATAAGTTCTCAGGTTTGTTGGTCCTCCACTGTCCACATTTCTTTTGGCATTCTGGTCTTCTTGACTCTCATTAGATTAGCCAGTAAAGGTTTGCTTACAGTATTAGCATTGTTCTAGTCCTATTCCAAATTCTTTCATATTCCTCCCACAAACCTGTTCTGTAGGCCAGCAGCCATGTGGTCAGACTTTATTCCTCTATAACAAATCTCTGCATTAGTTACTTTCCTCATTATTGTGAACAAAGACCTGATGGGAATCAGGGATTACCAAGAGATACAGTCCATTATGGCAAGGAAGGCATGATGGCAGGATGTGAGGGACCTGGCTACACTCTATCAGTATTAAGGAAGCAGAGAGCAACAAGAAGTGGGCCTTGACTCTAAAACCTCAAGGTCTACCACCAGTAACCATTTTTCTCTAGAGGTTTCACCTAAAAGTTCCACAATCTTCTAGAAAAGTGTCATCATTTGGGGACCAAGCATTCAAATACATAAGCTTATGGGAAACAATTTATATTCGATTTACAGCAAGAAGACCATTAGTTAAAATAACTCATTTAAAAATAAGAAGAGCTAATCTGCAGCCTAGAATGAGGTGTTCCTTGCAACTTAGTTTATCAAGGCATATGGGCATATGCACACCATAGAGTCTGAGTCAGAATATATTTATCCATTCAGGTAGAAAACATTATTTTTATTCTTTTTATATTGTGTACATGGAGAGACATAAAGAGACCCTTAGTAATCTCAAAGGCTATATATGGCAAACAAAGATGTAAAAAAGTATATATCTGTCTTGGGTTGTTCACAGAAGATGATGCATAGCGTCTCTTCTGGCTAAACCAGAAAGATTTAATAAAGACTAAAATGCAAAACAAATGAAAAAGAATAAGAGTATGATCTGCACCACTGTCACCTAGCACAACACCAGCAGCAGCAGCAGCAAGAACAAAGGCAGACCCATTATCAGCAGAGACTGGGGCTAGTGCTTTGTGGATACTGTTTTTCCTGATGCTTTTCCACTTTTCTCTCAAACTGCATTCAATAATTATTTTGTTCTCTGAGGCTCGTTAGTATGTGTGGGCTTCATATTAGTCATCATGCTATCCAAACAAAACTCATCGCCTCTAAAGATAGCATTTCCTAGCCATGCTTATCTGAAGTGAAGGTGGCTGAGCAGCCACTGCTGCTGTCATCAGTGCCAGAAGGGAGCTGGGTGGGCCTGGGTGTGGCGATGAAGGGGCAGCTGCGTCCCAAGCAGCACTGTTGGGGATGCAAAGATGGTGGCTTTTCATACAAGAGCTGTCAAATCAGGTACAGTTCCCATTATCTTCACAGCCTAGTTTATCTCGTCATGCAAGAAGACATAGAGTTGAATAGAACTGACAGATAACTATTGTAGAAGTGCTTAACGTGGCTTCCACTGAGCGTGTCATTTACACAGGACCCATCAATGACCCAACAAGGGTCCATCCAAACCTAAAGGAGGGGGTTGGTCAACAAGACTATAGAAATCTTTTATGCTATGATTTTAAGACAGTATTTTAATTAAGATAGTTACCAAAACAGTTTTTAGATGCAAAATAAGGGGGAAGCAAGTAATTCCATATCAAACAAAGAGCAGGAAAATTGATGCATTAAAAACGGAATCTACTCAGTTGCACGCATTGACTTGCATTATGTTCTAGGCACATATCAAAGAAGATTAATAGACTCTACTAATCAGTTCTCTTAATGAATGTATATTTACATGATCTATATGACACTTGGCTGCAAGGTACTGGAATACAAAAATAAAAAAAGATATGAACCGTATTCTCGAAGGAAATAAAGGATTAGCACAGAGAGTACAGGAACAGACGGTGAAGAGGAAACTCTAGGTAGGAAGATGAGAATGTGAGACAAGCATAAAGGATGGAACTTAATAAGGAGTTTTCATGGTAGTGAGCTACTAGCTTCATTAAACCCAAAGGCCTATGCTGAGTTGACATGGGAAATATAATCCATAAGATTCTTGTGTTTGATAAACTGAGTGATATTACATCTCAGTCTGAACTTTGTTTTGTGAGAGCAGAAAGTTAAGATTGTTATATTATAGTACCTGACTTGTGCTCTGACCTTTACCTTCAGTAAGACAGGTAACTTCAGCAATATACCCACTTTGGGGACAAGGTTTCTATCTATGTGGCAGCCATTAAAAAATCTCAAAGTATAAATGAGAGTAGAGTCAGTCTTCACAAAGATACACATGCTACCATAGGGAGCAAACACTTGGCGATGCTGCAGTTCTTGCTTTGTAAGGACTGGGAGGACATTCAGTACTCAGTACTCATGTTCAATACTTCGTTTTATTGAGGAGGAAAATAGGCCTGCAGAACTTAGGAAGCACCTACCATTTCATTCTCTCAACTAATACACTGGGATGCAGATAGTACATAGTTATAGAATTTAAAAACAATACATGACCATGTTCATAGCAGACTTGTCTCCGAGCTGAAGAATGGATGTAGCAACTGTGGTTCAATTGCACAATGGAATACCATTCAGACTATTCTGCAATTAAAAATGAGGACAACATGGATTTTGCAGGCAAATGGATGAAACTAGAAAATATCATCCTGAGTGAGGTAACTCAGACCCAAAAGGGCATGCATGGTTTGTGCTCACTGATGAGTGAATATTAGCCAAAAAGTACAGAACACAAAGAATACAATCCATAGACCATAAGAAGTGTAACAAGTAGTAAGGTCAAAGTGAGGGTGTTTCAATCCCACTTAGAAGGGGGAAGGAAATAATCACAGGAGGCAGACAGAGGGAGGGACCTGGATAGGAGAGGGGAGGGGAAGGGGAAAAGGGGAACAGGATCAGGTATGGGGTGGGGGAAATAGGAGAGCAGCCCAGAGGGCCAAGAGAATGAATGGAGACACGCAGCTTTGTGTGTGTGTGTGTGTTGGGGGGGGGGGGTGGAAGGTGGGGAGACCCTCTAGAAAGTACCAGAGACCTGGGAAGTGATGCACTCTCAGGACTCAATGGGGGTGACCTTAGCTAAAATGCCCAGCATTGGGGAGAGGGTACTCAAAGAGTCCACCTCCAAATAGATAGACAGGGACTCAAGCGGAGGGCAGGGTTACTAGCAAACAGTCAAAACTTCGGACCCAGAACTTTTCCTGTCTGAAAGAACTGCAGGGACAAAAAATGGAGAAGAGACTGAAGGAAAGGGGGTCCAATGACCAGACCAACATGGGGTTCATCTCATGCAGGAGGGGTGCACAGGGCCTGACACTGCTATGCTATGATGTGCTTACAGATGGGAGCCTGGCATGGCTGTCCTCTGAGAGGCCCTACCAGCAGCTGAGTGAGACAGAAGCAGATACTTACGCCCAACAATTGAACTGAAGTCGGGGACCCCTTGAATTAGGGGAAGGATTGAAGAAGCCAAAGGGGAGAGTGATGCTATAGGAAGACCAGCAGTCTCAACTAACCCAGACCCCAGGGAGCTCCCAGAGACTGAGCCACCAACCAGGAGCATACACAGACTGGGTCGAGGTCCATGGCACAAATATAGCAGAGATCTGCCTGCTCAGGCCTTAGTGGGAGAAGATGAACTTAATCCTCGAGAGACTTGAGGCCCTAGGGAAGGGGGTAGTCTGGTGGGGGGAGCACCCTCCTGGGGGAAAGGGGAGGACTAATGGGATGAGGAATTACGGGAGAAGGGACCAAGGGCATCAACGACTGGAATATAAATAAATAGATAAATAAATAAATAAATAAATGAATAAATAAATACATGTATTATATCTGATTTCCAATAGATTAAAGAGTTGGTAACATAAAACAATAAAGCCTTAAGAGGAAAAATTAGAGTGGGACATATAGAATTCTGGTAAGTCCATGGACGCATCAGAACTGGACTCAGCAACTTTTTGAAGTTCGTGTGTGTGTGTGTGTGGGGGGGGGGAGGACATGTGGCAGTCAGAAGACAGTTTGCAGCAGTTTATTTTCTCCTTCATGTGGGTTTAGGAATCGATCTGGGTGGATAGCTTGATGGGCAGCGCCTGTAACTGCTGACACCCCTCACTCTCTCTGGATCTGATTCAGCACCTTTAAGTCATCGCCTAAATTACTTTAAGTGCAAAAATTCTGACACCAGCATCTTGTAATAAAAAAGTTAGCTGTATCAGAGAGATTGCGAGTCTGTGAGTCAAATAAAAAGCTTATCTCAGATGTCAAAATCACCTGGAGGTCTTAAAAAAACAGATCGCTGGCTCCACCCTCGGCACTTTGATGGAGCAGGCCTATGAATTTGCATTCTTAAAATATTGCAAGGTGCTGGCTGGAGCAGCAGAGCTCCTGGAACCACATTTTGGGAAAGTGCTGCTTCAGGAGATAGAACATACTTGCCCCACTCTATAGCTGAATTATAAAAAAGCCCGCTTATCTGTGTCAGTAATGAGGACGTACTTCCCAAACCCACAGCCAGTTCTTACCTTTCGAAGAAGTAAAGCATTTGCTGTAATTTGTTTAATTGCGCTTATTTTTAGATTGTACTTTCTTGGGATTTTTCATGATCACAAGGCTCCACTTGCTTTCTTTTTGTTTTATTCTATACTGTATGTGTTAGATTGATCCCTCAGTAATGAAGAAGGCATAGATACGAACACTTCTACAGACTTGCATCCCCAGCCTCTACCTAATGCCCCCACCCTTGCTCTCCACCCCAGAGCAAACGTTCTGCTGGAGTCGTCTGCATTCAGTGGCAGTCCTTCTGTCCTGTGTACAGTGTCCAGGAGGATACTGAAGAAGGAAGGAAGGCATGTTGGTACTCTGAGCACATTTGGACATCCAGAATTGATTCTGCAGTCTTCCCTTTACACAGAGCAATGTGCAAAATGTCAGGGTTCCAATATTCATTTCTACCCTGATTATAATCCTTTCTTTCTAAAAACCGAAGCATATGCGTATGCATATGCATGAAGTGCGTGGAAATCTGGAACAGAAGCTCTGCGACCTTGGACTGGCCTGTGTAGCTATTTATTCTGCTTAACTCATTATTGAATTTTAAGGTCAAATGAATGTTTTCTCAGAGCCATAAGTCCAGAAATGGGCTACTGATAGGGAACCCTGGAGGGTAAAGGCGCAAGCTTGTAGCCATCATCAGGAGGACACGAGGTGAGCTCACTTTAAATTCAAGTCTCGGGAGCTGAGACATTTCTGCCGTTTATCATCTTGCCAGATCACAATCGGAGTTCCTCAATTAATGTGAACATTTCGGAACAGCGTGCCCGTTACCCACTCTATTGCACACACCCTTGGAGCACTAAATGTTGGTACAAGATGCTGTAGAACAATCATATCTTTCACAGGAGTTCATAGGCTCCAGAAAAGAAAAGACTCAAATTTGGGCCCTCAAGTAGAAAGTGAACCTTGGATTTGAGCTTCGGTGTCACCCCCGCATGTCCTCCTCCACTCCTCACCGACTCTCCCAGTGCTCATTCCAAACAGAGCATAAGCGGCTCCACACGCCCTTTCCTCCTTCTCGCCACTTTGCTGGAGTAATGTCTTCTTTGCACTCCTTAGAACTGTATTTTAATGTTTGAGTATAGGTTATTTCTTGAACGAATTACTGGGTTTCCTATTTATTTCTATGTAATTAGGATCATATGAAAGTATCATCGTCATAATATGTGTAAGATTTTCAGGATCTCTAAACCATTCCCATAAATGTAAGGTTTATTTCCCCTCATATTTTCAACTGAAGGATTCAACTACAGAATTTGCCCCCAGTAAGTCTTACTCTATTTTTATATCCTTGTTGAAAGTATAAGTTCTAGGAGATTTAGTGGTATTCAGTTGCTCTTAAAATCTTTACTTTCAAGTTAAAAAAAAAAAACAGTAAACATAATCAGAGCATAGTCAGGCAGAGTGTGAAATGATAGAAAACAGTTAGAAACTATACAAAGTCTCAGTGGGGTTAATAAATTCCCCAAATGCATCCACGATATACACACATGTATCAATGCCAAATAAACATTGTCAGTACTTATGGGCAACAGAAATGGCTAATTCTATTAGCAATAACCATATCTCAGTTAAAGCTTTTGGCTGGGTACCACTGTGCAAAGTTTCAGTGGCACGTTCTGATACATTTATGATCACAGGCAACTTGTTCTCTACAGTATCATGAACAAACAGGAGAATCCAATCGTGTCTTTCAATAGTTCTGGAGAAAATAAGATAGCACAGGAGATGATTACACAGCATTTTCCTGAAACTCTTTCCAAATACTAAGAGAAATGAAATTCTAAGAAGGTTCATGCTAAGAATGGCCTCAGGAATATACTACGAGAGGGATGGCAGTCTGGAAGAGGGCGCTTCTACCATAGTCTATGTATTCCACTTGTACCAGATACAGCAAAGATGTTTAATGGGAAATAAAAACAAGACAATAAAGAAAATATAATGTGTCTGTTAAATAGATGAGTAAACTTGGGGGTATAATTATTTAGAAGATGGGGGAAAGTCACAAGCAATAAATTTTGTCTTCAAAATTACTTTCCTTCAAACTTTTGCCCTTGGAAAAAATGTCATGTGGAATAAGTTTTAATACACCATGTACAGATTGCTAAAGTATTATTTTAAGAAGATCTCTATTGACCTAGATGAGCATAGTAAACAGAAAAGTAAAGAAGCAATAATAGTTTCACAATATACTAATGCTGCATTAACATTATTAGAATTATGATTCTCTGTATGCCTTCTACAACATTTTGGAAAACTGAAACATTTATACAGAAAGAAGATACAACATTGTGCTGTCTCTAAATGTGGATGACATGGAGAAAGAGACCATCAACCACATGTTACACAGCGATGTTCGTAGAATGTTTGTGGTCCAGTCTGGCCTATCTACATGACTGAGCAAGACCAAAACTCTTCATATATATAAATAAAATTACTTGCAGGAGAAAATAAAAACATATGTGATCCAAAAATATTCTATAGAAAGAGGCTGAATCCTTTTAGTAAACACCCATGAAAACAAAACTGGAAAAAATTGCACAATTCTAAATGTTTCATTCATTTCATTTATACACCAAAATTTTGGTTTTGTGTTTTGTGATCTTTGGGCCCAGTTACTCTGTTAACAAGTGTTGAATGCCTCATTATTTTTATTTACATTCCTTGTGGCTTTTGTGTATTTTAATAATGGTAGTCTTTTAAAAGATCCGGGTGGACATATTAACTCTATACACTTCATAAAGCTCCTCCCTCATCTTTTTTCTCTTATGAACAGAATAGGTTAACTCTGTAGTCTTTGAAGATAATTAAACCCCAAAGCATGCTCAAACACTTTTTAAAAGAGGGATCATTTTAGACGCAAATCAGGTCATTTTTTTTCCTCTTAAATATTTTGTCTGTCTTAAGGATAACAATTTTATTTAAATCTACTGATTCAAATTTGTTAGCATGAAAACCACCAACAGTGAGCTATCCCATTGTTTCCATTTCAAGCATAGTCAATCAAAAAGCAATAGTTACATGACTGTAACTCAGAAACAGGTGCACATTAGTAATTTTCTCCCCTCCATGATCATGAACTCTGAAAAATAAGCCTTATAATTTGGGGAATACCTAAATACAGGCATTTGCATATTTTGTAGGGTTGACTTACTCATGTAAAATCTCTCCCAGCTATATTTATTTTTAAACATTAAATTTCCAAATCTTTCTTTCTGTTGTATTTGGTAATCACCATTTAATGAAAAATGTAAAAAGTTAGTTTTGCAAAGGGCTACTATTGTTCTTCGCCCTTGAATAAAGTACCAATTTTATTCTGACTTACTTCTTTCTCAGCATCTTCAAGTTTCTTCTTTTTACTCTCAGGCATTAAATCATCAAGCCAGCTGAGTTCCCGTTTGGTAAACAAGAAGTCCATTAACTTTCTCACAAATACCAGTGCCAACACCTGAAGAAAACAGTAAAGTAGTTTAAAATACAAATCAAAACAACAAAAAGCAAAGAAAGAACATATAGATACAGACAAGTCTGTATTAGGGCTGTTGTAAAACTAAGAATTGAAAACACATGTGTAGAAAGCAAGGCCTGACCTTTCATTCCCTTCTTCTCAAAGCACCAGAGTGAAATTTAATATTTTATTCAGTGTTGAAGGCATTTGAAAGAAACTTTTTAAGCTATAAAATATATTTGATTATGCTTCCTTAAATACATAATTAAAAGCTTGAACCATGATTAGTGAACATTAGAAGATTTTTATTATGCTAATACTTTTTGAATTATGTATAGTCATTCAAATTCACTATACTTTTTAATATATTTGAAATTTGCTTGAAACATTCAATTAAATTTAATTTTAAAAATTCCCCTGATTTTTCATATCTGTTGGTACACCTCAAGCTAAGTTTTTAAAAGTTACAATTTCCATCCTACTTTCAATTAACTACTAAATTATGGATGGCCAAACAACCAACAACAGCAAACAAACAAAAAACTTCAGATGAAACCAGGACGTGCAAATGCTTAATTTAGCCCAAGTTTATACTAGCTTTTCTAGTAACTGTTCAAAGTAACTCTAGGCCTCTTTACTTTGCAGTTTAGTTCATGTGTTTCCCCAAAACTAGTGAAAGAGAAAACCAGTTGAGGGACATTTCATACCATCATAGGAAAGACAATAGCAGCTCTCGAAACTTTGATTATCCACAGAAGGCCGAGACAACTCATCTGGATGACTGTGAAGAGATGGACTTTTCTCAGGGGCACATGCCTTAGGTAGATGAAATCTGGCTGATGTTTGGCTGGCATCCAGAAGAGCTTTATTCTATCAAATAACTAAAAGATTAAACAGATGGTAGATTGCATCTGAGAACAAGACAACAGTAACTGTAGGCCAATTAGATATTTAGTATTTTCCAAAATATTAGGGTCAAATGACATAGTTGTGGAAATTGCAGGATAGTTTGAGCTACTATTTATTGAATATTATGTTATACTTTCCGTAATATTATAACAGGGCGTCATTTGAAAGGGAAAGCCAATGGTACATTTGCTACCTTGAGAACCATGACAGGCAAAACAAAATCACCCTCTTTCTGCTTATAACATCATAATCTCTCCCTTCTGCCCCAAATACTAACCTCTGGCCCGGATGCTTGATGTGCTTCTCTTTGTCCTGAAGAGGGTGAGCTTTCACATGCTAAGTACTCCCAGACTCACTCTCTGCCAAAACCTCCTCAGAGCTCCACACAAACCCTGCAGCCTGGTACTGTGCCTTGAATTCCTTACTGAGCCCTGCTGTTTTGACTTTGCCACTTTGATCCCCAACAAAAGATTTGATGCTGTCTTTAGAAACATACATATCATTACCATAAACATTTGGCCCACCTATATTTTTGTTACCAATATGTTTTATTATATTTTATTGAAATTATTTTACTTGGGGGCTGGGGAGATAAAACTATTTGCACTAAGCAAAGAGCCCTTAGTGCAAGTCCGAGGGTCTGATTTCAGATCTCCAGCACCCATGTAAAAGATGGACACAGTCAGTCTAGCAAATCTGTGAGCTCTAGGTTCACTAAGAGGTCTTGTCTCAGAAAACAAGGCAGCAAGTGACTGGGGAAGATGCCCAAATGCTGACATATGGCCTCCACGTGCACGCACACATATGCATGTGAGCCTGTGCATACATAGGCATATGCACCTGCACCCATACCTGCACAAATGCATGCATATAACACATATCAGTGCAGCCACATACAGGAATGCAAACTATCTTATTTGGATCAATTTAATATATAGCCGAATCCAATGTGATCAATGTATTATCTCTATTTCAATTTTGTCATAGTGGTAGATAAAATAACTGTATTTATTTTATAAACTACATTGCCATAGAATTTTACTTCAACACATTTTATTAAATAACTAATTTTACTATACATTAGTTTCATTTTGTGTGAACCACTTGTTTAATCTTTAGGCCAAAATTTGTTGTTTACAATACTTCCAACAAAAAAGTGATTATTTAGAAAACAACGGTCTTGATCACTGTCAGACACCATTCTATCTCATGAGTTTCTTTAAAATAAAATAATCTATGCACTTTAAAAGAACATTGGTAAATAAAATATTTCTTAGCTACCATGAGAAAAGATTCAGCTACTATCATCAAATATTTCAGAATTTACTATGCAGACAAGCAAGTGTCCTGTGTGTGGGTTAGAGCATCCTGCTTTGTAAAACCCCAGTTCTACCTGGGGTAAGTGTGACAGGACATCCAACAACACGGACCTACTTTTGCATTGATGCCTGTCTTGTGTGTGGCAAACTGCTCTTTGGTTATCTAAATTGTAATCATGTGCACGTCACTTCGCCCACTAATATTCATTCATAACTTCCCAAAGCTCTTTGCTGAAACCCATGACACCATGACAGCACTAACGTCTATCTTTAATCTTGGCTCACGTGTGTGTGTGTGTGTGTGTGTGTGTGTGTGTGTGTGTGTGTGTGCCTTTTCTACTTTACAACTATCTCTAAATTCTAGGAACCATTAAACTGATACAATTTGTGCACAGGGGAGGTAAGAATCGGGAAGAAATAAACCCCTTAGCTGACAACTGCGTGTTCCTGTAGAGTTCACCCCACCTAGCCTTCTGGTTAGGGAGTTGTGTGTTGCGTAAGTGTGCTGCAGTGAGTGGGAGCCTCAATTGTTATTGTTTAAGTGGCACATTTGCTTCACTTTGGATCCCTGAAATGTTGGAATGAATATAGATGTGGTTATATATTTGAATACAGAAACAGCATTCATGAGAACATTGTGATCTGTTTTTTCTGCCATATTTCACAGTGAGAAGCCTACATAGTAAGTTCCTATATAGTGTCAAAAAGCCAGGTGCCATAACGATTCCTCCAATTTGCTTGGAAACAAAGTAGCATGCTCCTTGAAATATCTAATATAGATGGCTGACGTGCCTGCTTTGTTTATCATTACTACAGGAATAACGACTGCGATAAATGTATTCTAAGATTTGTACTTGGCTTTCATTGTGTCCAAATAACAGCATGCAATATCTTCCCATTCTGTTAGCTTCAGTTCCCAATAGGAATTTCAACTGTTCACTTAAATTTTCACCAATTCTGATTCTCAGTGTGAGACCTGTCAACGTGTGCCTTGGCTTTCTATTTTGTTATTGTGATTAATACTCATTAAACTTGACTTGAGGACTTTGATGCTCTCACAATTCCATTTAAAAGGATCACATCCCAAATAATTCTAAAACTTGACATTTTTGTTTAATTCTAAACTATGTGGGTAAAAATATCATTGGAGTAGAACTAGGAGAAAATCTGTCGGAATCTACTCACAATTATTTCACTTTGTTTTTAAAATTCCTGCTGTTATATTTATATGAGCCTCAGGCCTAATAATAAACGCTTTCCACTTACAGATAAAATCACTACTCACTGAAACTTTTGCCAAAGGCAAAAAAATTCAAAAACAAAAACAAAATAAAAAACAGAAAAACAAATAAATGAAAACTTTTGCTAAACTAATTCTACTGAAACACATTTTATATGTGATACTTTATATGAGCACATTAAATCTTATTTGAGTAAAATTTTAAAGCACAGCAGTTCTCTATCATCCCCTGTCCTCCTAGAGGCATAGAGTCCCCACTCTTGGTGTGTGTTTTAGTGTCTGCAAGAGCTTCATGTTGACATTTTGCCTCAGATCTGACAACTAACACTATCCCTAGGTCGGGACGCTGCTTCTCTCAAAGTCAAAAGGCAGCTGGTCAATTTCCTCGGACAGAGACCTGGTGCTTCTTACTCCTCAGCCAGGCTCTAATTCCTCTCTATGTTCTGATCAGCAGTTAGAGTAGCCACATCATAGTAAACACTGCACTTCCTATTATTTTTAGTTTAAAAAGATCTGTACAATAAATAAGCCTCAACGTAGTCTCTTCTGAAGAGAATGAAGTGTTTTGGCTGAATGGTATTGTTATAAACAGAGCGAATTCAAAGGTACATTTAAGTAGAAATCTGTATTCATTTCTGAAGGTTGTAGAACAAATTACTACAGCATTTGGGTTTAATGCAATAAAAATGTATTGTCCAGTTGTAGAGGTCAGAAGTCTAACATCAAGATTTTGGCAGGACTCTGATCCCTCTGGCCAAGGAGAGAACATTTTTTCACTTCTTCCAGCTCTTGACAGCTTTCTATATTCTTACATTGTGGCAGCAAAACTCTAGTCTCTACCTCCATGCTAAGAGGACCCTCTTACCTATGTCTGTGTCCTGTCAGATATGATTTGAGTCTTACGTGTTCCAAGCAGGCTCTTGTTTGGAACACTTGATTTTCCAGTGGTGACACTGCATTAAGAGATTATGGAACCTTTAGTGAGTGGTGGGGGGTATCAAAAGGATCCTGGGGGCCAGGCCTCTGAAAGGTATATTCAGCCAATAGTTCAAGCACCATACTCTCTGATTTCTGGTTTGCTGCTTTGTGACAAACCATTACCATATATTCCCACTGGTGGGACAGAACTACTCTACCAGAGTTTCCCTGCTATGACGGCCTGAAATCTTCTGAAACCATGAGCCAAAATATATCTATCCATTCTTAAGTTTTCAAGTATTTCAGTTATGAAAATACAATAAATCCTCTTGGTTCATTAAGACTCTGGTCATTAATTTGGTGGGACATGACTTTGAGGGAACACTCACTGGTCAAACTGTAATAGGGTCCTAAAGGAAATCAGCAGAAAGAATATGCCAATAGCCCTCCGAGATTCAGAGTGCAGCCAGGGAAGTTTATACGTCTGTCTACATATTCTTTGACTCTCTTCAATAAGTGAAGTCTAATTTCCTTCCTCTCATACAAAATGGACTTGGCGGCTTCGAACCAAGAGAAAAACTGAAAGACTTGTGATTTTGGAGACTAAACCAAAAAGGATTCTCTCTGCCTCTATCTCTGTCTCCCCCCCTCACCCCCCACACCCCCAACACTTTTGTAATTCTCACTCCAAAGAAGAAAACTCCAATGTGAGCATTCATAAGTGTAGGGGACTCCTGATAAGAAAAGGAGAGGAGCCAGTGATGCCTCTTGCCCTCAGCATCCTGAAGATGATCTTACAACCCTATCAAATCTCCAGATGCTGGCAACCTTTGTCAACCAGAAGATTTTTGATCCAGAACTGCACATCTAATCTTCTAGATTCATGACTTGAAAACATTGAGATAATAGATATTTCTTGCTTTACCTACTAAATTACAGAGTAACATCTTAGGCAGTGAAAATAAAACTAACGCAATACCTCAAATATTTATTCAAATAATATTTAAGTCATACTTCCCCTAACATTTTAGTGTTCCTTGTGTTATGCCTTTACCATAGCTTAACTTTCAAAATAATTTTATTATGCAATTTTAATAGAAGAAAAACAAACATCAAAGAAAAAGAAGAGCAGGGAGGACATTACTCTGTTGGCAAATTATTTTTATTTTTCTACCTTGAGTGTTTGATCCAAGCCCGGCTCAGAGCTTTGTAAATGCATGGCAGGCTTTTCTTTCCTGTGTATTATAATCATTTTGCCATGTATCTTTTGTGATCATTTTTATGATGAATTTTCAGCAAATGTGCTTTACTTCATTGCTGTTGGAAAATTGCATGTTTCCAACATTTAATAATATATGTTGCATGTAACAAGCACTTTCTTTTGAAGAAATTATTTGTCTTTTGCATGAGGTATTTTTCTTTTGTTATAGATAGATTACATAAACATGGCTTGATAGAGTATCAAAAATTTCATTTGTATATATCTTGAAGTGAACTTAATTCATTTTCTAAAAGGTGTTTAAAACCAAACATTTCAGTGTTAATATATTTATGGTAAACAGCAGCTCAACTGGCAAAGTGTTTGCCATACAAGCATGCAGACTGAAGTTAGATCCTCAGAGCTCGCGTAATAAAACCAGTCATGATGGAACTCGATTGTAATCCCAGTCTTGAGAAAATAGAAGTGGGAACATCCCTGGGACCACTGTCCAGCCACTCCAAGTTAGCGAATTTCACTGGTATCCTCTAGCCTCCACACACATGCATTCTCCCTTCAAGCACAAGCGCACGTGCACACAAACACACACACACACACACACACACACTCAGACACACACACAGACACACACACGAGGGTGTGCGTGCACACACGTATGAACATACATGTATGCTCATGTATGAGGGATATTATACATAGGTGAGAGAATGTTCACTTAGCAGAGAATCCTCTTTAGCATCTACGATTCTGACCATTTCATAAATTTTCATGTGGTTGGAAAGCCCGTCCTCGGATAAGCTTTACTGTCACATGACTCAGCATCTTTAAGTTACAGCAGACATGTCTGTAAGAGTAAAGTGATTTACCTGAATTCCCTTTAAAGACGAAGCACCCATATAAAGAAACACTCCGTACAGCACTGGCATGGGAATGAACTGTAAAAGAACAATTAGAAAAGTACCAGGCGTTATTTCCCAGCATACGGTCATTCAGGTTTGCAGTTGTCGGGGGTGGGGGGGGGGGTGGAGGAAAGGACTGCTGAAAGCATGCTAGAATCAAGTGTAGGTCAGAGTCAGAGGACAGTCAAACTGTACCTTAGCATGTTTATATGTGTAGCACTAAGCGGTCACTTATGCTGCCTGCACCTTAGTTACTCAAATCTACAAGGAGATGATAGCAATAGTGTAGCTGTAAGAATCAAGCTCACTTTAAAGCCTGCGTGATCCCTAAGAAATGGTACTGGAAACTCTACAAAGTCATAGTAAGCATTGACTATTAGCCACTTGAAAGACAATTCACATTCTACTTTAAAATAGTAAGATATTTGGATTAAAGGTAAGGAGTGAAGTTTTACTTTTACAGTTTGATCCTTCATTGTGGCAAATATTTGTTAGCAGGTGGACTGTTCAAATTTTCCTTATTGGGTTAGCTCATTTTATCCACTATTCTATTACTTATATAACAGAAATATAAGTTTTCAATGGTTAAATACAAGAAACTATAAATTAAACAATTCAATTAATATTTAATATTTTCAGCAATCAAAATGAATGATAATATATAATGCAGCTAACTTGCTGTAAGAATAGCTTCCAGAATTATATGACAAAATGATCAGTCTTTACCGCTGTTTGAAATTAATTCAATAATTTTAAATTACTAATTTAAATTTAAATTAGAAATTACTAATGCTGTGTTTGTGTGAGGCCTTTAAAATATAAAGCTGTCTGTGTGAGCATGGCATGGTCATTGTCCTGTCTGTACCACTGACTTACAATAATATTCAATCTACAGACTGAATAATAATATTCAATATACAGATTGACAAAATAATAGAAACTTTAATTTGATTAGAAATGCAGTAAATTCAGTCATTAGCTACTCAGAAAGTGTGACCTTTCCCGTGGCATGAAAATTACAAATCAAATTTGTTACTGCCAGAAAGTATAGCAAAATTATACTTTCAAGTACTTCAGGATTCTAAAACACAGGACAAATCTTCATTTCTCATCGGAGAAGGAGAATTACGTAAACATTTAAAAATTATCATTTTATCTCATGCCATGCAATATTTACATATTGATGCCATATTAAAAATGATATCTCAAACATATGAATCCTTTCTCTCATTCATAAGGGATGATTTCCTTACCTTCAGAATGCTGGTCATAAAAACGGATGAACCCATAAGAATAAAAATCATGAGCCCGGTCACCCTCTGTTCCCGAATGCCGAGAAACTTGGGTTGTTCTCCGGGAGCAGAGCACTCTGATTCCAGCTTGAGGCTGTTGACATGAGTGATGGAGAGGACTGTGGCAGCCACAAACCATGGCAGGCCCATAATGGAGCACACCCCGAGCATGACTGCCACCATTAACAGATCCAGATGATAGCCACAACCTTTCTGTTAAAGACACAAAGGAAAGAGAAAGCAAAGTAATGGTGTCACCAGCACAGCTACTTAGCTTGGATGAGAATAGAAAACACTTTCTGGTAATACTAAGAGGCCCTTCATGGCAGAGGCTCCACAGCAAAGTTCTAAGATACTGTCTCCGACACTGTGCTCTCGTTTCAGGGGCGATATTTTATTGGAAAATATAATTTCACAGAGCCCAACTTCCCTTATCTATTCTCACTTTTATCTCAGTGCCCTGTGACCTTATTCTCATTTCGTTTCCTTCCTAACAGACAGAGACTCCAGCCATTCCTTGAAATAACAGCATCTGTGCTTCTGCCTCCTCTGTAATCCCGCTCCGCTATCACTATCCTGCACTCAAATGCAGGCGGAAAATTAAGTAAGTAACGTGGGTGTCAGGGTGCTCAGGACTGCTCTCGATTGGCTGATGGGGTAGATCTCTGAGGAGACGGCCCAGAGATGCTGCTGTCCACAGGGGTGGCAAAAATCTTGACTTCTGTTGTGACTTGGCTCTTACTTTATTATTTTCAGTACTGCTTCATGAAATTCCATGCAACACAATGACTAAGAGTGTATGTTCTGGAAATCCATCGCTGGGTTCAAATGATGGCAAGCACAGGGCCTGCGTGGGTCTGCACCGGGTCCTCTGTGTATGTCTTATGGCTGTTAGATTGGCGTTTGGTGGGACACCTAACAGTGGGAGCAGGTGTGTTTCTGACTCTTTGGCCAGCTTTTTGGAGCTCTTTTTCTTCTATTGGGTTGCCTCATCCAGCCTCAATATAAGGGCTTTGGCCTTATCTTATTGTATTTTGTTTTATCCTTTTTTGGCTGTTGTCTCTTGGAAGCCTGCTCTTTTCTGAAGAGGAAATGGGGAGGGGGTGGATCTGGGAGGAGTGGAGGGAAGGGAAACTGTGGTCAGATAAATTATATGACAGAAGAATCTATATTTAATTTTAAAAATGAAAATTTAGAGACAAAAATATAAATGAAGGCTCAATAATGGCCTTAGGTCAATCATTTAATCTTTTGGGCCTTTTCCTAGCTGAGAGAAGTTGATAATGTCAATTAAAGGTATCTCATTAGATTATAATAATTAAATTACTTAACTTAAAAAATAATTGAGAGTAATGTGTGCTCTATCATAAATACCAAGTACATGTTAGGTTCTAATATATCCAAGTTTATAAAGGACAGATAACATCAAATCATTTCTCAGTATTTTCTACAGTTTCTTAACATAATTATTAATACACAAGAGTCAATCAATAGATTTTACAGATTGAAATTGTTTCTCTCTCTCTCTCTCTCTCTCTCTCTCTCTCTCTCTCTCTCTCTCTCTCTCCTTTTCTTTTCTTTTTACACAGGGTCTCATTATGTAGCCTAAGTGTCCTACAATTCATTACATACACAAGCTTGGCCTTGAACTTGTGGACAATCCTCTTACCTCTGCCTCCTGAGTAGAACGGCCTTTTTAAAACAAGGAAACATGTATTCTTGAAATACATCTTAAAATCCAATGTAATAGTTGTAATTAAGGAATAAATAGAGCAGTTACATTTGGCTTGGTAGTGAGAATAAAATACCAGAGGAGGTCTAGAAAATGGGAAGCCATCCTGGTGTCAGAGTAATCAAACACGCATAAGAAAAAGGCTTCAACAAAACATCCCGTAAGCTATAGGTGAATAGCATAAAACTCACGCCCTTAAAGAGCAGAGCCTGGAGCAGTTACAGGAGTGCTTTGTTCTAGGGAGTGCAAATCAGAGTGTGAACTAGAAGCTACCCAAATTCCTGCATCCGATGGGATTCAGTGCAATTGTGCCTCTGGAATTGTTTTGAATTTGTGGTACTACCAAAAGTGAATTTGTATTTATGAGACGTGCTGGGGACACAAGAAAAAAGATGATGGAGCCCCTCCCTTTTTAATGTTGTTGTCTTAGCACATCCTAATTTTCTAACCATCCATACTCACTAAATTTAATAATATGAAGAAAAGAAAGTCTTTCTCATAAAATAACTTCCTATAGCTCTTATTGTTTTTTTTTTAAATATATAAATGTAAACAGTGGAATTTGGGATTTCTGGAAGTAGGCAAGATAATTATTTCAGAGAGAACAATTCTGTCTTTAAAATGAATACATGATTTCCCTTAATTATGCTGCACAATAAGAACAATTTGACTTAATGCAAACCAAAGGAGATAAAGCAGTTCTGACATTTCCACTCATTAATCAGCATCCTTCTTGCCTTTCTTTTAAAATGCTTTTAAAAACTTGTTCGCTGCAAACAAATTATTAGCTGATTAGGCATGCCAGCCAAAGGGAAGTATCCTTTGTCAGAGAGAGACCTCTGCACCTTGTAACATATTTCTGTAGGTTTTTTTTTTTTCAAAATAAAGACAGAACTGTAGCTTTTATTCTCACATTCATCCATGAATCATGGGAAATGGACATATGGGAGGAAGAGGGAGCACAGCAACAGGTGAAGCTGCACCAGACCCCACTAAAACCAACATGCAGCAAGACAAGAGGCCAGCCAAGAGGACCATCTGATACCCAGATGCCACTGCTGAAAAAAATCGTTTCAAAGCTTGGCAGCAATTTCCTGCATCTGTCAAGTTAACCACATAAAAGACTATAGATTGACATGAGGAACCAGGCTGACAAAGAGGGCAAAAAAGAACATATCAAATGCCATAGTCATCAAGGGAACCTGGTGCCAAATGAATGCTGCGAACGCATTCATTTGCTCCAGTGATCTGGGATTGTATTGCTGTTTATTAAAAATGATGTCAAAAGAAGCCTGAACTGTCTACAGAAACATGTAGAAAATCCCAGAGCTGTATCTTAACAGAAACTTTCTTTTCTACAAAATAATGTCTCTCTTTATTTCCACTTTTACAGAGTATACTCTAAACAAAACCAAGCTTTTGTTTTTAATGCCTTGAAAAAGGATTTAGTTAATCTTTGCATAACCCCGCCCTCAGCAATTCTAAGCAGGAAACATAAATTCTAGAGAGAGTATGGATTGATTTGCACATCTATATGACATATAGTAATTCTCTTAGTCATATTTTTATTCTTGTGGCTGCTTTAATGTTTGAATGACACAAAGGCCAGTGAGGTGATTTGGAGTTTTGCTAATTTATGCTCCCTTGTTCTTGGGTATAGTAACTTACCTAACCAATGAGTTGGTTAGTCTCTGTAGCTCAACACTTTATTGTGTATTTACTACTACAAAATTACTGTAAAAACATTTTCTTTATGTTCTGAAAAATATCATAAGTGAAAATGACTAGTTCTGTCAATGAGGTGCCAAAAAATCAAAAGCTCTATAATACATTTGGAAGAGATCTAAGATGACATGGATTCTGAGGTGCATGCCGATGCATGTTGCATGGGCCAGCACGTGCTTGTGCAGACACGGAAGGACACGATTCATGGAATGACGTTCCAATCAAGGTGAAGAGAGCCTCCCGCTAAACAATAAGGCTGGAAGGGTAGTTAGCTTGTGACTGGGATATACTCAGGCAACCTCTTTTCATGAACATGAAGTTCATGCTAAAGCCAGGAAACTTTGAAAAAATTTCAGTGTAGCAACAGGCAGGGAGAATAGCCATGGGACAAACTGCTATTCTTCATAAACGATATTGTAAGAGGTAATGAATTTGGTTGTCAAAAGGAAAATCAGAAACAATAGACAACATCATAGTGGAACGTAAAGGAGAAAATGTCTATAGGCAGATAATAATAATAATAATAATTAATTAATAATAATGTTTTATTGTTGTTAAATTATGACTAGACTGGAAGGACCCTTCTTGGCAGACTTATCAGGGTCAGTGTAGAGCGGTCACAATGCATGGCTGAGGACAGACTGACTACTGTGGAATACGGATACTGTGATGAAGCCAGTCTGTTGTTCACTAAGTCCATGCTGATTTAAAATTTATATTTAAAAAGTTAAATATATACTGATTTATTTGTGTAACAAAAGAGATTATGTAGTATAGCCTGTGCTTATTTCAGGGACCGGATATTAAAAGCTGTAGTTCTTTATTCCATTCTACCTAGTCGAGTGCTTTGAAGGAACACTTGAAGAATGTTCTACTGCATGGTAGTAACACTGTACTCAGTGTAAAGGAGGAAATGAATGTATTGATTGGAACTCTGGAACAGCTGTAAATGTCAGGGACATACTCTATTTGTATGACGAGTGAGGAGCAAGAGCAAGGGCCTGTGATGAACAAGGCTGAGTCGCTGGGAAGGAGCAGGGGCATTTGTAAAAGTTGACGGGATGGTGCCAGCCTCAGCAAGCCTTCTTCTACGTCTAGCCTTCTAAATATGATTCTGCTAAGGGCTGGAAATAGTTCTACCTAGAGCAGTTTAACCACAGCCTGTATGGACGGTTGGGCTTCAGCAACAGTGGCATTTCTGCCTGTTTACGAAGGCTAAACCAGTCTTTGAAAGGCAGTGACTTTATATCTTACTTTCTTCCTAAGTATCAGTCTTTTAGGTCAATTTTAAACATGAATATAATGAAATATAGTTATTTAAAATGATAATTCAGATTTATGTAGCTGGTATGGTATTTAAGGTAATGATCTTATATGGGGAAAAAAAAATCAAGCAGTACACTCACCGTGTAGATATTTCCTTTGAGCTGGGTGTGCCACACTTCAGAGCCCGAGTTGTACGCACCCCTAGTACCAAGGAAAAGCTACCTATGTTTGTATGAAAAGGACGAGCAGTGCCACTCTCAGAGTAATGGGACATAGAACCTTCCCTTTCCCTTTAACTCTTCATGGTCTCTGTTTTTTAAATCAAACTCATATAAAAACAGAAAGGCAGCGATGTTTTTATTTTTTAAAAAAAGGAAAAACAAGATGTGTGGTCGTAAAAGCTTCCTAGATTTTAGAGCGTAGCAGGTAATACACTTGGTAGCATCATGTATATTGACTACAGAGCTGTTTGGTTAGCTATGCTGTTCAATAATGTAGGTCCACCACCACGCAGTCAGGGTGGCCTTGAACTCATGATGCTCTTCCTGACTCAGTCTCCAAAATGCTGGAATTTCAAGCGTTAGTCACAATATTTTGTATTAAGAATTTGTGAAAGTGTAAATCATGTATCTTCAATAATTAAAATTTTATTTAACAAAACCCATAAGCAAATAGAATTATTTTAAAAAGAAATTTCATCTTAATTTTTTTTCAGTAGAATGAGGAATGTTCATTCTTTCTAATATGTATTGCAAACTCCTTAATATAATTCATTACAAATAATTGTACGTTCTTATAACTATGCCTATTGTTATATCAACGAAATAGTTTACAGAGATATTTTAATTATCCTAATATATTTAAATTGTACATAGCACGAGTACATTGTTACTTCAGCAATAATTTTTGACTTTAAAAGATGTGCACTGGCAATTTCTTCAGTGTCAGAACAGAATAAGATTATGTATATCCTATTTTACAAGTTTTGATTCTGATTTAAAAAGTAATTAAGTATAATTACTTCATTTCCCGCCCCCACCCTTTCCTGCTTCCTTTTTTTATAACTTCTGTCACGTCTCCAACTCCTTCTCAAACTTATGGCCTCTTCTTCTTTATTGTTGTTACATGCATATCACACACGCACACACACACACACACAGACACACACATAGACACACACATAGACACACACATAGACACACAGACACACACAGACACACAGACACACAGACACACACACATAGACACACACACAGACACACACATAGACACACAGACACACAGACACACACATAGACACACACACAGACACATACACAGACACAGACACACACACACACACACACATAGACACACACACAGACACACAGACACACAGACACACACATAGACACACAGACACACACAGACACACACAAACAGACATACACACACACATACACACACACACACGAATATAATTTGCTGACTCCATTTAGTGTTGCTTGTGTGTGTACGACTTTGGGGCTGATCATTTGGTTTCTGCTAATCAAATAGGGATTTCAGCCCTGGGAAAGACTGATTCTCCCTCTCTCAGCACTCATTAGTTCCCTGTAGTTCATTGTCAACTAAAGGACCTGGTGAGGTTCCCTTCTTTCATGTTAGCATGTCTCTTGGTGTTGTCCTTGTGCTTCATAGGTACACATTTCCTGCCTCGCAGCACACCTCCTGGTCCTCTGGCTCTTACAGTCTTTCTGTCCCCTCTTCCTGTATTGATTCTGATTATTTTTAACCATTCAAAATTTTGTGGCCTTAATTAACATATACATGTATATATTAATACATATATTACATACAAATAAATGATGATGAAAATCTTTAATTACATATGCAAAACAGCAGGCCAGATTATATCAAATAAAATCTAGCTTTACTAAAAATCCACAATAATGCTCAAAGATGTCACTTATAAACTATAGTATTTATGGCCAAGGTTTCCCTTTGTTTTAGGCACTGCAAATAAATAATAATTTTTAAATGATATAATTCAGTGAAACACACCTGACATATGCTCCCTTAAAACAGTGAACATACTAGGCATCAAATAAAAGAAGAGAGGAATCCCAGACATAAGTCAAGCTGGTAAGTATTTACTTACCAGAATTGAATATTTCACTAAATTAATGTTAAGCATGCTAAAATTAGAACCATTTTTCCCTTTAAGAGAAAGGTTTCAGTCTCTGGAGGATAGACAAATGTTGCAATCAAATCTTCATATCACCCTAAGATAAAGTGTCCTAGAAAACAATAAAAACTACAAACCTGAAAACAGTATTCTATTCTTGAACAAGTGAATACATAATAAAGATGAAACCAATCAATTACTATTAGCTGAATAAGAATTATTTATATTATAATGGATGCTAAATACACACCTTTAGCTTGTGCTCTTTTCTGTTGATGATGACAGCTGTAATCTGCTGGTCCATGAAAATCAGAATAGTACAGAGTAAAGCTGGGATAATGGCAGCTATGATTGTCCACCATGGGTTTGGACCTAAAGGTGTAACAAACCAGCCACGGTCGTCTCTGGTAGGCTGAGAAAAGAATTAAGCATACAGATCAGTAGCAAGATTGATGAATACCTAATCAAACCAAGTCATACAGATACAAACAGGGAGTTCTTAATTATGAAATGATTGGCTGGGCATTCAATAAATAATCAGTTCATTGAGCATCTACATCATTAAGGACGCCATTCTAAGTGTCTTATCTTTTAACCCATCTTCTCTTCACAGCACTGTAAAGATGACATTGGGGCATAGAGTGCCATAGTAAGTTGTCTAAGATTCCAGCGCTAGTAATTAATTGAGGTCAGATTTTAACTCCAGCAGACTAATTAAAAAGTCATTCCCAATCAATATCTGTATTAAATAACACCAATACTTACTATTTACTGTAGGCAAATTTGTCTACATTTAAAATTGCACATTGCATACTATGCCAGAAACAAGACAGAGCTTTCTTTCAGTTTAGAATCACAAACAGACATATAAACAGAAGGTTTTGGTGTAATATAGTAACTTATTTTAGGTGTGTGCACAGGTTACTATATGAAAAAATTACAAAATCCAAACAAAACAGAAATTTAGTCATATCAGAAGCTCAGCAAAAGGTTCAAAACATGGCTGATGCTGGAAATGAGTCCCAGAGGAATTCATTATGACAGCAAGTGATCGATGATTAAGTCCCTAGCTCTGTCTGACAGAGGAGAAAACAGGCTGAGGCAGGCATTTGCTGGCGTGAGGGCTGCCCTGCCTTTACAATATGGTTGCTATCCTCACCCCAAGCCTAGTGTTTATTTGTTTCTCGAACCCTATTCACTCTGCAGTTTTGCCTCACCATAATTCATGTTCCTCAGTTTCAGAATGCTGTCTTGGGTTTTAGGCATGCTGTGTTATTTGTATATATCCCAACTATAATAGATGACAGGAAACATTTAAGCAGTCTTCAAGTTTCATTTTTATGATTCTTTTTAATACTAGACAACAATTTATTTCTTAATCTCTTAATGAATATTGTTCATGCTCTCCTGAAAATCTCTTGTACTGGGGTCACAGATATCATCTATTAGACACAGAGAAATAGAACAGTAGATAAATGTAACATGCTAGATAAATTCACCTTGAAAACACTTGGTACTTGTAGCTTTGGCGATGGAATCCCAATGGCATAGTCAATTAAAACCATACACAGAATTGTAAGAAAAACTGCAAAATCACTCACTATGGATCGAACCTAAAAATAATGAAAGTGTTATTACTTTGAGGGAGCTATAAATAACTAGAAATATTCAGGAGCAGTCTTGAACCATCCTTTATGACCACGTGACATAATATCGAGATGTTACATTATACGCACATTATAAAGTATTATCATTAGCTATGCTATGCTACAGTCTGAATATGTATGTGTGTCTCTCATCCACACTATTCAGAATAAAGATTTATTAAGCTAAAATAATAGTGGTCATTTTCTTTTTAGTATTTATTTAAAGTATCTATTACAAACCCAAGTGTGTGAAAATAGAACACTTTTTAGGACTCTTTCATACAAATTATATTTTAACATTATGAATTCAAAGGACCACTAAATGAAATCACCTATTTTTATTAAAGTATGTTTTAATTACTTTACTTAAGGTATGACAATTAGTAATACGCACAAAAGTGTGAGCAAATTTTAAAATTTCTTTGATCTAAAATGAACTTTATATAAGCCAGTTTTCAAACCATTTCTTACTGTAGAAAGCCATTGTGCACTGGTGCACAGATCATGGCACACATGTACAAGCAGAGAAAATCTTCCTGAGACACTGGCCCCCAGATAGTGTTTCTTATTGCCATGAAACCTCATCAAGTAGCTCAGGCAAAGGCTGACGATCCTAGGATGCACTTCTTTCCCCCTGCAATCTCACCGTCTCTGGGGTTACAGGTGTGCACCAACACACTCAGGGCTTTTTCTTTAACATGGGTTCTGGGACTCTTGGTTTAGGTTCCTATGCTTATAGGGCAAATACTCACAGACTGAACCGTCTCCCAAACCCTACAAGGACATTTTTGAGTAGTTATTCTTAAACAACTATCAACAATATTTGTTTTCTATTAGTACGCTTTCACTACAGAGAATAGTTCAGTATTGATCAAGCTAAACTGAAAGGTGAGTGAGATAAATCTGTCATCTTTCGCAAAGAAGATAGTGACAGAAAAAGCAGCGGTCTCTGGAACTCTTCTTATTTACCAAAGTGGGATATTTTTGAGATATGTATCTCAATCCAAAAACGTTTGTTTCCTCTGTGTGTGTGTGTGTGTGTGTGTGTGTGTGTGTGTGTGTGTGTGTACGCGCGTGCATGTGGATGTGAGTGGGTGTGTGTCTTAAATCTCATCCTGGCCCTTTTCATGGTAGAATCAGACCTCATAGATTCTACTTTGTAGCGTTAAATATTAAACTCGGTTGATTCACTGCTCACTTTCTCAAATATACACATACAAGCACCACTGGTGGCTTAGGGAAAAGGACTGATGAATTTAAAACAAGAAAAGAAAATCGTGTTCTAGTGCACCGTGCAAGGCTTCTCCATTTAGAGTGTAACACTGGCTCTGCTGAGATTCCTGTCAGGCTGGTACAGACCCACTGCTCCCTGGGAAAGAAAGCCACACTCACTAATATGGTATGTGCTTTGGCTTTCCAAAACTGTATGTGGGAAGGGAAGTGTTGACCTTTCAGTTTGAAGGAAAAGCGAAAGGGCTTGTGCCACCTCTGGTATCTATGTCAAAAAGGGGCTTCCTCCTCAGCCCCATTCCAGAGCCTACATCTAGCTTACCAGTTCCCTCGTGACCTTTCTATGGTCCATGTCATTCCATCCGGAATTCTCCCTTAACCTTGAACATGTAGGATTACAGAACAACTACATTTAGTTTATATTTGGATCAGAAATATTCTAATCCAAGTACCTTGGTTGGGAAGTACCGGCTGGTCTTGAACTGCTTCAGGGTGGCTGACATGGTAACTGTGGAGAAGAACAGGATCACTGACCAGAAGAGAACGTCCGGCACGTAGGGGTGGCCATGGCCACAGGCTCGCCCGACATACTCCCCGTGCAGTGATCTGCACTCCTGAGAGGAAGGGAAACGCAGCTGGTAAAGAATGTTCAGTGCATTTCTTTCATAAAACTAACATCCGATCAACCGCAGCTGGGACACCAAGACTGTCCACCCATGGTTTCCACAGCGAACTTATCGACTTGGAAAGTTTTAAATCTGACATCAATTAAGTTCTAGATAACAGATATATTTTAAATGTGCACAGTTGTACTAACATCAGATACATGACAAAGCATTTAAATATATCATTTTAGTTTTTTTAACACCAACACCGTAGATAGATATTTTCATTTATAATTGTTATCAGGAAAAGCTGAGACATGGAGAAACTAAGCAACGTTTTTCATCCTCACTAATGCTATGTGGTAGAGCTGGGTACACACACTGCTCTTGTGGTAGGAATTATAGAATAGTACAGAACAATAAAAAGCTAGTTCAAAAATGTCAAGAAGGCTATGAAAAGTAACAACAAAAAAATGATGATACATAATTAAAGAAATGGGAATGTGAATCACATACAGTGACTATTGAATTCAAATAACAAATGATGAAAAATTACAACATGAACAAGGCAAAGTTCATGTTTGCTCTGCTTTCCCATGGTCTTTCTTCTGCTTTTATGTTTGTTAGTTATGTTTTGTTGTTTTGTTTTATTTAAAAAAAAAAAAAAATTTAATTACTGTCTTAGCCGTTAGGTGGCAGCAAAGTCAAAAAGAACTTCCAGGGGGAAACCAGCATTTTATATAAGCATTAAATATTTTGAAAGAAAAAAATATTTCTAAGTCATCTTGGAAACTTTTGTATTCTAAAAAATTATATTACTACTCAAAATAAATAGAAAATATCAGCTTAAAGAAGTCAGGGAAATCTTTATTCTTCTAGGTATTGGGACCCTGGACAAAACTTGCTTTGTGAATAGTACAAAGAAAATTTAGAGATACAGTATCTTCACTGAATCAAACTTCAAGCCCATGAGTTCACTATAACATAAAACAAACTCCCCTGAAATATTTAAAATAAATAAGTAGACACATTGTCATCTGAAAACAAGCAACCAACCAACCTCTCCTTGACACAGCTACCCAATCTAAAGGATAACTTATAGCCATGTAACAGACACCACACGGTCTTTATCCTTAGCTAAATTTCAATTATTCATATTAAACTGATTCAGAGCACAGAAACTTGGTTACTGAAGACCTGCAGAATAAACCTCTAGGCCTTATTTATAGCTTTCATTTTCCTTCTTAAGACTGAATAAATAAAATTTGAAAAAAAAAATCCTTGAAATTTCCAATCTCTTTTTGTGTGCATATTCAGAAATGCTTGGAACAACTGCTAAACGGTGTTATGTGTACAAGGATGTCTAAGCAGAGGAGGCGGAAGTCCCACACGTCACATAGAGGTTTGTGAGCACCTGCAGTCTTTTGTGCATGTCTGAACGGCTTCTATGCATTCTTTGGATGCAGGTGGGTCAGACCCTCTACTCCTAAGAAGGCAGATGCTAGAAAAGATGATGATTCAACTGCCTATCTATAACAAACCGCCAATGCGAAAGCCTAGTTATCTCAGCTCAAAGCAAATTGTAAAGTATTATTTCTTTCTTGTTTTCCAGGGGATGGGACTCTGATTCTAAAATGTAAATTCTGTTGGTAAAAAGTACCTACAAAATTCAACATTTATTTTCACTTTTATACTATCTACATGTCCAACAGATACACATACACACACACACACACACACACACACACACACACACACACACACACACACACACATGCACAGAGAGAGAGAGAGAGAGAGAGAGAGAGAGAGAGAGAGAGAGAGAGATGAGGGGGAGGGATAGAAACAGAGTCAGAGATAGAGTCAAAGAAACGAAGAGACAGAGAGACAGGAAGGAGTCCTTTGGACATGCAAACACATTTCAAAGCCTTTCTTTCATTTTAGTCTAACATGGTTTACCATATAATAAGTACTGAAAAGATACTGGGTGACAAATAGATTCTAATTACTCTTCGAACACATTCTATTTCAACAATTCTGTAAATTGGTAAAAATTAGAATTCAAATTATTAATATGTTTTGAAAATAGGAATGTAAAATCATGAATGTCTTTTCATATATATACATACATGTATAGAGAGAGACTAAAAAGCATTGAAACAACTGATAATCACTTTTCCTTCCTTTTTCTTTTTTAAAAGATTTTTGAGATTTTAATGTAATTATAATGTAATTACAATGTAATTACATTTCCCCCTCCCCCTCCTCCCTCCAAATGTTTCCATATGTCCCTCCTTGCTTTGAGATGTTGCTCACTGTACTTGTGTATATGCACAGAGACAGAAATTTAAGTCTAATATCTTGCCATAAAGTTGAATTAAATAGTAAACATGTGAGGTGAGCATAGTTCAACGTAATCATTTGGTGTTTATCAAGTATTTAACCCTTTGATTTTGATTCTTTGACCTTCCTGAGTTATCAAGGTATAAGTTAGTAATCATAAGATATGATTATAATGGAATAAAATAATATGTGACATTCCAAATATGTAAATTATAAGGTATAATATAATTCATAATATGTAAATTAAATGTTAAATCACTATTTTATAAAACTAGTTACAATAGTCATCAATATAGGGCTTTATTATGACATAAATTTCATAATAATTATGAGTATGCTGCAAAAACAGCATAAGATAATTTTATTAATTTTCATTGACTTATGAATAATTTTATTCTTTATGTAACATCAATTCTGGTGAATCTGTTTCTCGTCAAGAATGCATATTATCTATTGAAGATTCTGCTATCAACTGATGAAAAACAATATCAAATCTCTTACTTAAAATTAACCCATAGTAGAGAATTTTAAAAATTAAAATAAGTCACAAAATGTTCAATTTGTTTTGCATCTAAAATATTTTTGTAACCCTCTAGTTGAACCAAAACTTCTATTGTTATAAGTTGGGTGAGTAGTGAGGTACGAGGCTTTGGCAGGAGGTGGGGAGGAGGAGACACTGTCAAAATATATTGATTAAAACTTCTGAAGTAAATAAAAATGAAAATAATTCACTTGTGGCTAATATCATCAGTTGTGTAATATCTGTCCTTTAGAAGGCCATTATTCAGTATTGGTTAATATATAGAATAAATTTTACTATTTTGCATTAAATGATTTAGAGAATATACAATACATGAATTATTTTGTTGAATAATTCAGGCTGGATTATTTTGAATTTGTGATGAACAGGTAATAGAAATAGGTAACACAAAATGAAGAATTGTAGATAAGGCACAAATTATAAACAGGGAGTCCAGGAAGAACACTTAGTGCTGATATACCTACCATGACCCCCCTGTGACCCCACCATAACTCCCTATGACCCCCCCCATGACCCCCATGACCCCAGATCTAACTTCTCAGTAAACTTGCGTAGTTCTTTCTTGTTTACATCATTACTTCCTTTACTGATCAATTTAAATGAATTTCTGGGCACAAGAACCCTGGATGCCATTACTTTTCTAGGGAAATATAGGTGGAAAAGAATAAATGTTAACAACAGCAGACATGAGAAAGTGAAGGTTTATTCTAATGAAAATGGCAAGGGATTCTGCTGTTTTCAAGATTCCTAGACTTAAAAAGTAAAACTTGCAACCTACAAAATTTAACATTAATGTCTGCTTCATCTTTCTCTCTGTCTCTCTCATGTGCGCACACGCGCGCACACACATGCACGTGCGTCCAGAGAGAGACAGAAAGAGACAAAGACAAAGAACAGGAGAAAATAAAGGTCATAAAATATAGGCCAAGATTAAATTGTAAACCAAGAGTAAGTAAATTAACTTCTAATTCTGAAAGAACATATATAACAGAATAGGCCTCGTGAAGGACAGAGGACCAAAATCAAAGGGTTAAATGTTTGATCAACACCAAATGATTGCGCTGAGCTGCGCCCATCTCACATGTTTACTATTTGATTGATCTTTACAGCAAGCTTGTATACTTAGATTTCTGTCTCTGTGCACATATATGAGTAGAGTCAGCACCATCTCCAAGTCCACTATTCTAAAGAATACTTGGGCATAGTTTAAAACATTTAATATATGCATGTGATATGATTAATAGAAAAGAGGCCATAAATTTTAAGAGTGGGAGGGATATATGGGCACGCTGGCAGGAAGGAAAGGAGAGAGAGAAGTGCTGTGATTATAATCTCAATATATGAACAGGTAAAAGGCCATATTCTTCTTAAATAAACATACTTAGAGGCTTGTAAAATTTTATTACAAAAATATTTCTATTTTCCATTAACAGTATCACTTACTAAAGTAGTATATGTTTGATCAAATGAAGTAGAATTTGTTTGGCTTTGTGCTGATGGCTATGAAAGAAATTTGAGAACATACAGGTAGGGAGGGTGGTAAAAGCTTTGGATAGTGATGTTTATAACTAGAAGGAATAGAAAGGAAGTGGTGCTACTCGGGGATTCGTGTACTTGTTAGAAAGCAGAACACGTGGTTTTTATCCAAACTTGATGTTTCCACTGAACAGAAATAAGTGAAGCTTGTGAATACAGAGTTTAAGCAATGCACACACATGAAGTAAAGGGTAAGAACAGAGAAATGTCCCTATGAGAAGACATTTACAAAGAAAGGCCTAAGGAAATAAAACAAAGGTACGGAATTTAACCAGTATACGAAAAATATGTGTCTAGCTCTATCTCTCTCTTTTTTTGAGTAGAATAAAGAATAAACATGCAAGTTAGAAATCTGATGAGAAACAAAGATAGTGCTTTCTTTTAATTAGTATTTAATGTTTTCAGTCGACTTGTCCCCTTCTTCTGTTAGTGTAAACTTTCGGAGGGACTCAGGTCTATGAAAAGAAAGGAATGAAAAGTCCCAGTTATGGCTGGACATCTGAAATGGGGGACTTTAAAACAAAGCTATTACTTGGATAAGTTTGTATTCTCAAAATTCTCACCTTAGTTGTAATAACTGATTAAAATGTTAATAAAAGTCTTTATAGTAGACGACTCAAGATGTAAGTTCCTTTGCATGTTTTACTTACTGACACAGTTAGGTTTCCCCAAATTATGTCAGAGGCAGAAATGTTGGACTCCCGCCATTCCTTCAGCGTGTCATTGCTGGGACTATGTGGCTCCATACAGCTACATCTGAAAAGCAAGATAATTCCTTTTCGGTAAGAAGCAGATTTTTAAAAATTGTATGCAAGCATATATCTGGAGGATTCTTTTTCCTTAGATAAAGCATTCACCCATCTGACAGGCCAGTAGTTGGGTCATTTAAACCACTCTTGGAAAGACTATTTCAGCAGAGTATTGGGACACTAAAGAACTTTGCAGCATTTCTGAGAAGGAGGGATCGCTCCAACATCTACTTGCCTGTGAGTTATAAGTCACCTGAAAAAATTATAAATATCCAGTGTATTGTAATAAGATTACCTACCTTAGTTATTTGTACAATCTCATTAATTAAAAATGAAGGTGACATTTAGTTCATGCTCTAAAGGTCACATATAATTTGCCACACCATTCTCATTTAGCACTTGATTGAATTGAAAAGCCTAGATAGCTAGTGTAATACTTGCCTTGGTGATGAGTGACGATTCCAAAGATCAAACCATCGATAGCATTAGTGCACACTTATGAGATTCTGGGATGGATAATGAATTCACTCATAATCCTTTTGCCTTATCTGTTGGGAAGCATTTTCTTATACAAACATACAGCAAATGGCTCCAAGATAACTCGCATAGGCCACACAACTGTAAAGTGTGCTAGACTGCTGCCTTGGTTATGTTAACAGTACTGTAGAACCTGACCATTGCTATGACAGTTTCTATAGGAAAGGCTCTCTCTAGCCAGGAAACACTCTTGCATCTGTTTTCTACTTCAGGAACTTGCTTTGCTCACTATTGTGACTCTTCTATTCCTCATGGAGTTATATAGTCTATAGCTATAAGAAATCCTTACTCAGGGTGGGCAGTAAGAACAGCGTGGTTTTGGCTCTCACTAAGGAATGCAGAGTTTCCCCAGCTCAGCTCACTCGGAGAGAGTTTCCACGAGATAGTTAGTGACATGGGTTTTAAGGGAATGGGTAATGGAAGTATTAGTTACCATGGACAGTTAATTTCAGTGACCTCGATGTCAGCAGAGAATACTAGCAAAGAGAAACAAAGGCACCAGAGTGATCAATTGTGGCTGTTCCTAAGTTCCTGACAAGTGATACACTGTGATAGGATGTAGGTTTTTGTGTCAGAGAGCTCAATCATCTGACTGTATAACCATGAGCAAATGACTTAATCACTCTAAATCTGTTTCCTTTTATGGAAAATGGGATTGAAAATGCTTATCCATTAAAAACCAATATGAAGAGATTAACATTACTCAAACAGATGTGTTCTCTCTCTCTCTCTCTCTCTCTCTCTCTCTCTCTCTCTCTCTCTCTCTCCCTCCCTCCCTCCCTCTCTGATATTTAGTACACACCTGGCTCCCTTTGAAATTGTGACTGCTCTCATCAAGATCATCATCATTTTCTAGTTCCTTCTTCAGCCATTCATAATCTATAACAAATGTTAAATATTCACCCTAATATAACATGAAAGCATCATTGCTTTCTCTACCATGGCAGTTTTCTTCATTTAATTTCAAAGTAAACTTGTTTGCCATCAGTTCTACTCACCCAGATCCTCATTCACAGCTTCAACCAAGAGTGGCTTAAAAATATTCAGAGAAAAATGGCGTCTTTACTGAACTCATGTGGGTGTATCCCTTGCCATCATATCCTAAAGAATGCAGGGTGACAACTATTTACATTGCACCATGTATCATAAGACATCATGATGATACAAGAGGGTGTGTGTAGGTCACATGAAAATACTACACTATTGTATAGGAGGGATAGTGTAGTCAAGCCATACTAACAGAATTAGATTTGAATCCTTGCTTGACCCTGAAAGTCCTGCCTGCTCTTTGAGTTATAATATGCAGATTCTAGATAGAAGTTGGTGCCCTTTTGATCAGGATAGCATGAAAAACAGGATGTGCCAGATCAAATCAAGTGATCTACATTTCACTATGCCTCCCCAATTTCTGTTTCCAGGACATGTCTCCTTTAAGACATCAGCTCCATATGCCCTGCACTCTTGCCCATTATTATGACAGCTACCACCTTTATTTCTGCTGTTTAGTGCTGTTTCTCCTAGTCCTATATATTCCTGGTGGTGTGGCTTCTCCATTCACTTTGCTCAATGTGTGTGGATTTCCTTGGGGCAGTGGTCTCTGCTACCCGGCCTGTCTGCATTGTGTGAGCGATGAGCATGAAGTACACGAAGGCTAAGATGCTGCTGCACTCCTGGTATTCTGCTTTCATTCACATGTTCACAGTGATTTTCTGAAAGTGTTAAGCTGGAAACCTGATATAAAAGTGGCAAGCTCAAAAGAGAGACATGTTTTGAAGTGTATTAGTTACTCGAGCCTCAGTGGCAGAGCTCTGTGGCAAACCACTTTTCTCAAATCAATTCCAAGCTGGAGAAATATTTTAGCCTAAAGTATTTATTTTATAATAAAGACGTCATGAGTGGCCAAGAAAACCAGTGTTCTTTCTAGAGTTTCCACGCTAGACATCTGAACTCTCAGCAGTCAGCTTTCACAGGGTACATGCTTACATGGAAAGTTTAAGTTATCTCTGGAACGCAACATGCCGCCATCAGTAAAGTTTCTGTCTAGCAGTGTGAGGCCTGGGGTGAATCGCAAGTATAGAACCAGGGGAAGGAGCAACTGATCTCTGTACACATCCCGAAGGCTCAATGGGGACTTTGGAAAGCTGGGAGCCCATGCTCTTATATATGAACCAAGAATAAAATTAGAAAAAATTCATATTTTCCCTTGATAGGAACTCAATCCATATTGCTTTGAACCAACCTAAAATCTAAGCAAAGAAACAAAAGAAAACAAAAAAACCAGAAGTAACTCTCCGAGGGGATAAAGCCTGAGTGAAGAGCAAATTCTCCGATTAATTTCACCCAAACTAACTTCTAGGGACCCCAACAATACAGTGGAAGTATTAATAAAAGACTTTTTAAGGTGTATCATCACAATCCAGACAAGTTTGTTATTCAAGGCAAGCATTCAGCTGAGTGAGCTCAGACATTCCGTCTACCATGTCTTCATCTTCGAAATGGAAGTGATAGCCATTAAAGTTCATAGGTTATGGTGAGAGCAAACAAATTAACACCAACCGAGCCCCGAGACAGGGTCTATCATAAGTGAATTCAACCTAAGAGTTCTGCATCCTCAATATGGTGATTGTTACCGTTGTGACTACCACACGCCCCCGGGCCCCTGGAAGAGAAGGTAAAAGAATAAGGCGGAAGAAAGGAGCACCTCTCTGCTACATCATTGTTTGTCTCTATACTGTTACTAAAACTCTGCAGCTATGAATACAATTCAGGGACAGCGATACCTTCCACTAGTTCTTTAACTATTTGAGATGGTTCGGTTCTCTCTCTCTCTCTCTCTCTCTCTCTCTCTCTCTCTCTCTCTCTCTCTCTCTGTGTGTGTGTGTGTGGGTGTATTTCAAAATTCAAGATTTGAAATTCAAAATTATATTCTCAAATTCAGCGAGTGCCTGAACTGGAATTTGCTGGGGATTACCCCGAGTCTATAACTTACTCATTCTCACGCTATTATTCCTATCAGCCCATGAGCTTGGGAGGTTTCTTGAATTCCCTTCAAGTACTTTTATTTTATACATCTTTCGCTTCCTTCCTTAGATTTATTTCAGGATATTGTCGTGGTTTCTGTGAATGGGATCATTTGCCTAATTTCTTTCTTTGCATGTTTGTCAATAGTTTATAGGTGGGCTGCTGATTTTTATGCATTGACTTTGTACTCCACTACTTGCTGAATACGTTGGCCAACTGCAGAAGTCTCCTGATGGGGTACATAGGTACTTTTACAGAGAGAATTGTGCCATCTGCACATAGGGATAATTTGACTTCTCTATTTGTTCTCCTTAATATCTCACACATCTTGTTGCCACAGCTAATACTTAAACAATAAACTGAACAGGAAGAGAGAGAGTGAGCACTTTTCTTCCATATTTCAGTAGAAATGCTCTGAGTCTTTCTCCATTTGATGTGATGTTGGCTGTCGGTTTCCTGTGTATTGCCTTTATTATGCGGCAATGTGCCCTCTGTGTTCCTAGATTCTCTAGGACACTTATCGTATGAGGATGTTAGATTTAGTCAGAAAGCCTTTTTATGCATCTAATGAGATGACCATGTGATTTCTGAATAAATGGATAAAATGCCTTGTAGAAATGGGTCAGTTGGCTTAAAATGCACTTTCTAAAGAGCACATCCTCTGCTTCCCTTTGCTTCCCACAGAAAGCCAGTCCTCCGAGCAGTTCTGCCTGTGTAAGTGGCCATGTGATTAAGTCAGCAGAGCAGCCAGAGGTCCTCTTCCAGCAGCACTTGCTTAGGTCTCAAGGCCAATGGAGGTGAGCTGCCTTCCTTATACAAGCACCAATGGCTGTCTTCTGGAAAGCGTCATTCGGTAGAGCTCCCTTTAGTGCTATCCCTAACTTCATTCAGTTCCTGGGCTACAGATGCTGTTCCTTGCCTCGGCAGTTACTAATAGTGCTCGCCTTTGTGCATTAAACAGGAAGGGTTTGGGATTTCTTTGTTTCTTCAAGCATTTTTATTAACTAAATTATCCCCCAAGAGGGCTCCATAGCAATTATATATTAATACAATATATGAAATACAGAATTATATATATACACATATATAATACATATATACTACATATATATGTAGTAGCTGAACATTTATTTTTATTTAAATAGTATTTTGATTTATAATAAATAAAGCCATACCACAGAATATTTATTTTATATAAAAACGAAAATGTTTTCTCCTTCATGCACACACACACTTTCCACTTGATGTTTTCTATATGCTAACTAATAAATGTAAACTGTATAATCAGGACACCTTATATGACCAAGAAAGGCATTTACAAATAGGAAAATATACTGAATTAGCCAAATTTGGCCAGTTCAATAAATATCTTACAAGTATCTTGTTCAGAGCAATTAGCATGTTAATTTCCACGGTTAAAGAAATTTTCCTTCCACTAGTACAAGTTATTAGAAAAGCTTCTAATGATGACTAATGCTGCAAAGTAAGTAGCCGTGACCCTTATAACATACAGCAAAGCCGTGATGAATGAATGAACAGTGCATTGCATGTTACATGAGCCAAAATAATTTATAAACACTTCACAACAGGAATGGCAGATGCTCTGATTAAAGTATCAAATCCTATACACAGCATCAATAGTGGCATTGCACTAGTTCTGTGTGGAACCCAAGGCAATGTTTCCAATAGGAAAGATAAAGCTGAATGATACACAGAGATCACAACATCAATTAGGAAAAGCACTGCATCAGAAAATGAGCTCTACTCTACTGTGCCTCGCTTGATATTGGTAAATCATAAATCATAAATTATTTTTTAAAACAAATATCTGCTTCAAAAATTTGAGTAACCACAAAATTATAGAAAAACAAAAATTCAGAGAAACTTTAGAAAGTTCATTGAGGCTTTTCTAGACTATAACTTCTATGTTTGATGCTAGCTGGATTCTAGGTCAGGATACCAGCTTTCTGAGGCAGAAAACACATATTGTATCAATATCGATGCTGGGGTATTTTAATGTAAATTGAAACACCATTAAATTTCACTTTAAATACTTCAGAATACATCCTTAAATTTAGGTCAGCTCAGAAGCAAAGAGAAATTGGGTTAGTACTTCATAGTCTATAAACTCTCTAAGAATAGTCTTTCAATCTCACCAAAATCTGGTTTATAACATGTGGCTATTTGGTTCATTTTTGAGGAAAGAAGTCTCCTTTAAATATTGAGTAATGATGTAATTTTCTGCTTTCTCACTGTCTTTGACAAAAAAGTATAGAAGATAATTTTATTTAGGATGTATGAATTGAACTATAGTTACAGCAAAGTAAAAGAGCTGACGGTGGTACACAAAGAATAAATTGTTAACAGACACTGTTAAGAAGATGCACTAGCATCTAAAGAGCTCCCGGGGTCTCTGGGGGTACACAGATAAAGATACAGCAGCTCTGTTCCTAAAACTTTTGTAGCTTATTAGAGGGACAGAAAGACTGAAACAGATCAATAATGAACTATTTTTAATAGTAGTGTCCTGGAAACAGCACTTTATCATTAGAATAAGTTAGGTCAACACATGACTGAAACTAAACCCCAACTTCTCACCATATACAAAGTACAGAACGAAATAGATTAAAGACCTAATTATTTTAGAACCTAAACCCATGAAAGTTCTTCTAGAAACCAGAGAAGTGCTTCAGGACACTGGAATGAGAGACGGGTTAGGGAGTGTGACTCTAAAGCACAGGGAATAACAGGAAAATGAGGAAACCACAAAGCTTTGGCAAACCTCAGGACACAGTAGAGGGAAGAAACACCCAGCAGGACAGGACAAGTCATTTGAAAATCATATTCCTGACAGGGTATTAATAACCAAAATATAGAATGATAAAATAATCATAATCCAATCTAGAAGTAGAAGAGAGCTCTAAACTGTTTTCCCCGCACCCCTGAGGAAGATACACAGATGTCTTCCAACCCCTGTATGAACGAAACGCTCTGCAGAACTGTCAGTTACACACACATTTAAACTACGATGAGAAACCACCTGACTATAGATAGTATGGATATCATCAAAAAGATAAGAATGATGGCCACAGCGTGTAGAAAAATAGGCCCTCATAGGATGGGAGTGTAAATTTATTACAATTATTGTGGAAAACCATGTGGAATTATCTCAAAGATTTAAAATCAGAACTACCATATGATCCATCAATAATGGTTTCACATTCAAAGAAAATGAAATTGTTTTGTTAGAGGCACAGCTATTCTCTCATGTTTATTGTATAACGTACCATAAGAGGCACGAAACAAAACCAATTTAAGGGCATATCCACTGTATGCACATGGATGGTCACTGTGTTAAGTAAAACAAGCCAGGAACAAAAAGGAAACCACCACATGCTTGTGCTCATATGTGGAATTAAAACTGTCACTCTTATTGAGGCTGAAAGCAGAGTGTTGGTTACCAAAGTCTGAGGAGAGCAGTAGAACGGGGATATGGAAAAGGCTTATGAATAGTCATAAGCCATTGTTACACAGGAGCAAGAAGTCGTGCTGTTCTGCTGTGCAACAGAGTGGCTTAGATAATAATAAATTATTGTCCTTCTTCAAAAAGTTAGAAAAATCTGAATGTTTCCACCACAAAGAAACAGTAATGTGGAGTATGTAATTTTTCACAGATCTGAACACTATACAATGTACATATGTGTTCAAACATTAAGAAGTATGTGTGTTAGTTTTAAAAGCATTTTAGTTCAAAATCAAGAACAGAAACAAAAAGAGAAAGTGCTTAATAAGAATCAAGAATTCTTATTTTTAGATTTGTATTTTATTTTATTTGTGTATGTTTTACCTGCACGTATCTATTTGCACCACTTGCATTCCTGGTGTACATGGAGGTCAGAAGCAGACACTGGATCCCTTGGAACTGGAGAAATATCTTTGGTTGTGAAGTCATGTGGATGTTGGAAGAACAAGTGTTCTTCTATTGATCTATTGATTGCTCATTTGTTGATAAAGAGCACTAATTGGATTCAGTGCATTGTTAAAAGAATAAGACATGAAGTTGGGAAGAAAGAGTCTTAGGGAGGCCTGGGGGAATTGTAGGAGATAATGTGGAGAACATATAAAAAGATATTTATTTGATATACGCCAAGTTCTTTGCAGACACAGTGGCAGCAAAAGGGTACTCAATTGTCCTGGCCCTCCCATTATGGAAATTAGCATACAACAATTATTCATGAAAATATAACAAAAATTAGATCGTTATTAATTCTTGATAGATATATTCAATAATATATAGAAAAAAACAATTATCAAAGTCAGAATACAGTTTTCTTAAGTCTGTCTCATTTCTTATTTTTTGACTAGTGAGTTCTAATTAGTGAGTGAACTATGAAACCTTCCTTCATCTTCTTCCTGTATTTCTAGTCAACATCTAGAGTTCCGTGGTAGACTGATGCCCTGCTTCACCGACTTCCTCCAGATGATTCCTTCACCAAGTCAATATCCTGCCTAAATTTTCTATCACAACTAATTTTTGAATCTGTATATATTAGTTAAATATATATCCATATATAATTATATATATTCATTCCATATTAAGATTCTTGTAGTGTGTCAATTTATTCAAAATTTGTAGATTCAATTATTTTTTAAAAAACTGAAAACTATGTTACTAGGGTTTAAAAGTAAAACATCCAAGGCAGGCAAACTATAAACCCAGCAGCTACTTAGGGGAGGAGAGAAGTGGGGCCAGCCATGCCATTTACGCAAGCATAGAAGGCACAGAGGTCAGACGTGTGGTGGGCAAGCAGCCACATGCACATGGCAGGGAAGAGAGATTCAGAGGAAGAGTAAGGAAGATCAAAGTCTAGGGAAAGCATGCTAAGAACAGACACACCAATAAAAGAAAAAATAAGCTACTCAGAGTAATTCAGAAAAGCAGGCAGTCTTGTAGAGCAATATTATCTTTAAAAACAATCATACAATAAAATAAAATAAATTTCAGAGAAATATTGAAGGTAGAAAGACAGATAAGTGGGAAAAAACACTGGTTCTCTTGCAAGGGACCTGGGTTCAGGTCCAAGCACCTTTATGGTGGTTCACAAAAGGTTTTAACTCCAGTTTCAGGACAGGCAACACCATTTTATGGGCACCATAAGCATTGTTCAAAGTTTGTCTCTCTGTCTCTCGCTGTCTCTCTCTCTCTGTCTCTCTCTCATACACACACACACACACACACACACACACACACACACACACACACACACACACATGCTTTACTTGTCAAACTTGAGAGGGGCTAATAATTATTTTGAATATGTTTAGTTGACCAAAGTGCATTAAGTACATGACTTGATAATTTCTACAGCATTGTGATAGGATTATGGAGAAGAAAATTGTATTTAAGTTTTTAAACCTTAAAAGAGACTCAAATCTAGTTGAGTAACTAAGAGAAAGGACACTGAGTATAATACCAATTAGAAGCATTTATTCAAAACAAATTATGATCTTTTGTTATGTAAAGGAGCATAAAATAGGTATTTGAATGTATGAATATGAGACAGTCGATAAAGGCAAGAGCAAAAAGTATTGCTCATCACTTAGTAGTCAGAACTCTCCTGTAGAAACTTGAAAAGAATATTTTTTTAAATTTAACTTTAGTCTACATATCTATGGGAAACTCCAGTAATAGATCCTGAATTTTGCTTTAACTCGTATATTTGCAAAGAATAATGCATACTTATTTTAAAAACTAGCTTTTTAGATTAGTGTACGAAGTAGTGGCTTGGACTACGGTAGGTTTATGATATGTACCATACATCGTTCTCATGTGTTCTCCCCCGTGGCAGGCGCCCTCTGGCTAGGAAGGAGAAGCCCTTCCATCCCCCTTTTCTCTCTCCTCTTTTGTCACATGTATGTATTTTTTACTTTCTTTTATTAGTCATCTGAGAACCTGATTATTATGTACTGAAGAAGCATTGCATCTGAAACAGGCAGAACCCTTTATTTTTGCCATTCCTTACAATCAATGCAACGAGGGAAAATGATTCCCTCAAACTCATTACTTATTGCTAATGTGACAAATTCAGTTTGATCGTCTGGTGTAGACTATACTCAAAATGAAATAGATTATCTTGACACTAGCTCTTAGCACAATAAAAGTGAAGTGTGTATTTTGAAGTGTAAGGTCTACATATTACCGCACAGTGAAGTTAAGATGCTGAAAACTAGGAAAGTTTTGTTGCTATTGTTATTTAAATCAAGGGCACTACAAGAACAAGGCCTACAGAGTTCACTAAGCAGGGTTCATAGTGGATAACAGAGACTGAGGGTGCAGGGGTCTGTGTTGGGTCTTATGTATATATGGTACCCTTGTTTAGCTTGGTGTTCTTGTGGGACTCCCAATAATGGGAGTGGGCATGGGGGCTCGCTCTGATGGTTTTGCCTGCTGCCTTTTTCCTCCCACTGGGTCGTCTCATCCAGCCTTGATATGAGGGTTTGTGCCTAGTCTCACTGTATTTTGCTATTCTATGTTTGGTAGTTATCACTGAGAGGCCTGCTCTTTTCTGAAGAGAAACAGAGGAGCAGAAGATCTGGAGGAGAGGGTGCGTTGGGAGGAGTAGAGGGAGGAGGGTGTATTGTATGATAGAATAGATTAAAAATAAAAAAGAGAGGAGGAAGGCAATAGAACCTGGTGCTGTGGAAGTAAGCCGAGGGGAGTGGAGGGCGCGAGCCCAGGAGGCGGCGGAGAGGAACGGGAAGACACACCAATAGAGCAACTTTTATTGGAAAATTCCATTCTGAAATCTGCTTAGAGACTAATCAAAAATTATTTTTTAGAAAGCATTAGCTTTTTAACAAGCAGAGATGGAAACCTGGAAAAATCAGGATCTGGGCCACTTTCGTTACCTGTCACCATGCTAAGCGAGGCTCGTGGGCACAGTAAGCTTTTCGTGCTCAGCATCCTCTTGCTGTTAGTCCTATTTAACAGTGTCATTGTCTGGACCTCATCTCTTTTTACTCTGTGAAAGCTCTAACTCCACGTTACCCCTCCCTCTCTCTGACATCTCCACGGCTTCCTTCTCTCTGCTATCATCTCCTCTTTCAAAACGGACTCCTTTCTTTTACAACATGCCGTCCTTTCGGTCTCAGTGCCCTCAGTGCATTATTAGGAGTCCTACAAGAGCACCAAGGTGTGTTTCATCCTCTTAGACACCCAACTGGCCTAGGTTTATGTCCTCCATTCATTTGCCACCTTCTAGTTTCTTAACTTTTGGCTAAATGGCTTTTTATTCTACAACCTCTCAATCTAATACTGTTTCTTAAGGTAATAACAATCGTTTGAAAAGCCCACACCTTCATTTTGTTGGATCCTTCTCTTCTCTAAAGAGCTATGATACAACCTTACCTCTTGCCTTCCACAGCCGTAAGCATGTTTGCCTCAACTTTTATGCCCGAAATAGTCTTCATTACTCTAACTTTAAACAAGTTACATTGTACAGGGCTCAATCCTTACTTCTTAAGACTTTTCCCTCTTCAACGTTCAGAACACACGTGGTAGAAGGAGAGAAAGGACTCTTCTAGGTTTTCCTCATTGCCGCACACACATTGTAGTACATGTTCCCCCAATCCATCATCAATAGTTTTTAAAGGTAATGTTAGCATGTGACTGTGTAATCTCTGATTTTGATCAAATTACTGTTGCTATCTGACTCTTCCTGAATGTCCGTGACATCCACCTAGTTCCTTAATGCAATTACAATACTATCAATATATATATTTTATTTGGGAAAACTATTTTACATATAAATCTTGAATTTTCTTGTTTCCAAATAGAAGTACTTTGTTTTAAGCTTTCTCTGAAATCCAAGAAAATGTTAAAATACCTAGAACTACATTGTTTTTAAAAATGTATCGTTATCTCACATTTAAAGAGATACAACACTAAATTATTATTATGTAATTTTGACACTGAATTTCTAGCAAAAAAGAAATATTTAAAATATTTGAGTTATATCTAAGTGATGTTGGCGGCTGGAACAAAAGTTACAAGCATCACTTCAAACGTTTGTTCTGTGAAACTGCATACATAAAGGGAACACAAACTGTAAAATTGAATGAATGTACCAATTAATGACCACATACATGCCCTACAGGTGCAGTGCTGGAGCAGTGCCTGATTTCTGGTTTACCAACATTAGTAAGCTTCTCTGTGCCTTCAGTCTTGACTGAAAATCTTCTTCAGCAACTAATACTTAAATATTTTTACCACAAACACCCAAAAGCCAAATTAGACGTAAGCTTTGCTGGATTTCATCTGTTTGTAATTACAATTTTAAACGTCAAGTAAATACAACTTAAACTCTGAGAGTTTCTTTTACTTAGTTTCTTTAAGTCTGAACTTAAAAGCATAGTAAAATGATACAGTTTGGAAAACAGAACCAATCTGTATTTATATTGGCTTGGTTAATTATGTGTTTATTTTATGAAACACTTGACAAACAGCTCTTTAGAACGACATTCTTGGCAGAGATGATGTAAAGAGAACACAGGAATCCGATGTGGGGCTGACTAGATGACTTAAAACCCTATTTGGCTCTAAAAGACCAGGATGCAGGTCATGGATCCATTCAAGGCCCACTCTCTGCTGAGTAAGGTCTTCATATTTCTTAAACAATAGCAATATTTGTGAAAAGAGGAGGCTGGCAGCCAGGAGTGGAAATGGGACTACTTACGAGTACTGTGTCAGCAGTTCCAAGTCATTGTGCATATTGATTGGATAGGCTTCACTGAGCTCAAACAACTTCTCCAGGGCTTCATAGATAAAAATGATGCAAATGAGAGAAGCAAAGGCTTCTTCAGTAAACCGGGTGATGTAGCAGACAAGGGAACTCGCATCGGTGGCCACAAGTATGATGCATAGTGTTGCAGTCCAGAGCCCGATGCTAGCCCGTAAGGACAAGTATGACAGCCCATATTCTCTAGGAGAAATAGAGAGGGCAGGAAGAAGGTCATTTTAGCTTGATACCATTTAAACAAGAGGAAATAAGCCTAAATCAGGAAGCAAAAGTAAGCTATTTCACATCCCATGGCTCTCTGAGCTCGAGACTTTGTCTGTAGAGAAATCGAAGGGGACAAACTAATGGGAGTTTCTTAGCACTTAAAAATGAATCTTGTTCAATATAAATATTACATGCACAGTGTACGCACAAATATTTTAACTTTTCCTGCATTCCCATAGAGACGAAAATGACAAACTGAATGGGTTCACTTCTCCCTGCAGACGTCCATCAGTGATGCTGTTGAGGAAGAAAAGCAAACACAACAATGAACAGGCACACAGCAGCCAAGAGTCGCAATACTTACTTGCAAAATTTAAACAAGATCTTTTCAAACACTAAAACGGGTCCTGTGCTGCCTAATATGGTCAGGGGCTGTCCACCAAAAAGAGAATAGGCTATCCCGGTCATAGATGCTCCAAAAAGTGATTCGATTGCACTCTGAAAAAAATATGAATGGATCTATTACCTCAGCTGCACAGGCAGCATGTGACAGGTATAAACATTTCAGATTTATTGGTTCACATTTTTACCCTCTACTGTGTTACTCCTAGAAACCTGTGCAGAATATGGGAAATAAGACTGAGAAAATGGCCAGTGGGTGGGGGTGTCAAAAATGTGTTAACAGTAACTGGGAAGTATAATCTATACCTTCCTGCTTCATTTTTTTATTGCTTTACAAAATATTTAAATATTTCAAGAATCAGTGTCTAAACAGAAGCATGACTCAGATTTTTGAAAAATAGACTCAACCTAAAACTAACCTAGAACTGTAGATCGAGGGGCATGGCACCAGGTCATAGCCTTGCACAACACTCAAAACTAGTATTTGCAAGACACTCTGTTCTGAGATAACCAGCTCCACTAGCCATCCAGGAAAGTCATAGAAAGTTAATCTTCTGGACCATGTACCAGATCTCTCCAGAAATCCAAAACCCAAGGCTCAGTAACATAACTACAAATCTTAGAGGAGAGATTAAGCTTCAAAGAAAAGAATAATACATACTATACGACCTTCCGTTGCTTCTCCCAGCAGTCCTCCGAAGGTGATGACAGGAGACATACATGCACAGTAGAGAAACAGGAACGACGCTAAGCACTGCAGGCTGAAAGCATCCCTGAAGTCACTCCAGAAGAATGGAGCCTTTCTTTTGATATCTAATATAAGTCCCCCAAAAATCCTAAGGTACGGGGTGGGGGAACACAAGAGTAAAACCCAAAGATAAAGCTTGTCAGTTGGAGTGTTCTTTCGCCCTGTCGCCCGGTCACAGCAACATTTCCATCAGCAGAGATGAGACCCACAGTAGACTACCACATTTCATTATGATGACCTATAGGAGCAGCCTTGCCTCACTACACTACCCAGAATACTGTTCCTACAACTAAAAAGAAATCATCAGGCTTTCTCAAGCATTCATCCAGGATTTATCAATCAAATTTCAAATAATGAGAGATTCCAATCTCTGTCATTCCTTTATTAACAATAAACATGGGCCTTCACTGTCAGCCTTGGAAGTATTTTTTTTGTTTGTTTGTCTGCTTTTGTTTTTTTAATATTTTGCACTTAATTAAGCATAACAGAAAATGGGATACAGAGAGACAACTGGCTTTTGTGAATGATAATCTAAACCATCACCCTAAAGAAAACAACACTGTGTTTAATCATAACTCCAGCCACCTAGTCCCTCTAACAATAAAAACGAGCCTGTAAGAAGACAGCTGAATGAACAGGTGGATAACAGCACTCAGTAGAGACAGACTCTGAGGTTGATTTTAGTTCAGGAAACTAAAGAGGTAACCTAATATAATCAAACTAGAGAAATGTTCTAATGATCTACTACTGCCGACACATATTCTAACACCTATCAATTACATGGTAATGATGACTTTTTCTGGAAATAATTCACTTACTCCAAATACGACACCCTGAAACTCTTCAGAGGGCTTTGTATGTGGGTCAGGAGCTTTAAATTGTAAAGTGATGCTTAAGATCTGAGCACTAATGTTCTATTAGGAATGAAAACACAATTAAGTAGGTTTTCTCATTATTTGAATATTTGATGACAACATTCAGATTTAACATTTGATATTGAAAGTTCGTTTCATTCCATGGAATAAAGACTACAATATGGTTCCTACGTGAACATTGATGGTTAAAAAATATTTTAAAGCTGGACAGGGTGGCACATGCCAATAAGCCCAGCACTACAGAGGCAGGAGGCAGGATTGTGAGTTTGAGGCCAATCTGAAATATACAGCAAAACCATGTATCAAAAAAAGTGATAAATCAAAAACTGTAAGGTTTCTAAATGCTGATACTATGCTGAATATTCTTGGATCATAAAAATTAAAATTTTGTTATTTTGTGAAAAATGTTCATTTTTAATGGTATCTCAAAAATGATTGCTTTAAGAACTAAGTTCTATTTGACTGTGAAATTATGCTCAGAGTAACTGATTTTTTCATCTATTTATTTGCTGTGTATATGTTTGTGGGGCTTGTCAGAAGACAGCTTGAGAGAGCCAGTTTTCTCTTTCTGCCATGTGGGTTCTAGGGAATAACTCAGGAGACCAGGTTTGGCACTGAGCTATTTCACTGGCCATTAAGTCTCTTGATTGGATGGAGACATAATAGCTGTCTATTAGTAACTATCTAATGGTGTATGAGTGTAAAATCACTGTTTGTCTAGTGATTTCTTCAACCAGAAATGATTGAGAATAAAATTCTAAGACAAAGGGACACGTGAAAATCCGAGATACTTCCAGGGAACACGTGGGATGCACACATATACAAACCGCACATAAGGTCTCTCTAACTGCATTTGGTGAAACATATGTGTGTAAGTGCTGTATAGTTTCTCTGAATAATATGTTACCTTGTCAAAGTCAAAGTTCAAAGTAGATTTATTCCACTAAGCTAAGCATTCATTTATGATTTATATCATACCTATTTCTAAAAATAATTTGAGATAGTTATGAACTATTAGTAATTAATATTTATAGTTTTGATAGCATTTCGTTGGACCACTGCTGTGTAATTAGTCACTTATTCGAGCATACATCAGTTTGAATAGTTGTTAGATAGCTGTGTGATAAATGTGCTTTTATCGGTAAAGATCTAAACCCAGAAGTGGGAGTTCATTACAGAAGAACAGTGCAAGAGCAGCCCAGATGTACACCAGCAATTCCAGGAGAGCAGATGAGTAATGGAAACTTCAGGTCATGTCAGCCACAGAGTCTGTGGGAGAACTCTGGAGAAGCGAAGATACCGGATATTGGTGACCTGGGAGGATTTAGGAAGCAGTAAGGAAAAGTGAACTCGAAAAAAAAAATCTAAGCTATGTGGCATGTTATACCTGAGAGGAAAAGAAAAAAGCATATATCATCAAAAATAAAAAAGACAGTATTTGAAAGTATGAAAGCAAACAGAATGAATACAAAGCTTCCGGGGAAGGGAAAAGGAAACACTTGAACCATCTAAAAATCAGTATGAAGCCAAGGGAAATGTTAAAGGACATTTCTTCAGAGACACACAGCGGTAAAGGGAGCACAGGAGAATTGAGATGCAGGGTTGTCAGGAGCGGGAGGTCAGCAGTGGGCACACTGCAAGCAGTACAGAAAATGGCCCAAGGGAGGGCCACCAATCCCACAAAGCCTTGGCAATTGTCTTTAATTATAGGGAGGCTGTCCACACAAGCTCCCTGAAGAGACATCCACCCAAGGGTTCTGATTTTCTCCTCACACATCGCTTGCAGAAAGACAAGCTGTCAAAAACCCATAAAAAACATTTTGTGAAATAAATTGAAGCTTTCATCTCTTCAAAGGTGTATGATTAGAAAAATAAATCATATAGCTCTTTCAAATCACAGGCATAATAATAAAAATATACCATTATATACATCATACTAGCATCTAATGAGGTAAGGTCTACAGGACTTAATTCTTGGTATTTAGTTTAATTTCCATCTTGAACTTAAAGCTTTCAACAAGATGTTTTGGAAGCATCAGCTGACAGTTTTCTTATTCATTCTAAGACTCTGTGAATGTATTTTATGCTTCATAAAATGAAAGACTAGAATAAGACAGAATGCTATAGCCACTGTTCTGTTTTAACAGAAGTGACAATCATTATTCACTTCAGAGAAATCAAATTAATTGGCATTTCACTCTCAAAGAGTAGATATTAATAGTATAAAAAATTAGATCTTGAAACAACCATTCTTGACAGATAAGACAGCATTTAAGTCCCTCAACATGGCTGCCACTAACCTTCCAGTTCGCTGGAGTTCAGGTCCGCTGTGTCCTCCATGTGGCTCAGCTTCGCCATGAGCTGCTGTTCCATTTGGTACAGCAGGAATCTTCCTCTTCTCCTGCAGGGAATTTTTGTTGATATATATTTTGTTGCAATTCTGGGCATTAATTACAAAACTGGCATTTCCCCTTTGAAGCCATGTGTAGAATAGCTAAGACCACAGGTTCTGTGCTTAGTGGCTGTTTAGCCTTTGAAAAAGCATCCAATCTGCTAGGACTCTCATTCTTCCCTCATCATGGCGCATGAGAACAGTACCTATTTTATAGTGTGGATGAACTAACTGAGTGATGAACATTTTTTAAATCTTACACCTAATAGTTTTTGGGTGCCCGATTTTGTGCCATATATTGATATAGATGCTATAGTTGATATAGAAAATATCAGTACTCTAGGACTGGGATACACACAGCTCACTAGAAAAGTGCTTGTCTATTGTGTCCAAGGCCTGAATTCAATTTCTATCAGAAAAGAAAGAGGGGAAAGAAAAATTCTCTAACATTTCACTATTTTTGAGTATCATTCCCTCTATTCCTCTAGATCATGTCTTTCTAGAAAAGGATAATTCATGCTCTAAGTCTTCATGCCTCACAGGCACAATATTATTACAAAAGGAAGTCTCTGCTTGAACCAATGGCAAAGTAACTGAGGTTTATGTGATTGTCATTTTCCTCGGATTTAGTCCACTTACTTTTGCTAGTAACAGAGATATCCGAAAGAAAAAAATCAGAAAGACCTCCCCAAAATTCCTTCTCTGGCCATTTTAGATTTTACCATTGTATTTAAAAGTATTTAAAAGAATGATAAAGAACTCTTAAGTTATACAATAAAACTTGTACTTGATTGTCATTCCAATCTAGAATTAGAACAAATATGAAGCACAGATTGATAAATTAGTTCATTTTATATACAATAGGACATGTAGATAGAATGATATGTGTTTCACACATGATGAAATGATTTTGTATTAAGCACAATATAGGAAAGTTCACGAGTTAGTATTTCTACAATTCCTTCAGGAATATGGAAGGATGAACTGATTAAAGTTTAAGTATAAGAGAGAAGATACATTTCAACTGATGATGGGCTTACAGGTAAATATAAAACATTTAAGAGTAAATATAAAAGATTTAAGAGTAGCCATCATTACTTCCTTCCAATTACATAGGCAAACAAGTCATAGCTTTTAAGCTCTCAGAAAATACATGATAATATATGTTCTTCTGTGGAAATAATCCCCTTTGGATATTTTACTTTTTGCTTTATACATTCAAAAGGTCTCCCATGCTCATAGGTTGGCAGGATTAATATAGTAAAAATGGCCATCTTGCCGAAAGCATTCTATAGATTCAATGCAATCCCCATCAAAATTCCAACTCAATTCTTCATAGAGTTAGATAGAAGGAGCAATTCTCAAATTCATTTGGAATAACAAAAAAATAAAATAAAAAATAAAAAAACCCAGGATAGCGAAAACTATTCTCAACAATAAAAGCACTTCTGTGGGATCACCATCCCTGACCTCAAGTTGTATTACAGAGCAGCAGTGATAAAAAACTGTATGGTATTGGTACAGAGACAGGCAGGAAGATCACTGGAATAGAACTGAAGATCTAGAAATGAACCCACACACCTATAGTCACTTGATATTTGACAAAGGAGCTAAAACCATCCAGTGGAAACAAGATAGCATTTTCAACAAATGGTGCTGGCTCAACTGGAGGTCAGCATGTAGAAGAATGCAAATGGCCCATTCTTCTTATCTCCTTGTACAAAGTTCAAGTCCAAGTGGATCAAGAACCTCCACATAAAACTAGATACACTGAAACTGATAGAGGAGAAAGTGGGAAAGAGCCTCAAACACATGGGCACAGGAAAAAATTTCCTGAACAGAACGCCAATGGCTCATGCTCTAAGATCATGAATCAATAAATGGGACCTCATAAAATTGCAAAGCTTCTGTAAGACAAAGGACACTGTCAATAGGACAGAATGGCAACCAACATATTAGGAAAAGATCTTTACCAATCTTACATCAGATAGAGGGCTAATATCCAATATATAGAAAGAACCCAAGAAGTTAGATTCTAGAGAATCAAATAACTCGATTTAAAATATGGAGTATGGAGCTAAACAAAGAATTTTCTTTTTTTTTTTTAATTCCTTTCTTTTTATTTGTGGATGTTATCAGTTACACCAGGAGAATTTCTATAAACAAAGAATTTTCAACTGAGGAATATTGAATGGCTGAACAGCACCTAAAGAAATGTTCAAATCCTTAGTCATCAGGGAAATGCAAATCAAAACAACCCTGAAATTCCACCTCACACCAGCCAGAATGGCTAAGATCAAAAACTCAGGTGACAGCAGATGCTGGCAAGGATGTGGAGAAAGAGGAACACTCCTCCATTGTTAGTGGGATTGCAAGCTGGTATAACCACTCTGGAAATCAGTTTAGTGGTTACTCAGAAAATTGGACATAGTATTACCTGAGGACGCAGCCTTACCACTCCTGGGCATATACCCAGAAGATTCTCCAATATGTAACAAGGACACATGCTCCACTATGTTCATAGCAGCCGTATTTATAATAGCCAGAAGCTGGAAAGAACCCAGATGTCCCTCATCAGAGGAATGGATACAGAAAATGTGGTACATTTACACAATGGAGTACTACTCAGCTATTAAAAACAATGACTTCATGGAATTCTTAGGCAAATGGATGAAACTAGAAAATATCCTGAGTGAGGTAACCCCAATCACAAAAGAACACACATAGTATGCACTCACTGATAAGTGAATATTAGCCCAAAACCCCGGAATACCCAAGATACAATTCACAGACCACATAAAGCTCAAGAAGAAAGAAAACCAAAGTATGGGTGCTTCGGTCCTTCTTAGACAGGGGAACAAAATACTCATAGGAGCAAATAGGAACACAAAGTGTAGAGCAGAGACTGAAGGAAAGGCCATCCAGAGTCTGCCTCACCTGGGGATCCACCCCATATACAGTCACCAAACCCAGACACTATTGTGAATGCCAAGAAATGCTTGCCAACAAGAGCCTGATATAGCTGTCTCCTGAGAGGCTCTGCCAGAGCCTGACAAATACAGAAGTAGATGCTCACAGCCAACCATTGAACTGAGCATGGGGTCCCCAATGGAGGAGCTAGAGACAAGACTGAAGAAGCTAAAAAGGTTTGCAACTCCATAGGAAGACCAACAATATCAACCAACCAGACCCCCCAGAGCTTCCAGGGACTAAGTCACCAACCAAGGAGTACACATGGAGGGACCCATGGCTCCAACTGCATATGTAGCAGAGGATGGCCTTGTTGGGCATCAATGGGAGGAGAGGCCCTTGGTCCTGTGAATGCTCGATGCCCCAGTGTAGGGGAATTTCAGGGTGGGGAGGCGGGAGTGGGTGGGTGGGGGAGCACCTTCATAGAAGCAGGGGGAGGGGGAGGGGATGGGGGTTTTTGGAGGGGAAACAGGGATAGGGTATAACATTTGAAGTGTAAATTAAGAAAATATCCAATTTTTAAAAAAGTTGTATGTTGATAAAATAGACCATAAATAATCAAGATATTAACCATTCTAAAGCACATGTTTACTCAAGTAGAAAACCATTGAAAATTTCACGAATAAGTGGATATTAGCCAAAAACAAAAAAGTACAGAATGTCCAGGATACAGTCCCCAGAACTCCAGAAGGTTGACAAGCCGAAGGGCCCAAGTAAAGACACCTCAGTCCCACTTGGGAGGGAGAAGAAAGCAACCATGTGTGGGGCAGAGGGTGGGGGACATGCATCTGAGAGAGGAGAGGGAGGGGACAGGGGAACATGATCAGGTATTGGGGGGAAGAAGAAGTGAAGCCCTGAGGGCTAACAGAAAGAATGGAAATAGGCAATCTAGGGAGGTGGGGGCTGGGGGGGAGGGGCTTCTAGGATGTACCAGAGACCTGGGAGGTAAGAGACTCTCAGGACAAAGAGGGAGGGACCTTAGATAAAATGCCCAACAGTGGGGAGAGGTAACTTTAGAGACCACCTCCAGTAGAAAGACAGGGCATCAAGTAGAGGGATGGTGTTGCCATCCCACAGTCAATAATTCTGACACAGAATTGTTCCTGTCTAAAAGAACTGCAGGGGACAACAAGGGAGAAGAGCCTGAGAGAAAGGAGGTCCAGTGACAGGCTCAAAGTGGAATCCAGCTCAAGGGGAGGCTCCAAGGCCTGACACTATTACTGATGCCATGGTATGCTTACAGACAGGACTCTAACATGGCTGTCCTCTGAGAGGCCCAACAAGCAGATGAAAGAGTCAGGTGCAGATACTTACACCCAACCAATGGACCGAAGCCAGGGACCCCTGTGGTTGAACTAGAGAAAGGCTGGAAGAAGCTGAGGAGGGTGACCCTGTAAGAGGAGCTGCAGTCTCAACTAACCTGGAACCCTGAGATCTCTCAAACACTGGACCACTAACCAGGCAGCACACACCAGCTGATATGAGGCCCCTGGCACATATACAGCAGAAGACTACCTGGTCTGGCCTCAGTGAGAGAAGATGCACCTAACCCTGGAGAAACTTGAGGCCTCAGGAAGGGGGTAGGTCTGGTGGGGTGGGGGATGGAGTGGGGACATCCTCTTGAAGAAGGGGGGGGGGAGAAATGAGATGAGGAACTGTCCAGGGGTGGACTGGGAGTGGGATGGCAACTGTACTGTAAAAAATGATTAGCGAATAATAATAATAAAAAGAAAAAATAAATGCTCATAAAAACCAATAAATATTCTGAATAAATAGAATCTACTTCAAGTTCTGAAGCAAATACATGTATTTTGAACTTTTTTTTGTGTAAAAGACCCTTAAAGTACACCAGTCAACAAATTAGACTTGTAAAGCATATATTATCATAGGAAATACAGAAAAAATAAATTTAAACATTTAATTCTACAGTAGATTAGAAAAAAAATGAGATTATGAAAAAAAAAAAAAAAAAAAAGGAAGAAAAATGTTACCCAGAGCACAAGGTGTCTGAGGGGACTGGCAGGGGAGGAAGGAGCAACAATTACGAAGTGAGTTTTCAAAAAGGCTCTGTGGACAGGGCCACGTAGGAAATGTTGATGGAGGTGAGAGAATCAGGCATGCTAAACAGCCTGAGGACATCAAGGAAGGAGGGCCAGCCAGGGCCAGAGTCTTAAGGAGCAGAATGCCTGGAAGGTCTGAATGACTCCAGGACAAAAGAAAGCAGAAGAGATACATTCACAGACAAAGAGGAGGTGATGTAGAGACGTAAGCAGCCACTATATCTCTCTGGCTTTTTTCTCCATCAAATGAGAAATATTTACAAAGGCTTGAGGACAGAAATAATATAAAGAACTTGGAATTAGTTTGACTATGAGGTTGAGGAGAGAGTCTAAGGCAGAGAATGAAGCAACCAGTTAAGGAGCTATTTCAGAAACCCAGGTGAAAGGTGATGGAAAGTTGAATTGGAGTGGTCACAGTGAGAAGTCGTATAATTATGGATACAGACAGAAGGAAAAGCCATCAGAATTCTCTGGAAGAATAGATACAAGGTTTAAGATGAAATACTGGATTGTTTGGATCCAATCAATAGTAAGAATATATTTGTTGATTAACTAAGATGAGAAGATACAAACACAATTGATTTTGAGAAAAACTCAGATTCTTATATGCTCCTAGAAATATATTTTGCTTAGCTTAAAATTATAATTACAAGAAAAGAATGATATAAAGAAATGAGACTATATTCAATTTGGCTTAAACTATCAAATATTTGAGTAGACACATAGGATAGACAGATGAATAACACTTGAGATCAGCTTAGAAAATAAATTAGATTGGATGATATTACCAAGACCATGAGTATATAGAGAGGGGAATATGAATGGAGAGAACATAGTTATGGTCTAAATGTTAGTCTCAGCATAAAGAACTTAGACAGAAGAGGACGAGCGAGCAAAGGAGACTAGTTAAACTGGCCATGAGACTGTGCTGTTTAGGAACTAAGCAAAGAGAATACACCCAGGAGAAGGGCGTTGTCACTTCTACTGAATGTTGCTATGCATGTGCTAAGTGCAATAGACCAGTAAGTTACCACAGTTTTTGTCATCGTGGATGGCATTGGTGGCAATAATTGGTTTATTGAAATAATGTGTGGTGCCAACTGATATAGGTATTTATAGAGAAGAGTAGGAAAGGTAGTGGAGATACATATTATAGAGAACTCCTTTATAACATTCTATTGCACATGAAAGCAAAAATATGTAAGTGACTGACAATAGTAATGATAGCAAAGCCGTTACTTTGTAAAAATGTAGGTCTTGACAATATTTGATTACAGTGGTACAGCACCGGAGGAAGGACCGATATAATGATAAGAAAGCGAAGTTCTCGAGTAGAGCTGGGGTCTGGTGCACAACTGAAATGCTTACTGTCCTCACAAGCGATGTAGGGAAGACTGGTCTCAAAGTTTTCATAAGAAAACTGAGAAAGAGTAAAGCAGCAAGGGTCACAGGTATGCTAAAATGTTGAGAGAGAGCAAGGGTGAGAAGAGAGCAGCTGGACTTGGGAAGGAAGTGACGGTGAATGTAGAACATTAAGGGTTCAGTTGAGCCACGTGGTCATTAGATGATGGCAAGCTAGTCGATAAAGCCACACTCTTCCCTTCTGCGTTGGCAACCACAGTATGCCAGAGAGAGCCAAAAATAGGATGCTTATAGAGCTGCCTTGATTTTGACAATCAAGCACAAGTACATGAGAAGAGCAAAAAAGAGGAAGGAACATGTAAGACAATGATTGCAATGATTGACATATAAGAGCTGAAGGGAGAAGTTCAGGCATCTCATTTGAGATGACAGGTTGGGTGTTTTGTCTGAAAGGGAAATGTATCAAAAAATGCTGTCATATGCACATTTCAAAAGAATAAGAAAAAAATAAAAATATTTGATGAGAGTAACATTATTTTATTTAAATGAGTATGAATTCAAGGTGCTTAATATATGCTAATTCATTTTGTACCTTAATAGAAGAAAACATAGCTCATATTATATAGTATTTAAATATAGCGTAGAGTTTTAAAATGGTAATATTATAATGAAGTATAGAGTGTATATCTAAATTCATATTCATTGTATAATATCTTGCTATCTAATATAATAGACTTTATCCATGTGTCCATGCAAATTTAATTTAATTTAAATAAAAAATAAGCTTGTTAATGGCAGTAGCCACATCACTAGTGTTTAACAACAGCTTGGTGATTAGAGACCATCACTACAGAATACTTCCATACTTCTCATCCTGAACAAGTTCTGCCGAGCAGTTCTGAAACGAAGCATCAATACTGGAAGAATAAAGCATTCATTCATGGTCAGACAAATACTCATTGGCGGAACCTAGATAACATAATGTTCCTAATTCAATGTTCTTTGTATTACCATTGCCTAATACCTGAAATTTGCTAATTCTTATTTTCTCCTAAAAAAATAAAAAGTACAGATTTCCCATCATTCACCTTGCCTCAAAAACACCACTCTTCAAAACCAGAATACATTAAATATCATTTAACATTTGAAGATTAATTGATGGTACAGTGGATTATAAACTTTCACTCTCGATATTTTAATATTTTCACGACATTTATCTAAATGCCATTGATAATTATTCATATTACTTTAGAAAGCATTTTGCTGCCATTTCTAATATCATTAGTGCAGACATGTTTGAATAAAGAAGTGAGAGAACTTCTACAATCGCTCTCTTTGCCACGGTTTTTACTTTAGTAGTAGAGGAACTTCAGTTATATGGTTTCAGTTACGCATCTACAAGATGGCAATTGTTAAGAAAAGTAAATAGCCGGGCAGTGGTGGCGCCCGCCTTTAATCCCAGTACTCCGGAGGCAGAGGCAGGCGGATTTCTGAGTTCAAGGCTAACCTGGTCTACAGAGTGAGTTCCAGGACAGCCAGGGCTACACAGAGAAACCCTGTCTCAAAAAACCAAAAAAAAAAAAAAAAAAAAAAAAAAAGTAAATAGATTTAAATAATGGTAAAAATACTTCAAAATAAAACACAGGCCTGAGATATTAATATTGTACAGGATTGGGTCAGTAGGCCCAGCTCTCACGCCAGTCAGAACATCAGAGTGAGACATGCTGGACTTTGTGGGAACAAGGCCCAAAGGCACTGACCAGGAGAACGTGGGAGAGAGATTCCAGTGGAAATGAGAGGCAATATGAAGACAGGGCTTTGCAGACATTTGGTCAACATTTTTAAGAGTCATGCCTGAGATAAGAAGATGACGTAAGCATTAACAATGTTCTTTATTCTTTCTTTCTGTAATATAGGGTAGGTAAAATACACATTTGATTTTCATTTGTGAAATTTTTACAAAAAATTTTACCATGCATAAAAGAAAAGAAACATAAAAATCAGGATGAAAAACTTTTCTCAGTTTTCACTGTGATTAGCAATAATAGGGAGCTTTTACAAAACACGATTAATCCTCCAAATTCTTGTCAACTTTCAGAACACTGAAAATAATGAGATTTATCTTAGGCCATATTTTATGCTGCTATGAAATTTAATATCTTTTGTGTTGGTCCTGAAATATTTCCAGGCACATGAAGCTTATTTAGTAGCTTGTGATCAAAATGCCAAATTTCTCGCTACATTAGGTTGTATCAAGAATATTTTCTAAATTAATGTTTTTGCTTTATTGGAATAAATTAAATCATTTGATACTTTATGGTACATTGCCTTAGTTTAGGGACATGAATTTAAAGAAAAACAGCCTGTTAGAATTGTAAAGAGTGTTTTCAAGCATACCCACCTGGGAAGGGACATTTTTGGGAGGCTCTATTCGTATGCTTGGGTCCCATTCTCCAGGAGGAAGAACTGTGACCTGGTCCAGAAACTCATCAATTCCCGATACCAAGTCATTGCGGTCTTTAGCTTTGTAAGCAACATCATGAAACACCTATAGAAGAAAAAGCAGTGGCAGATTTTTAATAATCTATCAAAAAGACTGGTAGAGTAAATATAATAAAACCGGCCATCCTACCAAAAGCAATATACAGATTCGATGCAATTGCCATCAAAACTACAGCACAATTCTTCAAAGACCTTGAAAGGAAAAACTTCAACTTCATATGGGAAATAATAATAATAATAAACAGATGGCCTAAATAACCCTGACTAATCAAAGAACTGTAGAAAGGATCATCATCCATCCTGATTTCAAGTTGTACTACAGAGCCATCATAATAAAAACAGCATGGTACTGGCTCAAAAGGACATGCTGATCAATGGAATTGGACCAAAGATGCAGACATAAAGCCACACACCTGTGGACATGTGAATACACACACACACACACACACACACACACACACACACACACACATATATATGCTATATATATATGCTAGTCAAACTGCGTGGCTGCATGTAGAAGAATCAAATAGATTCTCACCATGCACCCAACTCCAAATGGACCAAAGACCTCACCATAAAACAAGATACACTGAACCTGATGGAAGAAAAAGTGAATAATAGCCTTGAACTTGTTAGCACAGGAAAAGACTTTCTGACCAAAACACCATTAGCACAAACACTAAGATCGAAGTTATTAAATGGGACTTCATGAAACTGAAAAGTTTCTGCATGACAAAAGACACTGTCAATCAGACAAAGTGGCAGCCTACAGAACTGGAAAAGATTTCCACCAACTTTGCATCTTATAGAGGGCTAATACCCAAAATATATAAAGAGCTCAAAAAACTGGATATCAAAACGGGATAACTCAGTTTAAAACTGGGGTAAAGATTCAAACAGAATCCTCAATAGAGGGCACTCAAATGACTGAGAAACAAAGAAATGTGCAGCATCCTTAGACATTAAGGAAATGCAAATTAAAAGTACTTTGAGATTCCATCTTACATGGCAGAATGGCTATAATTAATAACTAAGTGATAGCTCTTGCTGGCAAGGATGTGGAGAAAGGAGAACACTCCTCCACTGCAGGCGGGAAGGCAAACTTGTACAGGCACCATGGAAATCAGCATGGTGATTCCTCGGGAAGATGGGGACCTATCTACCTGGGGATCCAGCTGTAACACTCTTGGTAATATATACACATATATGAAGGTGATCTAAAGGAAATCACCAGTAAGGCAGAGCCTTCAACCGATCATCTCTTGTCACCAAATGAAGCTTCCAATCCTGGGATTGGGTTACATCTAATTGATCTGTTGGCCAAAAGGAGTCCCATGGAAATCCCCAAATAACCCAGATTTTTACCAAGACATTTTTGTCTCCACAAACTGATATAGAGGCTCCATTGCTGCCTTCTAAAAATAACAGGAAAGTTTGACACAAAGCACCTCAGCAAGACCTGAAGAAGAACAATATCAATATACTTCTAAGACGGACAGGATATCTTACATCTTACAGGATCCCACCCATAGGCAAATAACCTTGGCATTCAACAAATACTGGAAATAGGAGAAAATGTCCTCCCCAGAGATAAACCCCTTGGTTATCCAATATTAATTCGGCAGCCCTGAATCATACACACAAGTAACCCTAAATCGACTCAGCAGGTTGTAGTCACAGATTTAGGTATTTAGGTATATGTAACAATAGCAGCTAAGGAAGAACAGGCCATGAGTTTTGATACAAAGAGAAGTTGGAGGGAGGAAAGGGAATTGGAAAAGTGATGTAATTGTAATTTAATTTTAAAATTCTTTAAAACAATTTAAAGAGTTGTAATTTTCCTTAATCAACTTTATTTTTTCCTACTATTAGCAACTCTCCTGATATCTTTCTTGATGTGATCTCATTTAATGAAAAAAAATTACTTCTGGAGATCACATGATTCTATGTCCTGTCTTCAAAAGAAAAGAAAAAGTCAAAGTTTATCCAGCGCTCCCAACTTCCTATTACTTTAAAGAACCCCGAGGACGCACAGCACAATCTACTGGGCTTTAAATTATAAACAGATTTGCTATTGCTTTTCCATCACCAGCCTCTCCAGTCGTTCATCCTTTAAACTCTTCTCTGTGAGCTTTGCTTGCTCCAACTTCCCAGGCTCCCTCCCAAGCAAGAGGAGATGCTTCAGTATTCTCCCACAACTATTTCCAAGAACTAATTATTAATTACAATTAGTTGTTTAAGGTCTATTTTACCTGTTAAAATGAGCTCTGAACATTTCTTCAATAAATATATGCCAAATCATTTAGATGCAAGGGATATGGGAAAGAACAGACCTAATAAACCTCATACTTAGTGAAGCTTACATCTAGTGTGATGGGCGGAAGATGAATATAAGCGACTACACGTTGGGTGGACGGTGGACAGCATTGTAAACAAGATACATCACGGAAGTGAAGTGATGCTGCCTTAACGCAGTAATTAAGGAGCCTTTGGTGACTTTTTTAGCAAAGACCTTATGAATGCAAGCCTTACTGCCTTCAGGAACAAACCATTCCAGACTAAGGGACCTGCTAAGGCAGAGCATGCATGCCCTGTTTGAAAAGCATCAGGGGGCAAATTCCTGGGATGGAGGCAGGAGATGCCAGCTGGGGAGAAGGAAGGACATCAACATTGAAGAACTCTACAGTTCATGGTAAACACTGACTCTGAATGAGTGAGATAGGAGGCCATTTGAAGGTGTTTAGCAGAAGAGGAATTTCTCTAACCATTGTACTACCAGCAAAATGAAACAAAGCAAAGGCAGAAAGGTGATTCGCACAACAGACTGATGCAATGGTGGGGACCCTGTGGTAACAGCAAACGCTAGTTGATGGGAGGACACACAGACACAGCTGTGCGGGAAGTGAGACGCAGCAGGAATCTCTACAGAGTGCCCAAGTCTGAAAGGCTCACTTATGGATGGGGTGTGGGTGTGAAATGAGGAGGAGGAGTTAAGGATGACTTTGGGGTTCACTCAAACTCTTCCACTTGTTTCCCAAGGCGCTCTAAGGTCTTGGTGATGCACCAGTTCCCTTGACAACTGGACCATTACCTCTGGCATCACTCCTCCTGAGCCGTCTTACTAAATGCTCCAAGGGATCTAGGAAGGTTCCTACCTCAAACCTTTGTCTTGTTTATCGTTGATCAAAAGTCCTCTCTCTAACTTAAAAAGCTACTCATGGTCCCTGCGTCTCCTTCCACTGCTCTTGTGATTTCTTCTGAAACACTTATTTCCATGTACTGTATATTTAGCTTTGATGTCCCTCTGTCTTTCAATAATTGGGTCAATGAAAGAAAAAGCTTTTGTCTCTATTATTATCTCCCACCTGCATAAGTGCTGATATGTAGCCAATATCTAATAAATGCTTTCCACATACTTCCTCTCAAATTCAAGGCTCCTTTATAAAAATTATCATTGTTACATGTACATAATGAATGACTATATTAATGTAACCTGCTGAGTTCATCCAATGTTGCTTGTATGTATATTCTCAGGGCTGACCACTGGCATTGGATAGCCAAGGTCAGCCCTAAGAAAGTCTCTCTCTCTCTCTCTCTCTCTCTCTCTCTCTCTCTCTCTCTCTCTCTGTATGTCTCTCTCTGTGTCTCTCTCTGTCTCCCCTCCCCTTGCTCTCTCTGTCTGTCTCTGTCTCTCTCATATCCCTCCCTCCTTCCCCCGCATCTCTCTCAGCAGTCCTTACCTGCCTGTAGTTCATTGTCAAGGGATAGAGAGATAGCACCCCTGAGATTACTCTCTTTCATGTTAGCATATTTATTGGTGTTGTTCTTGTTCACATCTTGTTTAATCAGCCACACTGTTAAGGGTGTCATGGGTTCTGATTTTTAAGATCTTACATGTTTGAGATTATATCTCTTGAAGAAGCTAATAATCCAAAATATATCTGTGTTTTTTTTTTACAAAGAAATATATTTATATAATAGAGATCAGCAACCTCCTAAAATTCATCTACATCTCCACTAATAAGCTAAAGATATATATATATATATATATATATATATATATATATATATATATATAATCAGGCAACTGTAGAGGGCTTGCAGAGTTTGCCCAGCTTTTTGATGTTATATATTCTATATATTTTACTACTATTTTTTATTTAGATAGCAAAGTAGTTATACCACAAATAATTTTTCAGTGCTATTAACATATAAGCAATCATTATAATGTTGGCTTATGTACAGTGTGGAAAAATAAATATTATTAATGTTTAACAGTTTTTACATATAAGCTCTCAAAAATTATTATTCCTTGTTTTTATTTATACAGATATATTTCTCAAGGAAAGTTGGTAGTGAAAACTTGGGAAAATGAGATTCAATACACAGAAATATAATTCCCAGAAAACTGTTATGAAATAGACCTCCAAATTTAGGTATATCTTGTAAGGGAAATATTCCTTAGAAACATGAACAAATACCTCATCAGTCATTAAGGTTGCAATAGATCTGCCAATCTCATGGTACTGTTGACCTTTTCCCAGGGGTCCCAGAAGGATGAACAGAAATCTGTAATTAAGAAGAAAAAATTTCAAGGTAGAAATGTAACAATAACCCCCTTAAAACAAGACCCCTCCTCTCAAAGGAATTAGTCAAAATGAAGATTTTTTTTTTTTTGGTCTCTTGATCTTTATTAAAAATCCTGAATTTTTAGAGGTTCATAGCTTGGACAGAATAATCATTAATCTCTCCAATTCTACTATTCATAGAAAACCATACTGTGATGTTGTTTACTATCAAGTACCTCTCATAACCGTTCCCGGAGGCTTGTTTTGTTCTGTAACCATACAAAAGCCCCTCACTCCAAGCAAACATGTTTTAAATTCTGAGGTAACAGCCTGTTAGGTCCATCCAGCAAGTCTGTTAGATATTTCCAATACCTGATATAAAAGTATTATAAAGTAGCACAGAGTGGAACTTTTTTACAGTTCATTATGATTTTGAAATGTTTTACAATTGAGACTTCAGTACAATATCCTCAAGCGATGGGAATGCTGGTTTGTTTTTAACACTGGGATTTCTGTTTTTAGCTGTCTATATAGCCTATGAACTTGTGACCAGGAATTTTAAAGATTATGTAAGTCCTTAGAAGAGGATGGCAGAAAATTAAATCTCTCTGAATAGGAAGCAGAAAAGTTCGCTAACATATACAATGAAGACCAAGAGGAAAAAGGCAATATAGTATTTATTATACACTAGGAGAGAACACATTACTAACATCTAGTCACTATATACACATTTTTATTGAACATAAAAACTGCTAGGACTTAAAAACTGGTTAGACAGAAGAAAAAAGTATAAAAGAGTTAGGCATAAGAAAAAAGTATGAAAATTAAGGTGTTCCATTTATGTTGCCATAGTGTCCTGGTGGTATTCATTTGTCAAATGGTGTACGTTACTAAGGATGGCTTTATCTGGTGCGCTTTGTTGTTAGTATAATGCTATGCTTTCTTTGGCTGTAAATGTTAGTGATTATATATGTTTTATATGAAGCATCTATTAGACAACCTTAGAGGTCATATATGACATTAATTTTTTATCAGTTATAATTGAGCCCATCAAATTCTGCTCTCTCTCAGTGTGTATGTGTAAGCCTGTGTCTGTGCATGTGTGCATGTTTGTGTATGTGTGCCTGTGTGTGCATGTGAGTGTGTGTATATGTGTTTGTGTGAGTGATTGTGTCAGTGTTTGGGGTGTGTGTGTATGTATGTCTTTGTGGGTATGTACATGTGTGTGTTTCTGTGTGTGTAGTGCGTGTATGTGTGTGTGATGTGTGTATATGTGTGTATGTGTGTGTGTTCATATGTCTGTGTGTGATTATGTGTAATACATAAAAAACAAGAATAGTTGAATGTGGTGTCAGAGGTTTTATCAACTATAATAATTCTAAAAATTTTCTAACCTGAAGGTATTTTGCTATTTTTAAAGTTTCTATTGAATGTGCTATTTATAAAGCCCTAAAACATATTTCTGACACTTACTGTATATTGCCTTTATAATCATGTCATGCCTTTTTACCTACTAAGAAAGGATAATTGGGGTTCACAGATGGTTTTCTTTATTCTTCACTTTTTTATTCTAATCATTTTTCACCTTTCCTAAAAAATTATCCTGGTCTTTTGAATCTCTCCCTACACAGTGACTCTTTAGTGTCTTAATTTTTTTCATTGTCTCTACACACAGCTTGCTGAATCATACAAATGGGGTCATCTATGCTTGAGACTTTTAAAAGTGAGGGTGTATAACCTTATTATGGAGATAGTCTACTCCTGGGAATTTTTCTTTTCTTTTAAATACAGAAATGACAAGTGTGATAAACAGACCACATTTACTCATATGTATCCACACATCTTCGTTACTGGTGAAATGGGAATTTTAAATTACTACAATATCTCTGCAATTAGTAAACCTGACACATGAAATCAGAATCCCAGATTTCTAAAGACTCTTAATAGCCTGTTGTTTACATGTAGAAATATATAACATTATTCACACAATTATATTCTATTTTAATATACTCAGTTTATCTTCCTAGTTTTTAACTAAAAGCTAGCATGTATATCAGTCACCTTGAAATGGGATAAATAGAAATTTACTTCTATAACCTTAATGGCAACCAGGTTTCTCACACAGAGCAAGGCAGGCAGGTGCTACAACTGAATGCCACTCTAGTCAGCAGGGCCCTTGCAGAATGAGGCTTCTCCTGCTTCTGCTATTCCCTATTCCCTGAATAACTTATCTGTAACCAAACTGTGGTACGATATGTGGTATGTTTTGAGTTATAGTCAAAGGTTCATAGAAGAAAATTCTTTTTCAAACCCAATTGACATAGCAGCCACACTTTTCAACTCTTTAAATGTCCCTCAACAACCAGGCTTTGCCGTGGTTAGACAAAGTCAGGTGTGCATAAGAATCAGGTGAACCGGCAGCAGGAGAGAAGGAAAGACAAGTCCCAGATAAAGCAGTAAGAACCTAACTTGACAAAGTCAACCTTTTATTTGTATGTTTTCTTTTCTCACAGATTTATTCACAAGAACACACACACACACACACACACACACACACACACACACACACACATATAAAACACAAATCATTAATAAGAGAATTCAGCTTGTAATACTATTACCTATTAGTTTCAAAGAATAATCAAATAGAAAAAAGTTCAGATAATCAGCCACTTTCATCGTATAACTGACCACCAACGATCCTTCAGATCCTGGGAATTAAAGACCAAGTGTCCTAGGGTGAAAGCATGAAACATTTGATCCCATATAATCTATTCCCATGAATTGAAGGCCTAATCAAACAAAGCCAAGCCCTAGACTCCATAATCCTCTTGGCTGGGACTACACATAAGATCCTCTTTCTTGAACACATAGTTCAACATAATCTTTGAAAAACTGTAAAACTGACCTGTATAGATGAGGACATGCCTGAAATGAAGTGTGAAATTTTAGAAGGATCAGGAGGGACAGACTAATTTTAAAAACACTCCCCACGCTTATAAGCAAGAAACAGTAGGTTTATGGGTAATACACTCATTTCTAGTCAAGCATCTATCAGAAAATTGTATTAAAATATTACCATTGCTGAAAGTAAATAATTCTGTAGACATGAAAAATGCTCGAATACTTTTACCTGCTTGGGATTGGAACTTCAGCCAGTCCTTGGAGCAAGACAGCTGGAGACAACCTGACAAAGGCAACCACAGTTCTGTCTAGGAATTCCAGTTCTCCTACCAAGATGTTTGAAGCCTCAGCACCCGGAGGAATCTTTTTCATAAAATGCAGATCAACCTGAGAGCATCACAAGTAAATATTTAAAAATTCATATCATGAAAAATTATAATATCAATAAATTTAATATTTTATAATAGATGAATTTTATACATTTCAACTAATATTCAACATATGTCTACTTTAAAATAAATATATTCTTATAGTATAATATGGATTTAACATTTGTTTTTACTTAATTGTATTATATTCTTCATATAGTATAGTTGGCCTGACAAATTCCTCAGTTTACATAATTCCCCATGTAACTGAGATATAACAGAATAGAGAAAAAATAGGTTAAAAGCATTTAGAATTACTGCAGACCCAGATGTGAATTTCTATTATGAATGCCTGTGATTTAAATGAACGAATATAAAATAAAAAGGACCACTAAAAGGAGGAAATGTTGAGATTAAAGGGTGATGTCTGAAAAGGCATGAAGAATAGTCTTGAAATACAAATCATCTTTATGCACAAAGCATCAATGAAAATGAAGCAGTAACTTTAAAGTAAATTTTGCATGGCCTATTTCTTGTGTCTAACTAATTTGAGTTGCTTTTTATGGAACACTGTTTTTAGGGGACTAGGAGTTTATCTGCCCTAGTAATTTTTATGACATTATGTTAATGAAATCGGGACCAAGGATCAAAGTGGGAATAAGCAAGAGAGAGAGAGAGAGAGAGAGAGAGAGAGAGAGAGAGAGAGAAAGAGAGAGAGAGGTGGGGGAGAGGGAGATATATCAATGAGGCTAAGAAGATATTTTTAGACCAGTTAATTCTTTTGAAGTCTTAAAAAATTAGATGATATTATTCCAAGAAGTTTTAAATTAATAAAATGTTTAGATGGCGCTCTTATGGACATAAGTAACATTCTACAGACTGAGGCAGTTATATTTAAGAATATAATACATATATATGCATGTAATAATGAAAAAAGAGGGAATGAATTTGAGAGGCAGTAAGACATATGGGAAGGCTTGGAGGAGGGAAGGAAATAGGGGAAATGATATGATTATATTATAATCTCAAAAGTAAAACAATTCCTAAAATTAAGGCATTAGTACAGCTATTTAAAGATATGTACTAGCCGGGCAGTGGTGGCACACGACTTTAATCCCAGCACTTGGGAGGCAGAAGCAGGTGGATTTCTGAGTTCGAGGCCAGCCTGGTCTACAGAGTGAGTTCCAGGACAGCCAGGGCTACACAGAGAAACTCTATCTCGAAAAACCAAAAACAAACAAACAAACAAACAAACAAACAAAGATATGTATTAATCTATATGTAAGATATGGCTTAATATGATATGTAATAAAACACCACATGTAGCTATACTTCATTAAAAGAATTAAATATAATAGATTATATAGCTGTAATAGTGGAACAGTTGCCTACTATGTGGCCAGCTCTAGAAAACATTTCCAATACTAACAAATACACAACTTAAAAAAATATAACATTCTGTCAATAGTATAGTCATATTTTTATCTTAAAGGAAACTTTTATGAAATTAAATCTTTGTGTAGGTAAAATATTTCACCAATATAAGCTACAAGCTCTATCATTTGTATTCTTCAGCGCAAATACAAGTTCTTGAAGTATGTGTGATGATTATTACATGCCATGTAATTTTTTTTTAGAATCTAACCTTTTATTTCATAGATAAGCAAGATTGTGAACTTAAAATGCTTAAATTAGTAATGTTTACATTTTTGCTATAATTGCCTGTAAAAGATTCCAGGAAATGGATAAAAGATTTTCTATATTCTATATGTGTTGGGATATTCACTGTTGTAAATATGCATGTGTGTGGTAAATGCAGATGTTTACATGTGTGTAAGTGTATGCATGTGTGAATGCCAGAAGTTAATGTCATACATCTGGCTTCATCCAGCTTCCAAAATGAAGGTCTCTTAAGCCATGAGCTCACTGGTTCCTTTGGTTTACCTGTGCAGTGTGCTTCAGGGATCCATTGTCTCTGCTCCCTGAGCATTAGGTTTACAGGGAGTCTACCCGGACTGCCTGGCATTTATGTGGGTGCTAGGGCTCTGAACACAACACCTCTTATTTGAGCAGCCCATCTCACTGCTCTTAGGGCTATGAGAAATCCGTATTAAAGTTTTACAACATTGTCTAAGCTCAAAATAAACAAATAATTTTATCAAGCAGTAGAAAAATTAATATTAATTTCATCAAGCAGTAGAAATAATATTAATGCAATGGAACAAAATTTAAATTTAGAGGCCTGTGAGATGGCTCAGGCATTTGCTGCCATGTCTAAGACCTGAGTACAAGCCCTAGAACCCAGATAGTGTAAGAAGATAACTGACCCCTGCATCCTATCCTCAAACCTTCACATACACACAATAGCAACCCAATGTACACACACACACACACACACACACACACACACACACACACACACGTGTAATAAAAATTTTAATTTAAAAATAAAATTATATAATTTATACTTAATATAAAATTTATTGGTAATGCTATAAGTATAAATTCTACCTAGAATACTTTGATCAAATTCATTTATTGTTCAACAACTATCAATCTTTGCTATTAAAGTCTTTACCTCAGAGAAGGTGCAAATACAGAATTAACTGCTTTAAATTAAAATTAGGTTGGATCAAGGATTGCATAGCATATGAAAGAATTTTATTTATAAAAAACCCTGGGACCATTATCAATGATTTTTAAAAGTACATTAAACCAAATATATAATTGATATCTATTACCTAGAAAAAGCTATGCAGAATCTGATTTCAAGATCAGCAAGTTTATCTTTTCATTTTAAATATAATAAATTATGCTCATGTATCTGTGGCCAATCATTATATTGCATTCATTATATTATTCTTGAATGAGATATGGATTTTTGAGAATGTGGTAGATTTTGTAATACATTAATCTCTGTATATTTTCAGATTAAATTATACCTGGAATAGTCTTATACTTTATACTTTCACAGTTTATAAAGAATATCATTTAGCAGTATCTCCACTTTTTATTAAAACAGAAAATTACATTTAAGAACTACAAATTTGATCTTGTATAAATTTATAGCTACTTAAAAGATTACTTGAGTGTCTAGGTTATAATGTATTTTTAAGAAAATCCTTTAATGGATTCAAACTCTTGAAGTGAAAATAGAGAAATCCTGGAAGTTTCTAGTGCTTTGTAGAGAACCTTCAAAGAGTCAAGATACATTTTGGGAGTTCTGGATTTATACCATATTTCTAGGCTCTGTAGGCCCTACTGTTGTGCCAAAAAGGGAAAGATGCCTGATTCTAGCTATTTGGGACTTAAAATGCTGGTGAAAATAGTTCATCTCTAGGCAACAAGATGAGAGAGGAGACCGCAGTGGAGCCACAACTGCCTGCCCAAGGCACACACTACAGCTGAAAGAAAAGGACATGGAAATGTAAGATAAAGTTCAAATCTCAAGGTTATTAATGAAAGCCTGGCAATTAATCAGGGTTCTCTCTAGGCAAAGCTTGTCCTGCGCTGGGTTCTATAGCAGGTGGCATTTTTAAGTTCTAAAGGATTCATTTTTTGCCTAAATGAGACAACTAAGTTTTCTTACTCCTAATATGCTTCAGGCACAGTAGAAAGATGCAAAAATGTAAAAGATGCTGGTGGGTTTAATTATGGAACACTTCATGAGGACATCTGAAATAAGAGAGTCACTGTTGACATGCAATAGCTATTTTTACTATGGTTAAAAACGAAGAGTATTTTGAAAAACAAATAGTACTTTGAAGCACCTAATGTTTGAAGGCTATAATCTGATGTAATAGATTATGTTAATTCCTTACTTAATTTAAAAAACTGATGGGTCTAATCACTGTATAAAGTAGATTGAGGTTGATAGAACATAGGATCAAGTTACATAAAATGAAAAAGAGCTACTTTAATATCTCAATTTTTGACTGAGATTTATGATCCAAGACTTAAAATATTGAAATGGACACAGTAATGTGGAGATCAGCTAAATTTTAATAAATCTACCACCAAACTAAAATCATTAGGCTAAAACATCTTATCTTGCATACCTTCAAAATCTGGCACTCAGAATTGTTTCCAAAGTGGTGAATCACAGCAACTCTTTCCAAACTCTAATTCTCTGTTCTACCAGGTTACAAAACTAAAATGTTTCTTGTTTTGTTTCCTTACTCTAAAACTAAGCACTTAAACTACTTAGAATTTTACGGATCCCTTCAAAAAATGTATGTCAAGCACTGGCGAAGGTCCTGAAGATCCAGTGCAGAGCACCGCATTAAAACCGGTCTGGATGGTCCTGACACTACCACTCCCAATCTTAGTACAGTAATCATTTTTTCTTGAGTAGCTACTTTATGCTCAGTTCTCTAACAGGCCCTAATGCCACTAAGTCTTTACAACAGAACAGTAAATATTTATTATGCTTGCTTTGGGCAATGATAATGCTGCACTTTAGAGAGATTCTCCAGAAACAGTAACAGATAGATGTTAGACATTTAGCATTCAAGTTTGCATGCTCTTTCTCAAAAGATATGTTCTTTCCAATGAACAATGCTATGGAGAAAACACAGAGGGATGCAGATGGCTGGCCTACGTTTCTCCACTAAATGGCCCAGAAAATGAAAATGTAACAAAAAAGGAAAAAATTAAAAGATAGAAAATTTATTTTTCACATTTATGTAGTTGTAATTGTCAGGGGCCTAGGGATGATACCACTGTCTTTAGTTAGCAATCTTTATTTCTCTTTAATGATGATCAATTAATTTTGAAGGCCATGAAGATAGGTCAACAAAACATCAAAATGAAATGGAAATATAGGATTCAATGTATAAGAGGTTTTTTAAGCTTAAAGGCAATTTATTTAAATAATGATCTACATAATATAAAAATCACTGTTCTTAAAAAATGTCAAATATTCCATTGTTATAAGATAGTCAATTTTTATGTCATCACTTTTAAGATATTGCTTTGAATTAAGAGCAGCAGAAATTAAATTTATGGCAGTTTGTGACAGATTTATTATAACTTGCAGATGAATGATGATGTAATGCTTTAAAAATGTAACTCTTAGAGTGGCAGATGGAACACATTTAAACGGGTTTAATATTTGAATTACATGCCTTCATACAGTGAAATGAGCTTTGAACTACTGTAGAAGTAGAGCCCAAGTACCCTCACCTCTCTCTCCTGCTGGTGTGGAGGTCCTTTGTCAAGCCTTTGTTTCATCCCACAGGGACTAGTATGCCCCTTTTGTTGGCCTCCCAGTCCCTGCACGCATAATTAACAGACTTAATCTCATACATCATGCTCCCAGAGACTCTTCCAGGCACCAGAGGGAAAGCATGCACATAACTAGGTCTAGCTTTAATCCTTTCAGAGTTTTCATTTAGATTACTTCCTCGGATTTAAGACCGTTCCCACTCCCCCCTACTTTTCCTAGTGCTAAGGGCTTTGTCAAAATAGTACTTTCTTATCAGCCACTCAGATTAAAGTGTTCAACATCCTTATTTTTGACCAATATTGACACCTCTCTGAGCTACTCAATGGTTACTATGCCACAACTACTGTAATGCATATAAAAAGTCGGGAATATATTAATCAAAATCCCTTCACTTTTCCTAATTCATTATTTTCTTAGTATAAATTCAGACAAATTATTTCATTTAGATCATACAACTAGAAGTAGCTTTCACTATAATAAGCCCTTTTATATGTTTTTATTCAACATTCTGCTATTTTATCTACTAGGGTTTCCTTTACTGACTCTCCCCAAGTACAATAACTATAGAGATTGATATCCTACGACTTGTTTCTCTACAAATAATGGGAAGATTATTTTGAGGGAGGAAATCTAGCACATATTTTTAAATTTTAAATTTTCTTACAACGTACACTTGTCCTTTCTACTGCAAGTGTTACTCCAAGTGGCTGAATCCAAAAGATGATTCTTAAAATTTATACATTTGTTTTCTCCAATGGGCAAAGTTCTGCATGTAGATTGAACTCTGACACTTGTCTATAACAATTTCAAGCTTTAGCTAAGAAACCAAATAAAGGCATGCAAATGTGTCAACAGGTAGCAAGTTTTTCCTAGTGATTTAGCAGCTTGCTTAGAAGAGAGGAGAGCTTACCTTGCTAAAGTCTACAGTGCTGTTTTCCCTGCTGACATCATTTTTATTATCAGCACAGGCTGGAGCAGACTGAGGAGAAACAACCTGACCTGCTAAAAGAGATTGTTATTGCAGAATACAGACAATTACTTATATTGGGTGAAAGATGAACTTCAATTTAACCAAATAAGTAAAAATTTTAATAAGCTTATGATGTAAGCATGAGCGTTCAATTAAATGGAACTATATCAACACACAGATTATCAGTTGCAGATAGAAATGGGAGAAATCAATCAAGAACATTTAAGCCAATTATCAATTTAAAACACTAAATGGTTAATCTCTTTGAGGAAAAGATGCCTACAAAATTTAGCTAAATTTAACCATAACCTAAGGTTCATTGATTTCTAAATATCAATCAAAACTAACTGTATACATTTTAAAAAGACATAACTTTCAAGCTCTGACTGAAGAATTTTTGACAATATAAAAAGGATAAATATTGTTATGTGCTCAGAATATTTTTCAGTTCTATTACAGTTAAATATCCAAATCACTATGTTCTTTAGCAATAAAATTTAGAAATGGAGCTTATTAGAAACATATGTGATTTTGTGTCTATAACTATTCAGTTACATAAGCTCTGCTATTCATCTATTATGCAAGAAAAGCTCACTAAACTAGAGTTGCGTTGGTTTTTCCATGAATTTTATTGAAATATAATTATGATTTAGGTCTCTCCCTTGTATGAAAGGTGAGGTTAATTAGCAGGGGTCACAGAGCTGGGGATGTGACAATGACCAGAAGACATTAAGTTCCATCATTTACTACACAACAGTCTTTGCAAGCACAGACCATCTGAAATATGCCACAGTTAGCAATAAATTATAATTAACTCAGTTTGTTTAATTTCCCCAGCCTATCCTCTGCCCATCTCTTTACTTTCGCTGTGAAATAGGTAATGTCAATTCAACGGTGAAGCCGTGACTACATAGACATTTTTAACTCAGTGGCTTCAAAATCCCCCTCTTACTTTCATGGATCTCAAACATGGGAAGTACTCCCTGTGCCTACCTTTTCTCTATATATGCTGACATCTCAGTTTTATTCAGAATTCAACTTTATTCTCACCCCCCCTCGATTACCACCAATTCCGAACTTCTCTAACACCCTTAAATGGTTTAAGTGGTTTCTGGATTAAAATCACTTTGTCAGAAGGAATAGATTTAATATTATTCTACAATTTAAATATTTTCTGCTTCCTTCGAAAAACAGAAAAATAATATATTTTGTGAAGGTAAAGATCCAATGAATTTTTAATGAATTTACTTCAAACCATGGACATATATTCTCATTTTTGAATACATAATTCAAGGTAATAAATACCTTTCAATGGAAGTAAGAAAAACTTTACATTCTCCCATCTCTACCTGCAGCACACAGCTACAACTGAATTGTTCATCAGCAGCCATTCAATTTACTGTTCTCAAAATAATAACTGTTATTTTTAAAAAGCCTTTACATAATGCATTTGTGCTACTAACAGATGTCTTCAATCACCAGTTTCACAACATTTCTCCATAATTGCATGAGTTGGAACATTAGATATATTTAAACCTAAATTTATTAGATGTTCTGTAAAATTAAGTGGTAAGACTCATGTTACAGAAAAATTAAATAAACATATATATGTTTTCTTATAATAATTTATGCCATGTAGTTAGGAACTACATGAAATATCATTTACATAATGCTATAAGAAAACACATACAAAAAGAGTCAACCCAATACAATATCAACTTTGATGAGATTGAATCAGATAGCAAATAAGCTAGAACCTATAATTTGAAAAATATTGTTTTTCTTTTCAATCATATATATATATATACATATATATGTATATATATATATACATGGAGCAATATTTCATAAGCTACATTCAGGTTATAAACTATAGTTAAACATTGAAATTTACATTTCATTTGGTAAATATTTGTGATCACTAATATGTTATATTTTGTGATAATTGTAATAAATATATTTGGAAATTTACTCTTTTATGCTGCTCCTGTTTTAAGAATTAAAAGTATAAAATATTACCTTATAAAACTGATAATCAGCGCCGGGCAGTGGTGGCGCATGCCTTTAATCCCAGCACTGGGAAGCAGAGGCAGGTGGATTTCTGAGTTCAAGGCCAGCCTGGTCTACAGAGTGAGTTCCAGGACAGCCAGGGCTACACAGAGAAACCCTGTTTCGAAAAACCAAAACCAAACCAAACCAAAAGAAAACCCTGATAATCAGAAAGTGAATTAGGAACTACGATCTTTGAATATTTTAAGTGATATCAATAATGACCTAGTTCCAGATATCAGGTAAGAAGCACACTAGATGACAGTAAGAGCTATGTATTTCTAGAGTCCAGACAAGTCCAGAGAACTTGTTCTATAGTACAGAGAGGAAAGAGTGTATACTATAGTACAGCCCTGCTCTGGATAGGTATAGAAACAACAAGTATTTGTATCTCCTATAATTTAGAATAATACATGAATATATTTGTGACATCTAAAGTCCTTCAAAGTTTAAATAGCATTTGAAATCTGAATTTAGAATAATTTATCAGTGTTACTTCTAAAACTATACATTAAATTATTAAAATAAAATAATATAAATGATGGTTTTGACAACTTTGTAGGGCACTGAAAATCTGTAGGTATAATTTAAGAGTTAAGTTTAAAAGGTTAGTTTATGTTATTTAGGGAAATTATAACACTTTAAATAAAGTTTATATTTTTTTGTTATATACACAAAGCTAAAATGCATGCATTGTAATAGCCCATAGAACTACTAGATTCCTCAGACCATAGAATAGCTGTCATAATTTGTTGTCCGTTATAACTCCTTGCTTAAAAACTTACTTAATTCAAGTATCACCACTTGCAAGAAGCTGATGGGCTTAGATTCCAAAATGCACTTCATGAATTCAAAGACTGTCACATAAAACAAATGGACAAATATAGGAAGGGCATTTCTAAAACAATTACTGATTTCTATGATAAAAAAATGCCATTGATAAAATGACAACTTTTATGTGCAGTGACTATTTTCCAATAGAATAGAAAAGAGTTTGCAAGGATATTTTTCTCTCCAAGGGAAAAATATTCAAAAGTTAGAAATAAATCCTTACATATTTAGAAACTTTGCAAATATACTATTAGTTTATGATAACTTTCCTAATTACTTTAGCATGATGCTTGTAAAAAAGTATTTTTGCCTATTTCTGTCTAATTCCTATACTATGAGCATTGATAATTGCTCAGATAAAAATTCATGTAATCAAATGACACTGTAAACTTTGCCTTAAGTACTATAATATGTAAATCTTGAAGCATGAAAATACCATGAAGAAACACTTAACTGAGTAATCTTATTATTATATTTCATGAAATTTATTCAAAACATGATAAAAGTCTAGAACTATTTAAATGTAAATATTTGAGAAACCTAACACCATCCTTTCTATTCAACATTTAAGTTTACTTTCTTTATATATTACTTTATCTGTTAAATATTTGGTTCTTTATTTTAATAAAAATTTATTTCTTTTATTGTATATGAATTAAAGTGTGGAGTGTATAGCATGAATGTTAGCACCTGTTTGATTTTCTTTGAATCACATTTGAGTCTTTACATATAGCTCTTTCCTATATGTAAAGTGTGTGAATGAGTGATATAGAATAGCAGGTTTACATTTATCTGGCCTAAATCAAATCATTAGATAATTTATTTCCTACATATAACATTGTTTGCTACAGGTTAATTCAGTGTAATAGTATGTAGTAGAAGGAAACTGGGATGAAGACATGGAGGCACAGTACTATTATCCTAGAGTCCAAGCTGGATTACACTACCTCAGAACCTTCAACGCATTTAGAGCACCCAAAGGGCAGGAGATGAGGGAGGTACAGAGATGAGATGAGCCTGTTAGACACAGACACAAGACAGAGCAAAATGAAGAAATATAGAGATGAATGGCAAGGTTACATATATGTGCAACAATACATTTTTATGGAAATAGAGAACATGGAGAAAGAGAGATAAATTTTTAGGAACTTATGATTAGGTGAGCTACACTTCAAAACCAGAAAGAGTATTCATGCCATAAATTGTTGAAAGTTGGTATGCCTGAAAATAATTAGTTCCAAATGAGAAAGTAAAACCTTAAAGATCTTATCTTAGAAATATGTTTGTTCTTAAAATATAGTCAATTTTCCATAGCTCAATGACAATACAGCCTCTAAACAGATATGTCAACTGTGTTAACAATTAACATAATTTTAATTTTCCTTTAACAGTAGAAATGTTCACATTTTTCATATATAGGAATCTCGTAATGGGCTTTCTCACAAGCAACACTAAGGAGTAATATTCTAGCCTTCTCCTTCAAAGTAGATAGTCACAAGGAATAAATACTATGTGCTATATTATTTATAATAACACAGTGTTTTAAAAAGAAAAATGAATACTAAACACACAAAGACATCATGCATCTGGGAATAAAAGTACAGTATTATAAGAAAAGTAATTTGAAGGCAGTAAAACAAGTTTAAAAACCACAAACAACCATGATTAACAATACATCTGTGTATACTGCTGGAAGAGCTTCAACCTACCCAGGTCAGAATACTCAACGCACGTCCCATCCTTGTAAATCTAAGTGTTCTCCTCTTAAGACTCTGATCAGTAAATTAGAGGAAATTAGCAGAATCTCTGTAACTCTTTCAGGTTCTAAATAAAAACGGCAACTGGAAATTATTCTAACTAGGAGGGAGAGAAGGCGTGGATGCAGGAGAAGACTTAGAGATTAGTAGTAATGGACGGGGTGTGTGTGTGAAGATATCCTATACTACAGAAGCTATGAGCTCCAAGAATTATCAAAAACATGTACTCAGGAAATTAACGTCATTTTATAACAGAATCACAATACAAATCTCTCCATGTGCAAGCGAATGCATGACAGAAATGATAAAAAGAAGCATTCATCTATTTTGGTTTCTTGATCATCTAACACAAGTCACATTTGTGTTCGAAATGTGTTTCTAGATTCAAGAAATGACTTGAATAGTCTTGATATTTTCCATTTCAGTATTCTTTTCAGGGTTCTAATGTCAAAGTAAATACTATTTTTCTATTATTTTTTTGCCATTGTTTTGCCAAATGTAACTGTCACTTTCTATTGAAACATCAGAATCAGTCATTTAATTCTCACAGTTTTGATGCTTAATGAAAAGTGAAAGTTAAACACCGCATGGTGGCATTAAAGATGCACGGTGGGTCCATAGCATTTCGCATCTTCACCCTGAGGATAATGTGCAGCATGCCGAAAATATTTACATATGTATGTAACATAGACATATACACATCAGAGTATGTGTAGGTGAGATTGAAAAAAAACCATAAATCACTAAGGAAAAGTAACAGACGGAAAATGTGGACTGGGAAAAGAAAGGGAAAGAAAACACACTTTTTTTTTAATGTAACATATAAAACAAAGAAGACCTGCATTTGAAATGCAGTATCCGGATGTTTAATCCGTGAGAGAACAGCCAAGGTACCATACCCAAGAGCATTCAACCTAAGGAAACAGAAGCTTTATTCTAAATGTTCCTTAGGCTCCTTTATGTAAATATCACTTCATTTTTGAGAACATTTCAAATTTTTGATCCTAAAACATAAACACATTAAACAAGGGTAGATAACTCATTTCTATATATTTGCTTCTTTAAAAAAAAAAACTTGTGCTATTGTCAAGGATTTTTTCTGGGGGGGGGGGAGCCCTCTATTAATTTTAATTCTATAGTGTAAAAAAGGGAAAACCCCATTTGCTGAATAAAATGTTTTCCTCGAGAGTGATTTTTAAATAAAAAGAATATTACACTTATGTTTTTGGATGATAGGATTCCATTGCATCCCTTTTTACTATTACACCATAAAAATTAAGTCTCTAATCCATGTTTTGAAACAGAATGTCAATTCTATATTTATGCTTTGAGTTCCAATTTCTTTGTTTATCTCAAGTTTGTCAGTTTATACAGTCCACAAGTAGATTGAGAACCTTAGTAGTAAAGGTCTTTCGCACTTTTTTCACTTGTGGGTAGGAGGCTTACTTCTAAATTGCTGAAGTCTATACATATTTTCAGACTTCTCAGAACACATAATTATGTAAAGTGTGTGAGGAAGCAAAACAGAGTCATGAGGAGGTGTTAGAAGCCTAGGCATAGAAACCACTGCTGACAGGAGGCTGCACAACAATACTTAATTGGATATATGAATCTTATTATAAGTGTTCCAAGTTCCTATTACCCTAACACACGCCCTGGAAAGATTTGTATGTGTTCATATAAAGGCTGACTGTACAGATGGCAGCAGAGTTACTCAGAGTCTAGCTTTTAGAAAAACTAGGCTGTTTCTCAGATAGAACAGAAGTCCTCTCAGAAATGCTGCATCTACACGCATCTGTCTGTAGACTTTGATTCACGGCTGTAAGTCTGTCCTCTCTCCTTAAATGTAATGGAAGTTTCAAACATGAGCAGTGAGTATAGGTCTGCACGTGATAACTCAGGGTCAAGTCGGGAAATTTCACACCTTCTTCCTTTCCCTAAAATGTACTGAAAATGTCAAACACAAACATTATTCTCAGTGAAAACTGAAGTATCACGTATGATGATTAGCTGTTTCAATAAACACATTTTGGTCTATATGTTATTGTCTGGTTTCCAAAATGTAATGAAACGAAGACTGTGTATTTGTCCAAAAATTTTCCAAAATTCTTTGGAAATTAAAACGTGAGTTATTTTATTGAGATTTTTAAGAATCAAGCAAACTTAAATCTCCCATAAAAATTACTAAATATCTAGATTGGTTTTCTTAACCTTGGTCAACAAAATAAGCATTAGCACTATAAAAACAACAATAACTTCTACAGCATGGCTTCTCCATTCTCCAGTCTCCTCCTCTAGGCAGCTGCCAGAGCTTACCATTTGTCTGCCCAGGGATTTTTCTCTTAAATCTAATAAAATTGTCCTTAAGTTTCACTTAAAAAAGTAAACCACTACATTTATATCTCAAATTATAAGATCTTCAATTTTACATTAATATGTATATACTTTAAATCAAATTATAATTTTGAATATGAATCATTTTAAATATAGTATTTGTCTCAACGTTAGTTCTACATCTTCAGAATAGTCAGTAGAATCTACTAATATACGTGGGTATATGCCATGGCATGCGTGTGACACTTTCAATAAACTTTGCATACATATATCCATAAACACGCTTCTATGCAACACCAATGCTTTATGATCAGTCAAGGACAGCTTCTATGTTTCATTTCCATGTCTTTAAATTATAAAAATTAAAAAAATATCACCTGCCTTTGTTGGCTTTATAGTGTATAATAAATAGAAGATAATACATTCTAACACAGACATACAATCAATATAAAACCATGAAGGAACAACAGATGAGATTAGAGAATGCCACAAAGGGAAACAGAGTAGGGACCCAAGTAATAGGCTTTCCAGGATAAGAAAAGGGAGAACTCTGTATACAAAGTCACAGGATTGTCAATGAAAGATTCACTCCTTTCATAGGACCTAAATAGAAAACAAATATTTCAAATGTGACTTTTCAATTAGAAATATAACATTCATTACTATTCAACATTAAATCCTGAGACTTAATGTACTTAATGACCTTAAGATACTCTGGAACAAATTGAACTATTCATTGAAGTATTTCTTTTGTTTGTGTACATTTGACTCAGTAATGTGAAAACTCTCTCATGATACAAAGTCTAATGAAAACTCATCTTCATGTATTTGTAATGTATGTCTGAAACTTTTGAAAAGGGAAGAAAATCATAGAAATATTATGTTCTGTCAATTCATGTTACTGTGGTCAATTTGTGTAAGTCAGGTCTAATAAATCATTTAAGAATATTTTCATGTTTTATTTGATTTTTAAAATCAATATCTCATTGCTAAGCTGATCGTGAACATTCTATATACTTGAGGTTGACCTTGAACTTTCTGCAGCTTCTACCTAAATTCTGAGATTATAAATATGAATGGATCACAAAGCTCCATTTACTCAGTGCTGCAGTTAAAACGTGGCACGCCGTGAGTACTAGACAAACATTCTCCTGACTGAGCTATAACGCCAGTCATGAATTCTTGTATTTTAGAACTAAAAAGCAGTTACAGCTCATACAAGAGTAACAAATTCATATTATCTTTATGCTAACTTCATTTTCCTTTATGAAGCTATGATAACAACAAATTTTGAAGCAATTTCTTAATGTAAATGAAGAATGACTAAATCCATTCCAGGAGAAACCAAAAAAGCAGGGTTACTAGACAGTAACACTGCTCAAGTATGCTGCGAGTGAAGATGGTGAGGAGGCGCCCTGCACACTGAGACTCTGCAGTGTAAAGAGCACTGTGCTCAGCAGCAGAAAGGGGCTCCAGATGGGCAGGGCCACATTAGCCACTGCTGCATCGCCCTATTACCCACCATGGAATCCACTGACCATGACCAAGATGTAAAAACCTTTTCTACCAAAAAAGATGATTCAATTAGAAGACCACTACAACACAAACCATCTCATTACTCTTCTCAGCTGTGAGAAAGAAGAGGCTTAGACTTTTAGGTCAAGATACAAGATATGTTCCATTTAGGGTTCCTGCTTGGATCTGCAAGTTGGAATTAGAAATGGATTATTGTACTCTTTTTATAAGCCTTTCTAGAAACAAATTCTTTGATAAAATGTCTACAATTTGATGATAAAATAGGACCAATATACAGTATATTTTTGTATACACACACACACACAAGGAAAAAATTCTTTTAAAACAATATTAATTTCAATAAACAATTTTCAAATAAAAGGTCTTAAGTATTTAAAAAGAATGTAATACTTCGTGGTTCTATAGTAGATACAAAAGAGCACTTACCATTTTTATCCATGGAATTTGATTCTGATTGTTTCTTGCCAATATCGGCAAAAGATCGGACAATGGGAATCCTGTTGGTGAGCTTCTTCTGATTCTGGTGATGATGCTGCTTCATCAGTGCTTCGTGGACCCTGTGGCGAACGTCTTCATTCAGCTGGCCTGAGCTGACCTGCTGGTCCAGGACCATATCTGTAGACAGGAAGAAGATGAGGAGCACAGCTTCTCTGTTTAAAATGGACACCCTGAATGTTAATCATACTAAAATAAGGAATTCCTTTGACAATCTCAATGTAAGATGTTTCAAATGAAAGTCTATCTTTTATAGGATTGCTACAAGGAAACGTGAATTTTCATTATAAATCACGTAGTTTTAACAATAACTTCTTATCTTTTCTAAACATATTCAATGTATTAAACAAAAAGTCATGTTATCCATCAAATGGATTCATATGATTGTAATAGAAAAAGTTATATTATAGTCTGTATCTCTCTCTCTCTTTCTGTCTTTGTCTCTATGTCAGTCTCTGTCTCTCTGTCTCTGTCTCTGTCTCTGTCTCTCTCTCTCTCTCTCTCTCTCACACACACACACCATTTCCATTACATAGAGTATAGGTTTTTTAAATTTGTGTAGTCTTCTTACACTCAAAGTTTATAACAGTATCAACTAGTTACAAAGTTCGGTTTATATCTTCAGTAATGGAAAATGCAAATCACCCCTACTAAACTGAGTCCCTTTTTGCAACCCAGGTGAACTTCAAACTTATACTAAAAATTATACACGTGCACTAGCCATACACTTGACATTACACACATAATTTAATGTGATTTTTCTATGACTTTCTGGTGAAGAATAATTTTCTTATTCTTCTAAGTGGGGCTAGGAGCTATTCAGCTGTCTGGTTCCCACCATTTACAGAGCAAACAAGCATTTCATTTGTTACAAGCTCATCTCTTTCTCCAACAGAACGCTTAGAATGTGTTTGATAACAAAGAACTATAACTTTTAAATGTAGAAGGAAAGATTTTGGAATATTGAACTGAGTACATTGATATTTGTCATACACAGCATCAAGCATGTCAATGAAATAAATAACAGTAAAGGCCTTTGGAAGTCCTTAATAATAAAATATCGCTGCACTGAGCCTCAGTACCACTAGTCTGCTTTCAGAATATCAAACATTAACTCTAAGGGTTTTGGGGGGATACAAATTATATTAAGCAGATCCCAGTGAACTGTCTCCTGCCAACACATTCAGTACACTGCAGGCATCAACATTCGCAAACCTTTCCCTCATAAACTCAGTTTTCTGTTTGAACGAAATGGAACGGGATAATGGAGATGAACTTGGATCACTCTGCAATATTCTAGCTGTGTGACTTCGCAAAGCAGAAAGAGCACGGTATTACCACTTGAAGGGTGGGAATAACAAGGTATGCATGATATTTGCAGCTAGAATAATAATCCAAGGCCCTTAAAGCACTGATTAGCAAACTGAGGCCAATCAGTATGTAACTTCCCAGTAGACAGCTTTCTTTGCAATTTCCATTAAGTAGGGTAAAGTTCTCGGAAAATATGTGAAGACTTCAATATTCTCACAGTTTATAACAGTATCAACTAGACATTGAGTTTGTCGATCACAGGTAATGCTAATCACCTTAGTTAAACGGACTCATCTGATTGGCTTGCAGAAGAGGAAACTCAAAATGAGGCTGCTTCTGCTTCTCGTTGCACTTCTCTGTGATGCTGTATGCTTCCTCTTAAGGATGTGCACTTTAGCACAGTCTCATTTCCTTTATGGGTGTAAGGTGGCTGCCAGCAGTAACAAGGAAATATCCTTGTTCTTACCCAGGAGGAAATGGATTAGCTTTTGTCATTTTCTTTTATAAAAGGTTCATTTCTCACCTAGCATAGAAATTCTACTTATGATTGACATGAACCAATCACTGTCAGCAGAGATGGGATTCCTACAGCTTTTTGGACAAACAAGAATTGAATTAATTAGCCTCAATTTTTCTGCCATGAGCCAGATAATAAACGATTTCTGTGACAACTACTCAACTCTGCCTTTGAACTACATTAAAACCTCCTAAAGATTACTGAAAGCTGGGCAGTGGTGGCGCACGCCTTTAATCCCAGCACTTGGGAGGCAGAGGCAGGTGGATTTCTGAGTTCCAGGCCAGCCTGGTCTACAGAGTGAGTTCCAGGACAGCCAGGGCTACACAGAGAAACGCTGTCTCGAAACCAAACAAACAAACAAAAAAATCCCAAAAAACAAAAACAAAAAAACAAAAAAGATTACTGAAATTTGAGTCTGATACAATTTTTACACTATAAAAGCTTTTTCTTTTTTCATTTTCAGTCATGTAAAATGTCCCAAATCACAGCTCAAAAGGCCTACAAGACTAAGCAGCACACCATACTTAAAACAGGGAATATAATTTGCTCTGTCACGTTCTGTTTACAATGTGAAAGAGTTAAAAATAAATATTTGGGAGTTGCCAATGATGCATGTGGAGTACTTAGAAGTCTATTGCAATGAAAAGTCTCACTCAATTCCAAAACATGCATGGCATTAAACAATGAAATGTAAATTCATGTTTAAGTTCTTTGGAGATCAATAATTATGACATCTCTGAATTAAATAACATAAAGGAAGTGAAGAACTGTCATCCTATTATATTACTTTGAAAACTTGCTGTGACCAAAATTGTATATAAAATATGTATTTACATACAATAGTAGAAGTAATAAGAAACTTACTAAAACACTAATATAACACAATTTCAAGGCAGATCCAGAAATAGGATATTAAGACTTCCCTGTTCAATATGCTAAGCAGAACGTAAACTGATCATATAAGAACCATGCATGTTATAATATTATTACTAAAATTCTGAGCCACAATCACAGGAGCACTACAAAAATTCCCTAATGTCCACCTTTATAGTCACATATAGAGAAGACATTTATTTCAGGCAAATACATAGGAGAAAGTAAATGGGGTTTAAAAAGTACTCTGTTCAGTAGTCACATAAAACCAGTCCATACATGTAAGGCATTACAGACTGTATTAGTGAACTAGGAAGGCTAATCTTCTTGCTTAAGAATAAAGCATCCTGGCGGAGGCTTAAGCACCAAAGGCATGAACATGACTCAGTCATCACCCACATTGTTCTCCTCACCACAATAATACTTATCAGTATTAACTAGAAGCGTAGGAAGGGATAATGAGCCATGATGGCTTTAGGCCCAAAGTCAAGCCCTCACCTTTCAGTGGGCAGGGCAATGGTGCCTACCACAGTGAGCTTGCCAAAGCCTATACCGAGATCTTGTTAAGAAGAGAAGCAAGAAGGAAAAGGATGAATAGAGCACATTATTCTGACTTAAGCACTCTACAAAACCTATCAGTGCCGTGTATAAAGGCTTGAAGATGGAAGAGTCACTTTTTCATCATAATTAGGTAATTGCTTTAGTATAATCAACGCATCATGATCACAACGTATCCTAAGAAGCCATACTTTTTGCAAACTATATAAATCTCTGCCTTTTTCAAATTTTCCATATAAATGCTCTGAAAATTCACGGCTTAACTTTCAAAGAGAAAGATGCAGGAGTGGGGAATATGAAGCAATAGATTCTTCTTGGCTGCCAACACTAACTGCATTCAAAGCAGAACACTTAACTTTGTATAGTAAGGGTTGTCATAATATTAACCTGGTTTTATGGCTTGTTTAGCTTTTAACATGGTCTCAGCATGCATCTCTGGCTGGCCTGGAACTTACTGTGTAGACCAGGTTGGCCTCAAACTCACAGAGACCTGACCGCCTATGCTAGGATTAAAGGTGCGTGCCGTCAACACCTGGCATGAACCTGATTTCAAATAATGCATTCTCATACCAGTCTTAATTTTGTATTCAGTGGAGCCAGTTAATAAAAATATCCTTCAGTGAAAAAGTTTAAGTGACAAAAGTTACTTTAATGAGTTGTGAGCTATGACTGATTATTTGTCCATGATACTAACTTTAGCTTGATTTTAATTTCTTTCTAACTTTCATTGACAGAATCAGGGTAAAGTATTCACACTTCAAAGAGAATATTTCCATTTTTAATCTTTATAATGCTGAGTTTTAAAGAGATTAGCACAGACTATAAATTGTCTACAGTGTATATGAATGTAAGTAGGAAACACTTTCAACATAATTAATCTCTGCATCAGAATAAATCATGGTAAGAAATTTTATACCTAGAGATTTGTGGATTTGAAAAGGTTAAGTAATATTTTGAGGGCTAGAGTTTGTATTTATTGAGTTCCCTGAAACACGGGGAAATAGATATGTTTTAAATTAACGTCATCTAAAAGAAAATCCTACTTTAATTATAACAGAAATTCTTGACAGACATGCCAGATACAAATGGGATTTTCTGCTACTAAATCTAGCAAAATCTCTTTAAGGAATTATGTGAGCCTGTTTAAAAAAACAAACATAAAAATCTGATGAAAAAAAGAAAACAAAAAGCACTGACATAAATATTTTACCACTCCAAAACAATATCTAGTTCCTTTACAAAGAAATGTCTAGAAAGCACCAATTCTACAGACTTTATACATTCCTGAAATGATAGGATCCCAGATCTGGAATCCTTAAGGATAAACAAATATGGTTTTTAGAACATAGAAACTAGTTATTAATATATGTACCTAGCTTTTGATTTCCTAAAATAGAGAAATAATTGATGATAAGAAAAATTTAAAAAAAAGAAAAATTACTAGTTTTTAAATCATCATAATCATGATAAAAACAACTTAATGATTACAAGTTAATTCAAAGAAACTATTTTCTTATCTGCAAATATCACCTTTAAGACAGTTCTATACATCTGTTTTTAATAGGAGAAAATACCCTCCATCCTATATTTAAAGATTGTTATAACAATAAGACATAATGATAGATAAGAACAAACTGCAAAGTTTAGAAGACATAAATATGTAAAGCATATCTATTTATTAAATATAATAAAATTACATGATGATAACATGAATAAATATAAAAAGAAAATAATAAGATATTTTAATGAAAATTTATTGAAGGTTGAAGTAAATATCTTTTATGTTAGCATTCTGTCTAAACTCCACCCCACAGTTACCTGGCAACAGCCAGGTAAGCCTGACTCACTATAAAAGGGGCTGCTTGCTCCCTCTCCCCTGCTCTCTCCTCTCTCTCACCTCCTCTCTTACCTCTCTTACTTCTCTTGCCTCTCTCTTGCTCCCTCTTGCTCCCCCTCTCCCCCCATTCCCTTTCCCCTCTCTCTCCAGGTGGTCATAGCCTGCCTCTACTTCTCTACTCTCTCCCTCTCTCTGCCTTTCTCTGCCTCTACTACCCTCTTAACTCCTGACCCCATGCCCTGAATAAACTCTAGTCTATACTATACTGTGGTGTGGCTAGTCCCTCAGGGGGAGGGGATGCCTCCTGGTCATGGGTCCGCTGAGGCACCCTCTTCCCCCACACCTCACCACACACACATAGAGTACATATATCTCTTTATCTTTTTATAAACACATCATTGGTTCCGGGACTTGGATTCCCCCATTTTCGCTTAATTAAAAAGAAAAATTAGAACGAGGCAATGGCAAAGCAGGAATAGGGTCGCCGTAATATCCGACTGCTTCATGCGGGCATTGGGGCGATGTGTGTCTAGGGAACCTGGAAAAATGGGTATGGGGGATGTTTGTCCAGTCTTAGGAGAGCTGGCTGCTTAGAAAAAGATAAAGAGACATAATATATGTTCTATGGGGGTGTGGTGAGGTGTGGGGGAAGGGAATGACTCACCGGCTGGGCCGTGCCAAGGCATCCCTTCCCCCTGAGGGACCAGCCCCATGAAAGTATAGTATCGAATAGAGTTTATTCAGGGCATGTGGAGGGGAGTTAAGAGGGTAGTAGAGACAGACAAAGGCAGAGGGAGGGAGAGAGTAGAGAAGTAGAGGCTGGCCATGACCACGTGGAGAGATGGGGGAAGAGAATAGAGAGAGAGGGGGAAAGAGAGCAAGAAGCAAGGCAAGAGAACAAGAGCAAGAGAGCTAAGAGAGAGAGGAGGGGCAAGCAGCCCCATTTATATTGGGCCAGGCCCACCTGGCTGTTGCCAGGTAACTGTGGGGTGGAGCTTAGACAGAATTCTAACGTTTTATATTAAACTCAAGCTGTAATTATGAATCTTTTACTCACAATTCAAAAGGAAATCAGGCAGAAGTCATCAACACACTTAAAATTATATCCAGAACCTGTATTTCTCTGCATACTGTTAGCTCTAAATTACTGTCATATCCTGAATGGTACTGTACAAAGTACTCTACGCGGAAAGTAAAATATTCAAATGAGACTACTTCGAGTCAAACAAAAACACCAGAGAATCACAAAGAAGAATAAAAAGCTATGTGAGGTATTGGGCCTACTGAACTACTTTCATGGCAAGAATAGATTCAGAAAATATAATCGTAGAAAACTAGATTGAACACTGCTCATCTTCACTGAGTCTACTGAGCGGGTATAGGAAAATAAGCAATTAAATCTATGAAAAGTTAGCTTACTGGACATTTCCTGCTCAGAGTAACTTCCTAAAGAAAACATTAGAAATCACATTCTTTAAGGAAGTTGAATAAAAGGTGTGTTCTGGGGTCAGTGTTGTAAGCCTGCAGAACTTGACAGATACATTTCATAGCAACTACAAAACTTATTCTAATTAATCAACTTTCAAAGCTAAATCAGTCACTTAATCCGGATAAATAAACTCCTTAGGGGAAAATTTTAACTTAGTAAAGATTAGTTTCTTTGTGTGGGGTCTAAATATGCTAATGAAAATAGTAAATATTTAAGGAGATCTGGCCATCTATTTTCCTGTTATAGATCATTATTTAGAAGTGAGAAACGGTTTATTTCATAATCAATTTATTTTAGGTCAAATAAAGAGATAGAAGAAAACTATTTTCATGTTCCTTACAAAGACTATAAGAACTTATTTTTCACTGTTCATGCATATACGAAATTATCAGAAAAAAGAATAATAGAAATCAGCTGAACTTGTCAGAATTAAATAGACTAAGGCAACAAATGGCTTACCTGCAATTTCTTCTAAAGTGTTGGCATGCATGTCCAGAAGCACAGTTCCATTCAGAATGCAACTTCTTAACTCGAACAAGCTGTGTAATGAAAGTGTGGCCACATAGGGCTTACTCCATCTTTCTCCTCCATCTTCCACATCTTCTTCAAATTTCAACCACCTATGCAAATACATATTTTTGTAAATATATTAAGTACTACAATGTTGAAGAATTATTCCTTATCATAAAAAAGTTATAAAAACAAACGTCTCCAAATTGATACTTGTTTCCAAGGGTTTGGGGAAATAAGGAAAAGGTAGTCCATTTTACTGTTAGGTTACCTTTAAATTCTATTAAACAAATATTTTATTGTAATAGATTATTAAAAACAAAGATTTAGTTTTTGTTAATTTATCTAGTTTTGCAGAAATGTTTTTAATGAAACTTTGCCAGTGGTCACTATTGTAGTACTAATTTTAAAAAAGGAAAGCATTTTCCTTTGTGGAAAAACATTTGTAGATGGAAAAAAATGGTGAAAGAATGCTTAATTATTTCACTGTAGTTGGAACTGTTAAATTTCAGGTTTTAGGTGACAATTTCTCCAATAAATTTGTATGATGCTTATGCAATTTGGCACTTATATTACTGGTTAAATGCTTGGTTTTTTTGTCTGGAAGAAAGCTACTCATGACAGTCTGTGGTAGGACCTGGACACACAAAAATTGGTCTTGGACATCATTCCATGAGTAATCCTGCCAAGAATGGAACAAGAACTGTGAATCCAAGTAGAAACCACTGCCTTCTTAGTGCGAAGAAACTATCTGCAATATCTGCGGTCTTTTGTAATTAAGACAAATAGGAAAGATAAGGGAAGTCAATGTTTTTACTACTCTGGCATCAACCACTCCATGATTTAGGGGCTTGCCCTCTAATCTTAACAGAGGACCTGTTTAATTCCACCACCTCTGATGGACTCTAACCTAAATAGCCTTCCCTCCTCTGTTTCCCTTATTCAGGCCTCTGTCCTTATCTCTTTGGGCCATATTTCCTTTTTCCAAATGGAAATACACACACACACACACACACACACACACACACACACACACACACACACACACACACTCCATCCGGTATTGCTGTTTATGTATTAAGAGACTCAACTTCAATGGATGAAAACCCATGTGAGAAACTAGACAATGAATCAAGTTTATTAGCAGATAGTAACCAAGAGTTTGTTAGAAAGTACAGAGTCAAAATGAGTGTCAAGAAAGCCATGGATCTGTTCTAATGTTCAAGAAGCAAAATACTGTTCAGGGAATCTTCACACAGAGGGGAAAGCGTTGCTTACAGAGATCCCACAAAGGATCAAAAACCTCACACTTCATTACCAAATCATCAGCAATATTTCTTCAAAGAACAGTTTGTCGACATGGTTTTTATATTTCCTTGTTTAATTGTTTTTTATTCTGTGAAGTTGATCCTTGGTTTGTTTTGATGTTTATTGTGGCTGGCAGAGAAAGACTGTGGGAGTTCTAGCTGGAGAAAGGGTTCCATCATGTAGCTCAGGATAGCCTTCCTTTCCTCTGCTTCCCAAATGCTGAAACTATAGGTGTGGATAACCACATTCAGCTAGGGAGTGTGCACGTGTGAGTGTGTGTGTGTGTGTGTGTGTGTGTGTGAGTGTGTGTATTGATGTGCACGTGTGAGTGTGCATGTTGAGGGAAGGAATACCAGTACATGTGTGCATGGGAAGGACACAGGTCAATCTCTACTTTCATTCCTTCAGAAACCAGCTACCATATTATCTTTAATGCTTTGATCTATTCTTTCAGAATTCCATAAAATATATTTTGATTATATTTGTTCTTGTTCCCGCAACACCTACAAATCATCCCCAGCAACTTTTCACACATCCAACTTTGTTCTTTCTCTCTCTTAAAAAAGTAAAAAATCAAAACCATAGACTTTGGCTTGGGTTGGCCAACTGATCTTGACCACGATCCTGCCATGGACTACAACTGACATACCCAGTGTTACTCCACTGGGGAACAAAAGGAGGATTTCCCCCTCTCCTAGTATCTGTCCATGGCAAATGACTTCTTGGCGAATGGTGAGGATTTGTGCCCACTTCCCTGCTTCCTTGCTGGGATTTTGGTCTGGCTTGAGCATGCGCAAGTCTTAGACATGATGTTACAGTATCTGTGAGTTCATACGTGCATCAGCCTTGCTGTGTGTGGGAAACACTGTTTCCTAGAAGTCGTTCACAACTTCTTGATATAGTAAACTTTCTGTCAATTCTACACAGAATCTCTGAGCCTTGCGGGGTAAGGTGTGAGAGAGACATCACATTTAGGAATGAGAATTGCTTACTTTTTAAGACAGGATCCTTCATTAGGATTTGGCGTTCACTGACTGGGCTAAGCTGGCAGGCCCATAAGCCCAAGGGATCCTCTTGTTTCTGCTCTCCAGAGCTGGAATTATAGGCACGCACTAGTCTGTCTGTCTTTTTATTTAAGTGCTGGGGATTGAACTCAGGAGGCCTTTAGGTTACTTGGCAAGCACTTTACCAACTGAGGTATATTCACAAGCCCTTCTTTAATTTTGTTTATATGAGTGATTCTTAAAATTTTTCTGCCCTTTACAGATTTTTAATACCTCATACCCAACTGGTGATTATTAGGGTTGGTTGTTTGAGGAGGGTGGGACATTAGTACTTCACAACCTTTTAATTGTATGAGTCCATGTAAATATAACTTGTTCTGGTCAATGAGTTCATAGTGCAAACTATGCTTATTGCTCCCAGGACTTGGCAGTATTTAACTGCCAAGGTGTGACTCCCCTGGTCATTCTTTTTTCTATGATATGGGAACCAATCATTTCCAAAAGAGACTGTTCTTGCACCAAAGTCTATAACAACAAACATATGGACCAGGACAGATACATGTAATAAAGACACATGCTCCACTATGTTCATAGCAGCCATATTTATAATAGCCAGAAGACGGAAACAACCCAGATGTCCCTCATCAGAGGAATGGATACAGAAAATGTGGTACATCTACACAATGGAGTACTACTCAGCTATTAAAAACAATGACTTCATGAAATTTGCAGGCAAATGGATGGAACTTGAAAATACCATTCTGAGTGAGGTAACTCAGTCACAAAAGAGTGAACATGGTATGTACTCACTCATAAGCGGATATTAGCCCAAAAGTTCAGAATGCCCAAGTTTCACTTTACAGTAACCGCTGACTAAGAGTGAGGTCCCAGATGGAGGAGTTGGAGAAAGGTCTGAAGGAGCTGAGGGAGTTTGCAGCCCCATGGAGGGAGCAACAGCGTCAACGGGCCTGAACCACCCCCCCCCCCGGTCGTCCTGGAGTTTGGACCACCAACCAAAGAATGCACATCGAGGGACCCATGGTTCGGACCACATATGTGGCAGAGGATGGCCTCATTGGCCATCAGGAAGAGGAGAGGCCCTTGGGCCTGAGGGTGTTAGAGGCCCCAGTAAAGGGGAATGTCAAGGTGGGAATATGGGAATGGGTGGGCAGGTGGGTGGGAGGTGGAATTCCCTCATAGAGGTGG
>CM052701.1:105695477-105747152 GCA_028551405.1 Uromys caudimaculatus
TACCTGAGGACGCAGCTATACCACTCCTGGGCATATACCCAGAAGAGGCTCCAACATGTAATAAAGACACATGCTCCACTATGTTCATAGCAGCCATATTTATAATAGCCAGAAGCTGGAAACAATCCAGATGTCCCTCAGCAGAGGAATGGATACAGAAAATGTGGTACATTTACACAATGGAGTACTACTCAGCTATTAAAAACAATGACTTAATGAAATTTGCAGGCAAATGGATGGAACTTGAAAATATCATCCTGACAAGGTAATTCAGTCACAAAAGAACAAACATGGTATGTACTCACTGATAAGTGGATATTAGCCCAAAAGTTCGGAATACCCAACTTTCACTTTACAGTAACCGCTGTCCTGAGAGTGAGGTCTCAGATGGAGGAGTGGGAGAAGGGACTGAAGGACCTGAGGGAGTTTGCAGTCCCATGGAGGGAGCAACAGTGTCAACTGGCCTGACCCCCCCCCCATCCTCCTGGAGGCTGGACCACCAACCAAAGAATACACATGGAGGGACCCATGTTTCGGACCACATATGTGGCAGAGGAGGGCCTTGTTGGCCATCAGGGGGAGGAGAGGCCCTTGGGCCTGAGGGTGTTATAGACCCAAGTAAAGGGGAATGTCAAGGTGGGAATACGGGAGTAAGTGGGCGGGTGAGTGGGAGGTGGAGTACCCTCATAGAGGCGGGGAAGGGGTAGGAGAGGGGATAGGGGGTTTCCAAAGAGGAGACTTAGAAAGGGGGAAACATTGGAAATGTAAATATAGTATCTAAAAACAAAAAGAAAAAAAAAGGAGAAAAGAAGAATGAATATGGCTTATATACACTCAATTGATTAGTCTTTCTTGCCATATATATATATATGACACATGATATATGCTCATAGTGTGTGTGTTTGTGTGTGTTTGTGCACATGCACGTGCACACATGCGTGTGCAAAGCCACAATCCCACTGAGTGGTAAAATCACTAAAATTACTTTCTTAGTGAGCAATGTTAGACAGATTCTATTGGAGAATGTCCCTTAGCCTAGTTGAGAATAAGAAATCTGACCTTTATTTGCAACATACACAAAAACTACAGTGAGACCAAAGTAAAGTCTTTACAAATGATTTTGGCCAGTTTCTCATATGAGTAAACATGAAACAAATTCCACTTGTTAATAAGTTGCTGAGACCTCCTGGCCAACAGTCTTTTCAGATCCAACTTGCTTTAACTTTATTTTCCCAACTGAGCATTGTAGATCTCCCCAGTTTTATTTTGGCCATTTTCAGCCTGAAGTTTATATGTTAATGCCTATAGCAGAAAATTCAAAGCAAAACAACAAAAACTGATAAATTTAATTTTCAACCAAGAGTGAAAAAATCTCATCATGAAAAAAGTTCTGATCCCTTTCCTTTTTATTCTATTTATATATTTTTAAATTATCAACTGTTTAAGATAAAAATGATTTCTTGTAACAAAACGGCTTTTATTAGATCTCTTGTTATTTTGTATGCTATTCACATGTAATGTGCTTTTCAAACAATAGGAGAGAGGAGGAAGAGGGAGAGAGGAGAAAGGGAGGAACAAAAAAGAATGGGGAAGGGAGAAGAGGGGAAAGGAGGAGAAGAAGAAGAGGAGGAAGAGGAGAAGAAAAAGAGGAGGAGAAGGAGGACGAGAAGAAGAAGAGGAGGAGAAGGAAGAGGAGGAGGAGGAGGACGAGGAGGAGGAGGAGGAGGAGAAGGAAGAGGAGAAGGAGGAGGAGAAGAAGAAGAGGAGGAGAAGGAAGAGGAGGACGAGGAGGACGAGGAGGAGGAGGAGGAGGAGGAGGAGGAGGAGGAGGAGGAGGAAGAGGAAGAAGAAGACCTTGACAACTATAGCATCACATGGGCTGGCACAATTTTCATGTTAGATTTAAAGACAATGGATTATATAAAGGTTTAATAGTTTTTTGTGGGAAAACAGATGTTTCTTCCACATAAAATATTCTAATTTATGGTTTAGGGAGCTGTAGTTTTTTCTATCATACATGTAGTTTTTTAATTACTTGATTAGAACTGCATTAATTGACCTATAAAAAGTTTATAAAGTGGAACACCAGTTCATTTTTAAAATACAGGCTGTTATTTCTATATAATATAATTAAACTCCCTTTAAAACAATATTTATATATACTAGTGAAGATAGGTGACTGGGCTTCTATATTATCAATCATTTTTTTAAAGTAAACATTTTAATTTTTATTAATGATTTTTATTCTTTTGAGATAATAAAGTTATATAATTTGCACCTTCCCTTCTCTCTTCCAAAAAACTTCCATGTTTTCTTACAAATCCATGGTTTTTGTTTTTTTTTTTTCTTTTTCAGCTGTGTGCAAGTGCATTCACCTGTGTGTGTGTGTGTGTGTGTGTGTGTGTGTGTGTGTGTGTGTTTGAGGACACTGGTAAGTGTGTGATTTGTGTGTTTTTATCCCTCGTGTAGATCCATGTCATTTCTGTAACAGAAAAGGTTCAGACCTGCTCCTGAGCCACAGGATGAACCCCTTGTGCCACATCTTTATATTCTCAGCCTTCCCCAGTCATTGTCCCTGGGCAATCACTGGGCTGCTGTTTTATCATTTCGAGGATACAAAACAATGCAGTTGGAACGCTTGTAGACCTGGCTGGTTTTCACTTGCGACTCATTAATGTTGTTGTATGTTTCAATACTTTATTCCATTTTTCTGCTGAGTAATATTCTTTTGTGGATAAATAAACAGGGTTTGTTTAAGGGAATCTACTGCTCATAAGGTTTTTCATTACAAACAAACCTGCCAAGTAGAATTCATGTAGAAATTAACGTGTAAACAAGAGTTTTCATTTCTCCATAACAACATGCCCAAGAGCACAACTGCTGTGTTAAATAGCAAACATGAGCTTAATTGTATAAGAAACTACCACAGTACTTTACAGTTTCTCCAGCTACTTACACTCACAGGTGCAAAGCATGAGCAGTCGAGTTGCTCTGTATCTTTAACAGCACCTCTTATTTGCCAATTTTTATCTTAACTGTTTTAGTGGTTATATAGTGACATGTTACAGAAGGTTTAATTTGCCTTTCCCTAAATATTAATGGTGGTGAATATTTTATAAGCCATTTGCCATGCATCTGTGTGTTTTATGTATATGTTTCTGTGTGTGTGCGTGTGTGTGTGTCCTCTACTTTCTCCCATAACACTAACAGAAGCCATGATTGCATCAAGCCATCTATGCATGTGAGAGAATCTTGTGTGCTCTGAGACCTCTGAATATCTATATTTTAATTTACTCATTAAAGATAAATTGGCGGTCATGTTTACATGATGCACACATATATATATGTGTGTACTATTTTGCATATCTATATGCCATGCATATTCTTTGTAAAAAATATATTGTGACTTCTACACATTTTCCTAATTTATTTTTACGCTTTTGAGCATCAATAGTTCCTTCTTTCATTTCATAACTTTTGCACATTGTCAAAAAACAGTTAGCCACATTTTAGTCTGTTTCTTAGTTCTTGACTATGATCCTCACATCTATGTATTATATAAAATGGAATTTTAAATACAAGTCCACATGTTTCATTTATAATAAATACTTCAAATTGAGTGCTTGTTTCTGTTAGAAAAGAATGGAGTCTTGAAAGTTCTAAGCAGATTAACAGCTAAAAATGACCAAATGTAAGTTACATGCATGGATGGTTCGATGTAACCATAGGTTTTTTGAAAATTATGGAAAAAGACATAAGGTACTTTCCATAAAAGAAGTCTACAAGTTACAAATATCAAGTTACTAAGAATACCACACATTTCAAGATCCAGTGCTTTATGCCAACTCCAGAATTATGCCAAAAGCATTAAGATACACTTAAGAGAATTTTTAAGAGACTCCATTAAAAAAATAATACATATCACTTCAGCATTACCTTGTTTTCATCCAATTTCATCATTTAAATATACAAATAAAGAGGCTTACACCATCCAGATCATCTCTGAAGACTTTGAGCCATTGAGTATATGGTTAAGTTGCAAAATGTTTCCTTACAGTTAATGACCTAGTGGGCTGCAATTTGTTTCAGTTTTCAAATAAATTCTGTTGACATTTATTATAATAGTAAACCTAAGCAAATAAGTGACTCAAATTATGAAGTCCATTTGATGGATGATACAAAAATAAAATATAATATCTGTAGGCCAAATACATGACATTTTGTATATGGAGTGGGGTTGCCCCCTGAGCAGATTGTTTTCATCCCCTCAGTCTGTCTGGATCTGTTCTGATCCATGATTAGCACACTGAATTCTCTTTTTACTAAACAACATTAAATAGGTGTTTCATGAATTCTTTGAGGATTAAGTTGATGAAAATGTGCCCTACTTGTATTAAAATACACAAAGCAAATTCTTTCACCAATTAACAACAGATATTTCCTAGAGAAATTAACTCTGCGTGTATTATTTAACTAACTCAGCTTAACATTTTTAGGAAGTTTTATTCATTGATTCTGTCAAATAGAAAGGAGCTCTATAGCTCCAAAATTATGGTTTTGAAGGAGGCAAGATACCCCTAGATAAGGCTTCCACATTTAAGAGAGTTGAAACAGAACTAGTAAATATCTGTAAAGCAATTCATCTTAAGGGAGAAAGAAACTATCAAAACCCAATGTTTAATGGCTCTAATTATTCTTTTCTCTCAATAATTTCTTGGATTTTTGAGATTATAATATAATTGCCTCATTTCCCTATTCAAATTCATGGTCTTTTTTCTTCATTAGTTGTTATATATATTTATGTATATAATGTATATACAAATATATTCCTAAATGCTTGAATATAATCTACTCAGTCTGTATAATGCTACTTGCATGCATATTTTTCGAGCTGTCTTAATCCATATGATCTTTGCATTTTTGCACTCTACTGAAGAGTTCAGTTGATGTGAATATTTACTAACCTTGACTATCACCTGCTTTTGTAGCATCAATAAGATTGTTTTGGTGTACTCACACTTTCTATGCTACCTTTAACTGTCAACATCTTAACTACTAGCTCCTACTTGCCCCCTTCTGAGCTCATTTGTAGAAAACATTTGAAACGGCAAGCATAGTGAATGAAGCATGCTGCCTCGATCATCATGCAGCTTTGGTGTTGTGCTCAGTTTCTAGTAATGCTGTTTTAAAGAGAGACATGTTATTTTTAAGTGGGGCATTGTAATTTTGTTATTTCTTTAGTCTCTTCATATACTTCTTTTAGGGTTTTAAACAGAACAGCTATTTTCCACAAACATTTATAAAGTGGATAAGATTCAAAACATTAACTTCTAAATCTAAAGCTTGCTCAAGTTTTGCTTGTCAAAAATAATAAAAATATCATTTTTATTTTTATTATTAGGTAGAAAGCCACATAAATACTAACAGAAGAAAGAAGCAGTGCAAAGTATATGCCAATTATTTATTAGAATTCAATTGCATTTGAAAAATCAGATGGATTAATTAATTAACCCAAATTATTTTTAGATGAACAATGGCAACAAAACCAAAACCACTTCTGTAACTTTAAAGCTCACTAAAATTTAAATCTCCAATAAGTACATTCTGTTTTCTGTGAATACTGCATCTCAGCTACAACTGTACCTACCTTTCTTTCTCCTAAATGTCTGTTTGGATTGTCCATCAGGTGTCCCCACGGACTTCAAACAGCTGTGCCGTACGTAAGGCTCTAAGAGTGCAGCAATAAACATGGCTCCTAGCTAGGATTAGCAGAGGTGCTAATAATTAACCAGATCATCTCTTTTATTCTTTATGGATGAACAGAACAACACACTCTGGTCATTTAGGGTGAGCACATTATTCAAGTCATTTTATTAGAGCATGTTGAAATCCTATCTGCTTAACTCTGACAGAATGAAATATGTTTCTAATTTTCCTTCTACTTCCTAGCTCTCTGAGACTGGGAAATTTATAAGTATATTTCTGAATCAAAGAAATGGATCATTATATGATCTACAAAGTGGAAAATTCTAAGAATGATGTGGTACTCGAGACAAAAATTGATGTAAATTTCAATTCTCATTTCTATTGGTGGCATGCATACATTGGCAGTAACCAAGAGCTTTCTTATTAGAATTAAGACCTGCTCAACAAGAAGGAAACTGTGCTTGGTATTGGAAACTTAGCCAATTAATCAGTACTAATGAAGTCATGGATCTTGGAGGAGAACCTACAACCACTATTTACTAAACAACCACAGTCCTTTAAAAAAATCTGAACATTTGCCCTTATACCCACAGATAAGTGGAGTCTTCATGCATCATCCAGGAAACTTTTCTTTGGAACTGATAGAAACCACTACAGAAAACCACAACCACTCAAAATGCAAAGTTGTGGAGTCTCGTCCCAATGGATACGTCTACCAAATACCCGCACACCTAAGACTCAGGGAACATTGTGGGATAGAAGGGGGAAGGATCATAAAAACCAAAATCCATGAGATTTGTCTACTAGTACCATCAGAAACCATCTCCATACAGTCTCACTAACATGACTAGCCAAGCATGAACTGAACACAGACACCACAAATGAGCATGCCAAAATGGAAGGGGGAAGTTCATGAGGCTGCAAACCTACACAAAGACCTGCAAGCAACTAAGAAAGGCTAAGGGTTGGAGAAATATCAGTCTTTTCCAAGTAAGAATAAGTGGTTATCCAATAACAAATGGAATTCCTGGAAACATATATACATACATAAAATATATATAACAGTATATAGATTAAGCATGTTGTACTTAAGAATATAAGTATATATACATGTATGTGTGCAATAACAATTAATGGAAGGAAATGTGGGCCTGAGTTTGAAAGACAACAAGGAGGTGTATATAGAATGGCTTACAGCAGTGGTTCTCAACCTGAGGGTTATGACAGAAATTTATATTATGATTCATAAAGTAGCAGAACTATAGTTACAAAGGAGCGATGAAACAATTTTATGGTTGGGGGGTCACCACAGCATGGGGAACTGTAGTAAAAGGTTTTTGCAGCATTAGGAAGGTGCTGAACCTCTGACTTAGAGGGAGGAAGGAGAATGAGAAAATATTAGAGATTTACTTTAACTAATTCATGGCACAGTTATCTCATCTACCAGTCCTCCTTTCCTGCCAACCAGGAACACGTCTCCTGTAACCAGGAGAGGGCAGATGCCTCTACCATTTAACAGGGATAGGTGCATTTTTATTCCATTATCAGCATTTTAAATAAAAAAGAGCAAAAGTTATGCCACAGTCTTGTGGAGATGATCTTATAATGCTTTTCTATTGCTAAATAAAGATGATCACATGTATTTTTGAAAACTCTGATTTTTGTTTATTGTTTTGGTTTTTGTATCATTTTGTTTTGTTTTTAATGTTTGTTTTGTTGTTGTTTGTTGTTGTTTGGGGGGGATTGGACTATTTTCATTATGTATCCCTAGTTTGCCTGAAACTCACTATGTAGACCAGATTGGCTTCAAGCTCACAGAGATCAGACTATTTCTCCCTTGAATTAAGGGTGTATACTACCAAGTCGAGCCTATATTATTGTTTTTGATACAGTTAGAAAGATGTAAAATTTATTAATTCAAGAAAAAGTTTTCATTAAAAGCAGTAACAACAGAACAGCACACTATCAATTTTAATCATTCAAACAAATAAACAAACAAAAACAAGACAGGCTGAGTAAATGAAATAATAGTTCACAGGAAAAAAATAAAACATAAAATATATAAAATCTCATAGAAAAACTATGATATGTTCTTTGTATGAAATAGAAAAACTGCATGAGTTATGATTTTGGGGAAGTAAGCATTCACACACACTCTTGGATGGTTAAATTTCTCAAATTTATAACAGTAATTTTGTAATAGCTACCATAGTGAAAGAAAAATGAGGAGGAAATATGGAGACAAAGTTTGGAGCAGAGACTGAAGGAAAGGCCACCCAGAGACTCCCCCACCTAGGGATCCATTCCATACACAGTCACCAAACCTAGACACTAATGTGGATGCCAAGAAATGTTTGCTGACAGGAGCCTGATATAGCTGTCTCTGCCAGAGCCTGACAAATACAGAGGCAGATGCTCTCGCAGCCAACCATTATACTGAACATGGGACCCCAGTAGAGGAGTTAGGAAAGGATTAAAGGAGCTGAAGGGGTGTGCAACCCCTTAGGAAGAACAACAGTAACAACCAACCAGACCTCCCAGAGCTCCCAGGGACTTAACCACCACCAAAGAGTATACATGGAGAGACTCATGGCTCTGGCTGCATATGTAGCAGAGGATGGCCTTGTTGGGCATCAATGGAAGGAGAAGCCTTTGGTCCTGTGAAGGCTCCATGTGCCAGTGTAGGGAAATGTGAGGGTGGAGAGGCAGGAATGGGTGGGTGTATGGGGAAATACCCTCATAGAAGCAAGGAGAGGGGGGAATGGAATATGGGGTTGGGGGGAGAACCGGGAAAGGGGATAACATTTGAAATGTAAATAAAGAAAATATTCAATAAAAAAAGAAAAAGAAAAAAAAATATAGATTACCCTACATAAATAACTACAATGTAATGTTATAATGTAAAACTATAAAATATATGTGTAAAAAATCATTATAACAATTTTTGAGAAAAAAGAGACAAACATGAATGTCTATCCAGTCTGGATAATTAATTACATCCATTTAGTTTAATGCCATAATTTTAAAGATAGTATAAAATTTGCATGGCTAATATAGAAAAAATATAAGTATATAAAATGAAAAGTAAGGTGAACACTATAAAATATAAACTGAAAGGAGAAATGATTGTATTAAATTTGGGGGGGTGGGGCAAAGATTCATGAGGAACACTTAATAATGATAGCCCTTGATGAACGAAGTATAAATCAAGATAGAAAAATGATTTTACACACTATTTCATACTTTTTGGATTTTCAAATATTAGAGGTTTGGGTTTTGCTCAGTTGCTTGTTTGTTTGTTATGTTAACAGGAATTACCTAGAAAATAAATTTTCCTTTAAATTAATTCATTATAGCCAGGCATGGTGGTACACACCTTTAATCTCAGACTTCAGAGGCAGATGAATCTCTGAGTCTGAGGCCAGTTTGGTCTACAAAGTGGATTCCATGAAAGCCACAGAGAAACCCTGCCTCAAAAAATAAATTACATCACTATTTTAAAATAAAATTATCTACATAGACTACTCAAAAACATCCAATAAGCAAGACTGGTCTGAAGTTCTTTTCCTTTGTTGGGTCTTAGTGTTGTTTAGGTATCAGAGTAACTGTGGCTTCATAGAACGAATTAAGTAGTGTTCCTTCTGTTTCTATTTTATGAAATAGTTTGAAGAGTATTGGTATTAGCTCTTCTTTGAAGGTTTGGTAGCATTCTGCACTAAAGCCATCTGACCCTAGGCATTTTTTTGGTTGTGAGGTTTTTAATGACTTCTTCTATTTCCTTAGGGGATATAGGCCTGTTTAGATAGTTTATCTGCTCTTGATTTAACTTTGGTATGGGGTATCTGTTTAGAAGATGATCCATTACATTTATATTTTCCATTTTTGTAGAGTATAGGCTTTTGTAGGACCCATTGGGGAAACCTTAGCCAAAATGCCCAATATTGGGAAAAGAGAACTAGAAGAGTACACCTCCAGTAGATAGACTCAAGTGGAAGTACTAACCCACAGTCAAAATTTCTGACCCAGAATTGTTCCTGTCTAAAACAACTGCAGGGACAAAAATGGAGAAATAACAGAAAGAAAGGTGGTCCAATGACTGGCCCAGCTTGGGAGCCATCTCATGGGAAGACACCAAGGTTTGACACTACTATGCTATGATATGCTTAACGACAGGAGCCTGGCATGACTATCCTCTGAGAGCTCCTACCAGCAGTTGACTGAAACAGAAGCAGATACTTCCACCCAACTATTGGACTTAAGTCTGGGACCCCTTTGGTTGAATTAGGGGAAGGATTGAAGCTGAAAGGGAGAGCAACCCCATACGAACATCAACAGTCTCAACTAAACCAGACCCCAGGAAGCTCCTAGAGCCACCAGCCAGGACCATACATGGACTGGTCCCAGTCCCCTGGCACATATGTAGCAGAGGTCTGCTTGGTCTGGCTTCAGTGGGAGAAAATGTGCTTTATCCTTGGGAGACTTGAGGCCTCAGGGAAGGGGGAGACCTGATTGGGGGGAGCATCCTCTTGGAGGCAAGGAGGAGGAATAGGATGAGGAACTATGGGAGGGGAGACAAAGGGAGGGCAACAACTGGAACATAAATAAATAAAATAATTCTTAAAAATAACCAATAAGCATTAAATGGGCCAGTATTTCTCATTATCATTCATTCATCAATAACATGGTTAAACATTTAACACTAACTCTAGTTAGTTTACTAGGCAAACTAGTAAAGCTTCAAGTTTAATATCCTATTAAGTGCTATGGATTTTAGAATGCTGTTTCAATATGTGGTCCCTAAGGAGTATCTCAACACTAAAAGCAATCTGATTAGAGCTGTCTTACCATGTGAAATACAAAGACTAACAAAACAATCATCTCTGTATATTGTATACTTCAGCACATCCTCTCCCTCTGCTGAGCATACTAAGCCCTCTACTTTTGTGCTAGACTAACTCCCAACTCAATTATCAAGAGTCAGCTCAGAAGCATACAGCTCAGCTTTATAGAAATCTATTTTTAGCTTTTAAAAAATCATGACTTTTATATATAAATTTTATATATATATAATCTTATCATTTCCTCATTCTCTTTTGTCTTAGTTACTCTTCTATTGCTGTGAAAAGAAACCATGACCAAGACCACTCTTATAAAAGAAAGCATTTAATTAGGGGCTTGTTTAGAGTTTTAGAGGCTTAGTCTAAAATCATCATGGTAGGAAGCAGACAGCATGCCACTAGATCTGGAGCTGAGAGCATTAGATGCTGATTCATAGGCAGCAGGCAGAGAGTGAAACACTGGGCCTGGTGTGGGCTTTTGAAAGCTCAAAGCCCACCCACAGTGACACACCTCCTCCATCAAAGCCACACCTCTTAATCCTTCCCAAACAGTTCTACTAACTGGGAACCTAACATACATGAGTCTATTGGGGAATGATTTTCATTTAAACTAACACACTTTTCCTCCTCCTGAGTCTCTGAAATAGCCCTCTTTATTCTCTGCCAAATGCATGGCCTCTTCCTTCATATTGTTGCTATATACATTATAAGTAATATTAAACAGACTGATCAGCTTGTACTTATGTATATAAGAATATAATGTAGTATATAGGGTGGAATGATTCTTAGAGAGGAGAAGACAAGGAAAGAGTTGGAAAGGAAAGAGGAATGAAAATGATATAAGACCCATGAATGAAAATCTCAAAATATATTAAATTAAAAGTAAAATAATGAGTCAGATCAGAAATCACTTGTCCTGTGTAGTTATTCTGACCTAGTCTCTGTTACTCTTGTGGAAAGTGTTCTTGCTATTAAGAATGTGGCCCTCAAATAAGAAGTATTTGACATACCATCAAATGGAAGCTTGATTTAAAAAAATGATCATTATAGCAATTTTTATTGGAAAAAAACTAAATTTTGATCAAGATTGGATAAATAAAGTTCAGTTATATAGTAATTAGGTAATTTAAATGATTGCATAAATTTATGTTGTTGATACAAAAATGCAGAACTTAAAACTGTATGCCTAACATATATAAAATCTACATTTTTAGATAGACCTCAGGTGAATCATATTTATATAAAAACCTGAATTGCAGTAGGCCAACGACAACCCTAGGTCTTCCAGTTACTATGTGTACCTTAGTCACAGTATTCATTATACAACATTTACAACTCTGAGGTTTTGTCTAGAGTGTAGATTATTGAAGGCAAGATCTAATGCTTTTGATGTTGCTATTCTACATACCATTTAATTGGTACCGCATAAATGATTATTAAATCAATGAATAAATGTACATAAGCACAAATTAGTGTAAGGTATAAAATTTAATTCATTTATTTTATAGTAATTCATAATTATATGGCACAAGTAAAATATTAATTATGATAGAAAATATTTTTAAAAGACTTTTTTAAAACATCCAACTTAATAAATTCTTATTCTAGAAAAATAACATAAAATATTTTTATTCCTTACCAAACACTACATAAAATTGAGAACTATAACAAAATTCTCTTTCATGTTTTTTTTTTTTTTTTCCAAAAAGCCCACAGTGAAATTACCACATGATAACACCAATTTGGGTATAAGTCAGCAGCTGAAAAGATAGAAACAAATTACTTCTGATTTCCATTGTTTTGTTTCTGGTACACAAAACATGTCACTGTTTATCTTTAAGGCTGCAGCTGTAGCTGGCTCTGCATCACTGTTTAATTACTGCCTTCAGCTTTCATTCTGACCCATATACCATTATAGGATATGCCCAGGCCAGATGAGCAAATTCAGAAAGCTGCGAAAACCCTAGAATCATTGCACTGGGATTCTATTCGTCTAATGACTTAGATAAAATAAAAATATTCTTTCACCTTCCAACACAAATCTTTACCTGGCTGTTTCTCGCCACTCGGCATCTTCTCCTTCACGCCAGCAAATCTCATCCAGTTCTGTGAACAGGTCATGGGGAATGTGCTCCTCGTCATCGTCCTCAGTTCCAAGAATAAACTGCACCCTCTGTGATGGCGTATCTATAAAAATCATATAAAAGGACATCTGTTTATCACAGCTACAAGCTTTAAATGCCTCAGACAATACCTTTGGCATGATGCCAATCTCACACTTTTTGTGTTCCTCACCTGAGCATTCAACCAATCTTAACATAATACTGCCTCATATAATTTTGAATCACAAATAGTATATATAATAGTATAGATATGATAGATAGATAGATAGATAGATAGATAGATAGATAGATAGATAGATAGATACAGCCTGTGTAGGAAGAAAAAATGTCTATATAATAGATGACATTGATTTATCTACAAAGAAAATATCCCATAATTCCTAAAAAGAAAGAAAAGAACTGGAGACATTGTACTGGCTAGTTTTGTGTCAACTTGATACAAGCTGGAGTTATCACAAAGAAAGGAGTTTCAGTTGAGAAAAATATCTCCATGAGATACAGCAGTAAGGCATTTTCTCAATTAGTTATCAAGGGGGGAGGGCCCCTTGTAGGTGGTAGCATCTGTGGGCTGGTAGTCTTGGGCTCTATAAGAAAGCCAGCTGAGCAAGCCAGGGAAGCAACCCAGTAAATTACATCCTTCCATGGCCTCTGCATCAGCTAGCTCCAGCTTCCTGATCAGCTTGAGTTCTAGTCCTGACTTCCTTTCATGATGAATGCAATTGGAAGTGTAAGCTCAATAAACCCTTTCCTCCCCAACTTGCTTCTTGGTCATGTTTGTGCAGGAATAGAAACCCTGACTAAGACAGACATATACAGACATATATAGGAAAGTTATAGGATATAAGTTTATACTCAGATCATTGTTATACACTACAATATATAATTTCACAATAAAAAAACCACAATGGCTTCAACATATTGAATATTTAGGCATACATTTATGGACACAAATGAGGGCATGTATAAAATCTCACAAAATAAATGATACAAAGTAATTATGTGCTAAAGCTCCATTTCTGAAGCCTTGGAACCCATGGTGAAAATAAGAACGTAAGAAGGGAGAGAGCAAGGCAGAATTGATAAACCTGCATATAGAAGTCTTAATATGGGACTAGTGGATCATTACATGAAACTACAGTAAACAGGAAATAGCCAGTATGTGAAGTGCTGGAATTAGAAAAGATCATAAAAGAAGGAATGAAAGACTGACCCCGGCATAGCTCATGAGGCTGGGATAGATGGGCTTAGTGCAAAGGAAGCAAAGAAGCAGAGTGAACCAAGTAACTAGCCATTCCTCCTAGAAACAAAGGCTGTATTACTTGAGGCAAAACGAGGGGCAGCCTTCTTTGATATACTGGCTCATACAAGCCATTAAGGACACTTGGTTATCTCCTTCTGAAATCCCCATGAAGAACAGCCACCATATGATAAAAGACAAACATTACTGAAGAGACTAGGCATTGGGAGACGGTGTTGCTGCCCAGTTCAAGAGGAAAGGCAAATATTACTGAATAAAATTGGTATGGTTGAGGCAATGTTTGATGACCAGTTCAAGAGCAAAGACAGGCATGACTGAGAAAACTAGATATGCAAAGTCTGTGTTTGAATCAATAGGCCATTTAAGACTGGATTCACAGGAGAGTTAAGGAAAAGTTTGACCCATCAGAGATGTTGGAACTAATACGGAATTTTAGTGGTTTTGGTGAGCCTTGTGGAGGAACATTATCTCTATGCAATAAGAGAAGTTTTGGCAGACTAGCATCACAAAACTGGTGCAGAAGTTGGATTCATAAAGTACTAAAGCATATACCTAATGTTAACAAAAGAAAAGAGCAGACACAGGGGACTATCTCGCCTACTAGAAGAAAATGTGACAAGATCTGTGCTCAGTAGGAGTTCTCAGGAAGAAAATTAACAAAGCCAAAACATTCCATTAGTGAGTTTTTTGAAGGCTTTAAACTCTGAGCAAAAAGTTGGGGGAAGAAAAGATTGAGAGGTAAAGAGCTATCACCTACCATATGCAATGTGAACTGTACTGAGGATGAAATGTTTTGTTTGGCCTACAACCCTTTCAGAATCAAGGTGCAGCTGATAGGAAAACAAAGGTCACAGTGCTGGTCCAGAGCCTACTATACTTAAGAGGCAGATCCCAGCAGCAGCCACGGTGGGCTAAAGTCAGCCCTTGGAGCTGAGACAAGCCTAGAAGCCTAAGCCAGTCCTCCCAAGACTGCAAATGGAAATGCTCAGGGACCTACCTCAGGAAAAGCACCCCAGAATGAAGTTGGGGGAAATGTCAATGTATATACCTGCTGTATTGTTCTTTTGTTTGACTATGTAACTGAATAGGAGCTCTCAAACATTCCTTAACTGGCACTGTATTACTTGTAATGAATGACAGTGGCATTCAGGGGTCTTGCCCACTCTTGGTGACAAGTTGCCATTGTATAATGCAAACCCTGAGGGTCTTACATGTTTGTAAAGGCATCTGGAAGAACAGTAAAGACCACAGTGAAAAAATTTATACAAAGGCATCTTCCATGATTGAAAAGGGCATAAATGTTGTTGGATGGAAACCCTATACCTGCCTCTGAGTCTAAAAAAGTGAGCAGGGCTGTAAACAGATACACTGGTGGCATTTAACTAGTGAAGTTTTATTACAATGGTTGTGTAGTGATTTAAATGAGAAATGTCTCCCATAGGCTCATATATTTGTAAACTTGGTCCCTTGTTGGTGGCACTATTTGGACAAGTTATAAACCTTTAGGAGGTGGAACCTTAATGGAAGAAACACTTCAGTGTGGTGGGTTTTGAGAGTTTACAGCTCACCCACTTCCAGATTGCACTCTGGGCTTTTTGTTTGCCTTTGAGGATGTGAATATTTATCCTCCTGCTTGGACCATGTGCTACCATCTCACTCATAACATTATGAACTCACCGCTGAACCTTTAAGTCAAGATACAATTTACCCTCACAAGTCACCTTGGCCATGGTGCTTTATCACAGCAGAAAAGTAACTAATGCAGGGTGATAATTAAAAAACTGAAGAATGGAGACAGAAGACATTTCAACATTGGGAGAATGAACAGAGAAAAGGAATAATTTGGGAGCAGAAGGAGAATTTTTTAATTAGATGGACAGTAGATAGTAGAATTGATGATGCACAAATCCGTATTGAGCATCTTTCTCTTTATTGGTCCCATTCTACACAGTAAATTAGAGAAATATAAGAGAAAATCTCTGCCCTCTTGTAGTTTCTATCCAATAGGGAAAATGGTATAATGGAATAAAGCAGAAGAGAATTTAAAAACAAGTAAGAAATCAGTAATCCAGATGGTTGAATGGTCAATGGTTGGGGAACCAGCATACAGAGCTTCTAATTGTAAGACTGGAATACAAAGGAATAGATATTACTTTTATAATGGTAACTGATCAAATAAGCTCCCTCCACTTGTAATACAAACTGAATTTTCAAAAAATGACTAACTATAAAAGTCAATTTAGGTAATTATACCATTTGAATCATAACTAGAAATTTTATTAGCAAACTCATAACTGGATTATTACTTGTGTTCTTCATGTTTCCTTATAATTCATATACTATGTAGACATGTTCTTGCAAACATTTGTTCTAAATCTCAGTGAAAATATTCTTGCTGTATACTCTGTGATCATTCTCTATTTTGGGCCCTTTCTGAAGAGTTGTCAAAAGTATACTAATAAACATATTTCTCATGTCAGCATAGCAAGTGTAACAGTAGAGGTGAGTTGGGGATTTTCCATTATTGCCAAGAAGTATACACTTCTACTGACTATGGTAGTTACTGACCTAAGGAAGAGATCCAAAAACAATTTATTTACCACAATGTATCTCAGTATTACAGAAATTTTCATCTTCTTTATCCTTGCTATGCATGAGTTGTCAGTATTCAGATAATCCACCTTTTGATATAATGATATAATAACAAGATATAATTATCCTTCAAATTCATGTCTTCAGGCTCCTTCAGACTTAACAATATTTTTATTTTGGTTGAATTTTAACATTTTCTCATATTATTTGAATGTAACACAGCTGAACAAGAATGATTACTTACTATTAATGTTAATTCATAATTATGGGTAATAAGGTGATACAATGAATTTCCAACTAAACCACCAAGAACTGACAGATATTTCTCACCAAAAAAGGTGTAAGAGAATGTGAAACATTTACAAACTGTGTCCCTGAAAATTTAGTTAAATGCTCCCACATTTACTCTCATACACACCGAGACGGGAGTGAGAACAGAAGGAGGCCACACACATGCGCTCTAGCATATTTCTCCAAATAGATCTGTGATGTCAGTCTCAAACTCCTTATCCCTAAACAAAGAGGAAGAGCAGGGGTGTCTGCCTCTTCCTAGAGCCAACTGAGTGGAGCTCCAAGAGTACCAGGAGACCTGGAATTCCCCAAAAAGTCTGGATTAAGACTCCTGCCTAAAAATAAAATAGTGCCTACCTAGCTGATGATGGCTGAGACTCCTGCTTTGAACAATTGAATTCCCAAAATTTATCAGGGCAGTGAGCATGTGTAGGTGTTTCATGGATGGGAAAAAGAAGACAGAGGTAGCAGGTACTGACAAAAAGATATTGACAAAAAGTCAGTGAAATGGGGGTCTGGCTTAGATCTCATGTAAGAGGCTGATGGAAAACAATGGGGAAAGCACTGAGAGAAAATTTACTCCTGGAACTGAATGACTACAGGATAAAGAAGAATGCATATAAAGTAGTTAGAATGCTTGTTGGAGGCCATGGAAGAGGATGGGCAAACAGCTTTAGAACCCCTGGAGGAAAGCCCAATGGTTAGCACATTCACCGTGGGTGTGCCTTAGAGAGGCAGAGCCCCGAGAACTGTGTGTTCCGAGGCTGCTATGGAGTTTCACTAGGCTTGTCGCCCTCATGATCATAATATCCCTCATCATTTTGGAGTTGTATGAAAACTCTAAGTGGGGATCCAGCCCCTCACTGGACAGCGTCATTGACATTTACAATAACAATGATTGATTCTTTTCCAAGTATTACTGCTGGGCCAGATTAATGATTCAACCATCACCTTTAGAAAGAATTTAGCAAAGTTAAGTGATGATGGTTTTGAAGGTGGCTTTGATGTAGAAGTTCTTGGGGAACAATTTAAAGTTCAGAAAGGCACACTCTTGATGGTTGAGAGGGATTTGTTGAGGTCAGGAAACAAGAACAATGGTAGCCCAACTAGTACTAGCTGGTGTGCTGGTAGCTAAAGGTGGGTTGGTGATTAATTTCTTGTGCTCATATTTGCTCTAGGCTTCCTGATATGATTTAATGAAAAATTGTTAATGTGTAGATGTGTACCCTGAGGATTTAAAGTAGAAATGAGTGTTTTTTACATTAAAATTTTAGATCTGTGATTCTTTTAAGCTTTTCTTTATAAGATTAACTTTTAAGATAAATAATAAAACGATTGATCCTTTCTTTGTAACTGCAAATTTTGAAGCTTGCCAGTAAGAGACCTGACTGAGAAAAACCCATTGCTTGCTTATTCTTTGTTAATCTATAACAAGTTACTTAAACATACATTTTTTGTATCCTTGGGAATAATTTGCTTTTTCATCTATAGTACATAAAATGTTTAATCATGTAAAGGAATTGGGGAACATGCTGTTTTTCACTTGTAATTATTCATTTAAAAAAATAGAATGTAATCACATCCTAATTTTTAAACTGCTTGAGAGGTTTTTCTGGGAGATATAAACTACTGGAGAAAAATAAAAGTGCTGGAGCCTTGCTTCATCCACCAAGTGTGTGTGTGTGTGTGTGTGTGTGTGTGTGTGCGTGTGTGTGTGTATGTGTGTGAATGTATTGTGTGAGTGTGTGTGTATGTGTGTATGTATGAGTGTGTGTGTGTGTGTGTGTGTGAGTGTATGTGTGTGAGTGTGTGTGTTTTCCCCCCTTTTCACTGGTCCCAGAGAATTTAGTTTTGCTTCCTCAGAAAAAGTCTGCTGAGTGGTTAGTTGCCGACACCATACATCCCCCTCAGTACATGACCTGTTGAAGCTGGCCTTTGGTAAATTCTGTTGACAGATTCTCTAGGAAAGTGCACAAACTTAGTTTTTTTCTTTTACCTAAGCCTAGAAAATGTGGCATCATTTTGTAACAATTCAGTTCAGAAAGAACCTTCCTGCTTCTTTGTTTCCATAGACAGGACTCATTTCCTACCCTACAAGTCTAAAGGAATCAAAAACTGATTGGAAGATGATAGAAAAACTGATTGAAGTAAGCAAAGTTTGTTCAAGGTAGTGAAATTATAAAGCATCTTCTCTTTCTTCAACTTCAGTAGGCTCTTAGCTACACAAGGTCTAGCTGTAGAGAGGGAGACAACTTCGCAGTCAACCCAAGTTCAGACTATACTTCCTGATCCTGTTACCTGAGACTAGACTTTCTGATTCCTGCTTCAGTCTTCCAAGCATTGGAATTATAGATGTAACCATTACATTTGGCTCAAGGTTCCCTCATATTCACGAAACATTAGCCTTTAAACTCTTTATATTTCATTGAATATAGTAGTTGCTTGTACTAATTCTGTAAAGTGAAAAGAGACAAGACTGATTTTAACGTATAAATTTCTGTGGGTCACGTATTTTCAAATTCTATCTCTTATATATATCACAATATAGTCAATAAAGCACTGATATTAATTGGTGTTAAACAATATAGATCACAAGAAAACTACAAAAGATTCATATCTTTTTAAGTGTTCATTATTCTCAGCAGGATTCAGCACTATGTCATATATAATTTTACATGTTCAATATATTTTAAGTTAGAAAAAGAAATTACATTTACATTACATGTTAGTTTTGAACATTGGCCAGGTATTTTATGTGTAGATATCAATAATGCTGCTAAATATTACTAGCAAATATTTTAAGCAATCTGTCACACTATATTATATGTAAGATGAGCAATGATTGAGTGAATAGCTAAATCTCATGATTCACTACTTCTGCAAAAGAAGATGCTAACTTAGTAAATAAAGCATATTTTCTACAAACAAGACTGATAAATTCCTTTTAAAAAGAATAGAAAAGAAAAGATAAACTTAATGGTATGCCATATGAATTTCTTAATTACTTTATCTGAGATAAGGGTCTGGTGCTATTTTATCCCACAAGCATACTATCTCAGAGATAGTTATCTTATATTTCCCAACCCAATCTCATCAAGTAAATTATTTCTAGTTGGTTTTCTACTTCTTGCTGTTTTAGAATAAACAATATATTGAGTAACTATAAATATAATATAAATTGTAATTCCACGGTTACACTAAAAAATGAGTTTAATATTTTCATTGAATATGTGTGAGTATGTGACACAGCTATTTTTGTTGTAAAAAGGAGCCTAGTCAACCTTCCAGTTGCTTGTCAAGCACCATACCTCACAGCAGGCTTGTCTTAAACTGCCATAATCTTAATAACTCTAAATCATTTTTCCTCTTAGTATTTCTAATTATTTCAGCTTACTATTTATTTATAATTTGGGTAGGTGGATAATATGCATGTATTCACCCTTAAAAATTCAATTACTAAATGTATGAGACTTGAATTTGAGAATTCTTTGTGTTTTTCCTCATAAAGCATCAGGATGAGTTACTACATACCTCCAAAATATAAGTCACAAAATAAGCAAGAAATAAAAACTTTATACTTTTGAATGAAGAGGATTTGCAAATGTGAAATAGGAGATGAAATATTCAAAAGAATTTTCTAGAACACAATAAAAAACAATAGCATAAAATAGAAATTTACTAAATGAATATAATCTAATTTATGAAGGAGAGCATTTATTTGGGTTCAAAATAACATATGCCTTCTCGTCTCTGCTTTTAATTCTAAAACATAAAAATGATTTTATGTGTGTTATGTGTTATTTATCAAAGTCTTTTCATGACCACCTAGCAATATTTTAAAATCTTCAAAATAATATAGATTATGTTCCAATAGAAATTCTAACTGTGTTGTACAATGCCTGTTTGTATCTGCTGATGCTATATACTTTAAAGTAGCATATTATATATTATATAAATCATACTACTATCACAAAAAGAAAAATTCTCTTAGTTGATATATTTTTCCTTAAATGATTGATATTTTATTGATTTTTGTTAGCTTCTGATATCATAGGCTACCAAAATATAAACTGCAACCACAAATATAGCATAAGGAAGATATAAAATATAGTATAAACAAGATTAAGAATCTGTGTTTATATTTACTAAAACATGCAGTGAAAGTAAAAACAACAACACAGAGAAATTTGTCTAAAGAGTAAGATCTTATCCTCTGAGTAGCCTTTCACAGAATCTGGAGGGAATCAAAATATAGAGCCAAGGTTCCCATAGCCCCTTCATTGCTATCTCTCCAAATGTATTCTTTGTCCTACTGTGGCCTGCCTGTAGGATTCCCCTCCTCCTATCTCCATTTCTTGGGAACTCTGTGTCTTGGTAGAGACCCAGTTTAACTCTCTCCAAAGACCTTATCAGCCTTTTTTTTTTTCTAGACTATCTCTATTCCTTTGTGTCAACCACCTATATGAAGAAACACTTTCTACCAGAAATCCCCCGTGGCTGCACTGGACTGGAAGTCAAAAGAGCTCTCTACCAAGGACACAACAGACACCAAATTTTTCTAGGATGCAGAGACTACCAACAGCACAACTAAAGATTGGAACATACCCACATGACAAGAAAAAGAACAGATAACAATACATACATCCTAACTCCAGATGCCTAGACACCAGTGCAAAAATAAAAATGTGAAAAAGCAAGACAATATGCCTCCATCAGAAGCCTATTGCAGTAGGCCCTGAGAAGATCAATATAGCTAAATCACAAGACAGGGACCTCAAAATTGAAATTATGAGTATGTGAAAGGACACAAAAGAGGCTACTAATAAATGCCTTAATAAATGAAATAATGAAAACAATTCAAGATACAAAGTAGAACTTAACAAAGAAATAGAATCACTAAAGAAAATCCAAACTGAAATAAAACTAGACAAAAAAAAAAAATAGAATTTCAAACATAAGAGGTAAGAAGCTTACTCTGAGGGAAGTCTCACCAACAGATTACAAGGGATGGAAGAGAAAAGTCTCAGATATTGAAACAAAGTAGAAGAAATGGATAGCTGAATCAAAGATAATGTTAAATCTAAAAAATCTGGGCACAAAGCATCTATACAGACATTTATACACAAATCTATAACACCATGAAAAGACAAAACCTACAAATAATAGAGATAGAAGAAGAAAACCTGACAAAGTCACATATATTTTTAACAAAATCTTAGAAGAAAATCTTACCCATCTGAAGGAGTTGCCTGTCAAAGTACAGTAATCGTAGAGAGCACAAAATAAAGAGGACCAGAAAATTTATTCCCTATGACATATAACAACTGAAACAATAAATGCTCAGAACAAATAAATGGTATTAAAAAGCTACAAGAGAAAAGCCAAGCAACATATAAACATAGGCTCCCTGGGAGAACACATGATTTCTCACTGGAAACTCGGAAAGCCAGAAGGGCACGGATGGATGGATATTGTATAAGCTCTGAGAGATCACAGATGCCAGACCAGAATACTACACTCAACAAAACTATCAATCACAATCAACAGAGAAAGAAAAATTCAAAAAGAAAACCAGTTTTCTATAATTTCTATCTAGTAATCCAACTCTACAGGAAGTGCTAAAAGGAAATTTTCAGGTTAGACACATCCAAGAAGACACAAAGAGTAGATAATCCCTCCCAAAACTGTAAATCAAAAAGGGTGCAAAGCCACAACATAGCAAGAAAGTAACAGAGATCAATACACACTGCTCACCGATAATTCTCAATAATGAAAGTTTTAACTCCTCATATAGATTAATAGTCTGGATTCAAAAACATGATCCATCTTTCTGCTGCATCCATGAAACACACTTCACTATCAAGGCTATATATCAACTCAGCATAAAAGGATGGAAAAAGATATTCTAAGCAAATGGACCCAAGAAACAAGCAGGTGAGGCCATTCTAATATGCGATTAAATAGACTTCAAGCCAAAACCAATTAGAAGTGATGGAGAAGGACACTATACACTTATAAAAAATCCACCAATAGAATAATGCAATTCTAAACATTTATGAACCAAACACAATGATACCCAAATTCATGAAAAGCAAAACAAACAAACAAACAAAAAAGAAAAACCAAAAACACCCACTGCCACGCTGAAGTCACATGTTGGCTCTCACATAGTGATAGGGGATTGCTTCAATAGCCCACTAACCAATAGACAGAAAGATCATCCAGACAAAAACTAAACAAAGAACTTCTATAGTTAAATATATCTATCATAAATTAAATAGAATACCAGACATCTAGTTCATCCAAATACCAAAGAATATACATTCTTCTCAGTAGTTATTGGAATGCTCTCCAAAATTGACCACATTCTTGGACACAAAGCAAGTCAGTTGTGAAATAACTATTTGACAACCAAGGATTAGAATTGAATATTAACAACAGTAGAAACAACAGCAAGTTTACAAACTCATGAAAACTGAACAACTCACAACTGAATGAAAGGAAGATCAAACAGAAAAGAGATAAAAATTTATAACTATTTAGAACTGGAAGAAAATGAAAATAAAACATACCCAAACCTATGGGGCATAGTGAAGGCAGTTCTTAGATTCAAGTTCATAGTACTAAATGTCTACATAAAAATTGGAGAGAGCTCATTAGAACTATAAGAAATAACACCCAAAAAAGAGAAATAATAAAAAAACAAGCAAGAAATAAAACTGACGACTGAAATCAACGAAATAGAAACAAACAGGACAAACAAGGAAGAAACTAAATAATCAATGAAACAAAAAGTTGGTTCTTCAAAAAACTCAACAGGATTGGCAAACCCTTAACTCTATTAACTAGAAGATAGAGAGAGAAGTTCCAAATTAATAAAATTAGCAATGAAAAGGAAAACATTACAAGATAATTAAAACATTAACCCTAACTAATTAGAAGATATTTGGAACATGAAAAATCAACAAAGAAAATATATTCATAATATACAAATATTCCAAAAATCAGTAATAAATTAATTACAAAGCATACAGCTTTGATAGTCAGTTCCTGGAGGAGGTGGCTACCCAAAAATCACATACAGTATCACAGCCCCATTGTTGAGAGCAAAATAGAAATTACAACAATGAGCTCTGTTACTCATATTTCCAGAATGTCTGATGTTAAAATAACAGCATTATCAACTCTTGGTTAAAATATAAAGTAAAATAAATTCTGAAGACTTGTTAGTCAGGGTGTAAATATGTACCTCAGTTTGGAGAAAGTATTTGGTATTACCTGTCAAAGTTGAAAATATGCTCACTCCATGGTAGAGAAATGAACAATCTGATCCATGCACATAGAAAGCACAAATGGGCACAGACAGACAAATAAAAGTATCCATAGGGATTTTACTGATAGTTGTTTATATACTCTAAATTTTTATCAACAGCATATAATAAAAAATTAAAATATGCAATGTATAGAAGTACATTTGTAGATTACATAATAGTGAAAATTATTAATCCTCCTCAAGGATCTCCTCTATGTGAATTCAAAAACATGAAAAACGCTCCATCAAGCCTTTGTAGAAGTATATGAGTAGTGAGCTTGCAAAAGCAGAGGGGATTTTGAAGTCAGGTCAGATGGTTGTTAGTCAGTTAAACCTAGAAACGTCCTCTATCTAATTCCAAGGTCATGCTAATATATACCATATCTTTGTGTACCATATTTTAAATAACTAATAGAGTCATATTTTTATATTTATTTCTGCTGCTTATAGATTAGCCAGTAGTAACTAACACAATCCTTGTCATATTTCTTATAACATTCTGTGAAAGGCTGAAGGGGAAAAAATCAATTTTTTTGAATTTCTCTCACTATCATTCATTTTTTAACTGACTATGAGTTCATGCTTCAAACAGGTCATTCTACAATATTCACTACTATTCCCACTTAAAAATAAATTTAAATTCTACGAAGTTAGTAAAGGATGACAGTAAAAATAGCAAAACACAAAACCGGGTAGTTTCCATTCACTACAGTAGGGAGGGGGTTAAAAATGATCACAGCTTCAGGAAAACTGCTGCATTTGTTGATTACCATATCAAACGTAAGAAGGAAAGGAGACTGCTAGTCAGTAAGCTGCTTGTTGAACAAGCATGGAAACCTAAATTCAGATCCCTAGCAGCTGCATAAAAACCAGGCTGGGTAGGAAAGAATAGAGAGGAGGCTCCCTGGTGCTTGCTAGCCAGCCAGTCTACTGACTCAGTGAAGTTCCCTAAGAGGCCCTGACTATAAACAAAGACAAAGAAAGCAAGAAACAAATAAACAAATATGATATCTAACTGAGAAAAGTACCTGATGTCAACTTCTGACCCCCACATGGATACGCGCACACACATATGTATATGTACCTGTAGTATACACATACAAACATGTACATACACATGAGCCCATACATACACACACCTAAAAATTAAAATTATTTCAGTAATGTAACGTTTGTTTTTATAAAAGATTGTATATAGACAAAATATCCTCACTGCTACCACTACACAACCAAACCAAAGCTCACCAAGAAATCACATTCCAACTACTGACTCTGGTGAACTGAAGCCAGTAGTCACTTCCTTGTGACACAAGCATAATCACCTTTAGCTATATAGAAGCCTTTTCCTTTTTAAAAGTCAGGTTCTTAAAACCACATCATATAACATGTAGCATCATGTCTGATAGCATGGAGCATATACTGGGGTGAGGGAAGAGTACTAAACCTCACATGCTTCTCCAAAGACATTGTTCAATTGATGGCTGACAGAAATTTTAGCTCAAATTATTCCAGGTTTCTCTGACCCATACCCCACTTTAATGATGTGGAATACCCATATTCCCAGCAGACAAACCTCCTGCTCCTTAGAATTTTTCTCTATTTATTCTACATGTCTTTGGAAAGCAAACTGAAAAATTTTGAGGCACTTGCAGTAATGTTCTTAGGACTTCTTGCAAGTAAGAAAAATATTTAAGTCATCAGAATATATCTTTGAAGCTTTCTTTCAGCATAGAAACACCACATATTTTCACTATACAGAATATCAAATCTCAAATTGAGTGTGATGGCACTTAGAAAATGGTATAAATTTCAGCATGTGACTATTTAATTTGGTCCACTGTAGAATGAGATTAAAAGTAACAGATCGATCTTACTAAAACTGACAAAAGTGATGTATAGGAGTTACATGGCTCAGAGACGCCCAGTGATGCAGATCTTAGGTTTACACATCAGTAAAGATACTCAGAGAGTTTGGGAAGAAGGAAGTAGGTGGCATCGAGACAGTGACTGGTGCATGGAGGGAATAATTTATTAAAAACATGGAGAAACACTTCTTACCAAAAGAAGGTGACTCTCTTCCATCCTCTAGTCCCGAATCTCTCTCTCTGTCCCTCTTTCTGTGCTTATGACCACGATGCCTGTGACGACGATGGCTTTTCCTTCCACCAAGGGGCACATGAACTCCAATAAATAATGTTCGATGACCTTCATTACAAAATAAATGCACAAAACTCTCATTTAGTCCAGAACACAGCTGATGATGATTTACATGTTAAAAGAATCTCAGTTTAATTCAACCCAGTAAATTGTTTTTTAATGTTTATGATGCATAAGGCTTAGGGCTTGGTATTGTATTTTAGCATAGTAGTTTTAAAAATATACTTAGCTAAATGTACCACAGATGTAAAATGTATTATTAATGATAATTATTTTTCTGTATTTTTGCAACTATCTTGATTATTAACTTTCTTAATAATTTCTCTGTTATCACCACCAGACTATAATTACAATTATACTCTTCATTAAAAATCTGCCTTCTTCCTATACATAATTGTTTTATTTAATCAAGTCTCTACTACTGTTTATAAAAAAAAGATTACAATGAAGTCCCTACTCATGACAAAGTTGGGTTTTTTTGTCACGCTTTCTTTTTTGTAGTTTGTTTTATTCATATTATTGTCTTTGTTGATTCTTCTTTTATTTACTCATGATAAGTGTGGCATGCCATTGTTTATTATTACTAGATAAACATACACACACACACATGAATAGGCTCTAAGATAGATATTTTGATGTCAGACTTCTCTCTTGAACTGACAATCTACATGTTGTCTTATCTACCAGACATATTCACCTAAAGAACCTTCTTAGATGCATGTCAATTTCAACAAGCTCATGAAACTCATATTTTTCTTTTGCTTCAAGTATGAAATATCTATCATCTATAATAGTGAATGTATCATCTATTCATTCATGGCTTGCTGCCCTCAGTATCCCAACTGCTACTGTCTTGGTTTGGACTCTGATCAACTTTCCTCAAGATTATTAAAACATCTCTCTGTTTACATTTAGGTCTATGGGCCATCTTGAGGTAATTTTATAGAAAGCTTAAGTTCTTATTCTAGATGACATTATAAATAACCATTGTATCTATACTCTAACCTAAATATCCTACATATCTAAAATTTACTTCAAATATCAAATTAATTCATTGTATTTTACCTAAATGCTTTAATACTTATGTATAAAGAAAAACTTGCACATAAATATCTATAATGACTTCATTCACAGCTATACATGTCATTTAATAGGAATAAAGAAATGTATTTTTTAGAAAATAAAATAAAAGCAATTAAGACAATATTTGATAAGCAAGAAAAGTACAACTCTTAAAAGATAGATTGTATGACTCCCTTAGGAAAATATTGATATTTTAGCCCTAAAAACTTTCACAAATGTCTAACAGTACATATGCCATAATACCAATATCTGGGGCCGTTTCTCTCCTCCCAAACTTCATATATTAAATATTCAGCCCTGATTGTGCCTATTTAGGAAGCTGGGCATTCTATTCATAGAGGTAATTTAAGTTAAATAATGCTATAAAGTAAACCAGATATGATGGTATTAGGAAGAGACATTAAGGACTCTGTCAAGTAAGCACAGAGAAACAAAGAAGTAATTTTAGAATATAGCAAGAAACTACTGCCTAGAAGCCAAAGTTAGAGGCCTCCGTTCCAACCTAGCTATGCCATAGACTCCCTGTCCCTAGAACTATAAGAAAATTAAATACTCTTGTTTAATCCAGCCTATGGCATCTTGTGATGTCATTCCTAACTAACACAGAGAGAAAACTCTAACTGAAATTCTTATGGTAATATTAAATTTCAGGAGAGATCTCATTAAATTGTGAGATATCTTAAATATTCAATGCATATTATTTAGGTCGACAGTGTTTCTTTTAAAGGAATAAATGAACTATAAAGTTTTAGTGGCTATGATTGCACAAAAATTGGATGGTTTTAATTAAAATACGCATAAAAATATTTTTTGAGGCAGAATCAAGATGCAACCAAGTTCTAGAGGGATTAGAACCAAGACTGGCATTCTTCTAACCTTGAAAGAAAATCTGATATAATGTTCACACATTAGTAGGGAAGATTAATAGCATAAATCTGAAGTAATTATAGAGCAATCCTCTAAAAAAATTCAAGTTAAAAATAGGTTCTCTATTTGTTTTATTGTGTGTGTCCTGAATGGACCCACTCAGGGAAGTGAAAAGTAGTAACTGTTCCAACTAATTCACGTCAGAATGGTAAAATGTGCAGCTCATACTCCTAATGAAGCTTATAGGCAGAATTAAATACAATTAATGCACATCTATCTGTATCTCATCTGTTTATCCTTTTATTCATCGCAGCATTGCTCTGGGATGCAGTACATTACAAAGCTTGGGTCAAATACTTCCTTACATTCAAATCTTGCCTCTGCCAAATATTTACACAAGCTTGTGTGTTTTGTTGTTGTTGCTGTTGTTGTTGTTGTTGTTCTGAATGGTAAACATAGAGCAGACATAACTAACTTGGTCTTCATTGTAGTAACTGCTTCTGATCCAAAAATCTAATGTTAAATTAAATGAAGAATATAAACATCTAAATTTAACTGGCATATTCAGGAGATTTCCTACATGGGCACATCACATCATGGCCAAACCAAGATGACATATATGTACTATCTACAAACATACAGGTAATATAATGGATAATATAAGAGAAAATGTTGAATACAGCATCTGTTACACACTAGATACTGATATTTGTCAGTTTGTTTTTCTGTTCACATTGCCAACCTTCACAGGCTTCATGGAACAAGAAGAGAGAGCAAAATTTCTCAGGCCCATGTCACTGTCTTCCTGCTTACCAACATTTCTGTATTAACCATGACTTAAGAAAATAAAAGGAATCATCTTAGAACGTGTGTCCTATAATACTATATCCAACACTTCATTTTGCATCTGACACATCATCTAAGAAGAAAAAGAACTCAGGAAACTAACAATGGACTTATTCTGTGATGAGCTGCAAAAGGAGCAGACAGCAGAAAACCACTCTTGGGGCTGAAATCAATGAAATAGAAACAAAAAGAAAAATACAAAGAATCTATGATACAAAGAGTTACTTCTTTGAGAAAACCAAGATAGAAAAACCCTTTGCCAAATTAACTAAAAGACAGAGGGAGAATATCCAAGATAACAAAATAAGAAATGAAAAGGGGGACATAACAACAGATACTAAGGAAATCCAAAGAATCATTAGGTCTTACTTCAAAAACTTGTACTCCTCAAGATGGGAAAATGTAACTGAAATGGACAGTTTTATCAATGGATACCATTTAGCAAAGTTAAATCAAGATCAGATAAACAATTTAAGTATACCTATACTCCCTAAGGAAATAGAAGTAGTAATTAAAAGTCACCTAACCAAAACCAACCCAGGGCCAGATGGTATTCTACCAGATTTTCAAAGAAGAGATAATACCAATACTCCTCAAATTATTCCAAAAAATAGAAAGGAACATCATTTTCTGAAACCACAGTCACCTGATACCTAAAACACATAATGATTCAACAAACAGAATCTTAGACAAATTTCCCTTATGAACATTGATGCAAAAATACTCAATAAAATACTCAGAAAACAAGTCCAAGAACACATCAAAAACATCATCCACCATGATCAAGTAGGCTTCATCCCGAGATGCAGGGATGGTTCAATATATGTAAATCCATCAATGTAATAAACCATATAAAGAAACTGAAAGAAAAAATAACATAATCATCTCATTAGATACTGAAAAACCCCTTTGACAAAATCCAACACTCCTTCATGAATCTGAGATCAGGGATACAAGGCACATTCGTAAACATAATATGGCAATATACAGCAAGCCAATAACCAACATCAAATTAAATGGAGAGAAACTTAAAGCAATTCCACTAAAATTATGGACAAGTCTGCCCACTCTCTCCCTATCTATTCAATATAATATTTGAAGATTTAGCTTGAGCAATAAGACAACTAAAGGATATCAAGGAGATACAAATTAGAAAGGAAGAAATTTAACTATCACTATTTGCAGATGATATGATAGTGTACATAATTTTGTATACATACAGTACAAAAATCCAAGCAGGAAACTCCCACAACCGATAAACACCTTCAGCAAAGTAGCTAGATACAAAATTAACTAAAATAAAAGACAAACAAAACTATAAAAAACAAAAACAAACATACAACAAAAAAATAGTGCTCTTTCCAAAGAATAAATGGGGCCAAGAAAGAAACTAGGGAACTAACACCCTTCACAATAGCTACAAATAATATAAAATATCTTGGTGTAACCAAGCAAGTTAAAGACCTGTATGACAAGAACTTCAACTCTCTAAAAAAAAATCAGAAGGTGGAAAAATCTGCTATGCTCATGGATTGATAGGATTAACATAGTAAAAATTGCTATCTTACCAAAAGGAATCTATAGATTCAATTCATGTAATTCTCATTAAAACTCCAACACAATTCTTTACAGACCTTGAGAGAACAATATCAACTTCATATAAAAAAGGCACAGGATATAGGAAACAATACTATAAAATAAAAGAACTGCTGGAGATATCTCCTTCCTTAATCTCCAACAGAGGAATACTAATAAAAATTGCATGTTATTAACATAAAAATGGGTTGATCAATGGAATAGAATCAAAGACCCATGAGTAAATCCACACATATATGCACAACAGATTTTTGATAAAGAAGCCTGAAATATACAATAGAAAAAGAAAGCATCTTCAATAAATGATGCCAGTCTAACTGGATGTCTGCATATAGAAGAATGCAAATAGATCTATATCTATCACCCTACACAAATCTCAAGTCCAAGTGGTAGAAAGACCTCAACATAAAACCAGATAACTTGATAAAAGAATAAGCAGGAAATAGTCTTGAATGCATTGGTAGAGGAGGCAATTTCCTGAACAGAACAGCTCAAAACTAAGATCAACAGTTAATAAATGGGACCTCATAAAAATGTAAAGCTTCTGTAAGGCAAAGGACATCGTCAAATAGACAAAACATTAGCCTACAGAATGGGATAGTATCTTCATCAACCCTGCATCTGACAGAAGGCTGATATGCAAAATATATAAAGAACTCAAGAAACCAGACCTCAACAAACCAAATAATTCTATTTAAAGAATAGAGTACAAACAGAAAAAGAAAATTCTTAATAAAGAAATCTCTTTAGTAAAAATTATTTGTAACCTCTTGTTTGTTCACCCATCTACCTCATTCCCAGAAAGGACAACTCTGAGAATAATATTATAAATAAATATTTAGGCCAATAGATTTGGTTCTATATTCCCCAATCTAGCTCATATCTTAATTACCCATGCCACAGGGCTGATTACCTGGTCCTCAGTTTCAGATAACCATCTTCATTTATGTCTGGGGTGAAACACTTGCACCTGGCTATGTTCCCAGAATTCCTTTCTGTCTACCAGATGTCCCACTTTCTATTCTTGCCTCGGCTCATTGGTCAGCCTTTTATCGACAAGTGATGCTTCCATTCACCACAAGAGATTATCTTTACAAATCTCTAATGGCTGAGCAGCACTTAAAGGAATGTTCAACATACTTAACCATCAGAGAAAAGCATAGCAAAACAACTCAGAAATTCCATCTTACACCTGTCAGAATGGCTAAAATCAAAGATACAAGTGACAGTTCATGCTGGCAAGCATGTGGAGCAATGAAAAGACTCCTTCATTGCTGGATGGAGTGCAAACTTGTACAGTCACTTTAGAAATCCGTATGACAGTATCTCAGAAACTTGGAAATTGATTTATCTCAAGTCCCAACTATACTATTCCTGGCCATGTACCCAAAGAACACTTCATCCTACCACAAGGACACTTGATAACATGTTGATAACATCTGTATTTATAATATCTAGAAACTGGAAGCAACCAAGATGTCCCCCAAACAAAGAATGGATAAAGAAAATGTGATACATTTACAAAATGGAGTATTACTCAACTATTTAAAAACAATGACATCATGAAATTTATAACTAAAGAATGGAACTAAGAATGATAATACTGAGAGAGGTAACCCAGACCCAGAAAGACAAACATGTGTTCACTTCTAAGTGGATATTAGTTATAAAGTAAAAGATAGGACAGCGGTTGTGTGTGGGAATGGCTACAGGAGGGATCAAGTGAGTGGAAGACAGATGGAAAGAGTACTGGAAAGGACAAGTGGAATCAGTGAGCATCTCTGGGGTAAGCTAGAAACCTGGGACAATGGAAACTCTCAGGAAGAGATGAGGGTAATCCTAGCTAAGACTAGATGGGGAATATGAAGCCTGAACTGGCTATCTCCTGTAACCAGGGAAGACTTCCAGTGGAGGGGTTGGGACACCAACCCAGCTATAAAACCTTCAATCTACAATTTATTCTGCCTACAAGATGTGCTGAAGCAAAGATGGCACAGAAATTGTGGGAGTGTCCAAGTAATGACTGATCTAGCTTGAGCCCCAGGCCATGAGAGTAAGTCCACCCTTGACATTGCCCAGAGGCCCAAGATAGAACTGGAAATAAATAGAAAAAAAAAAGTCAATGAAATGACTCCTAATGACATTCTTCTATACTCACAAATTGGCATCTAACCAAATTATCATCAGAGGGGCTTTATGATCAACTGATGGAAAGAGATTCAGAAACCCATAGCCAAACATTAGGTGAAGTTTGAGGAATCCCACAAAAAAAGAGGGAGGGAGCCTTGTAGGAGCCAGAAGGGTAAAGGATACCACAAGAAAACCTACAGAATCAACTGGCCTGATCCCATAGTGACTCACAGAGACTGATGCAACATCCAAGGAGCCTGCATGGGACTTGCATAAGCCTTCCGTACATATGTTGTGTAAGTGTATAGCCTGATCTTCTTGTGGGATTCCTAACATTTGTAGCAAGATCTGTCTCTGACTCTGTTGCCTGCATTTGGGATCCTTTGCTCCTACTGATCTGCTGCTTGGTCTATCCTTAATAGAATAGGAGGTGCCTACACTTACTGCAACTTGATATGCCATGGCTGGTTGATGTCCATTGAGGCTGGCACTTTTTTGAAGAGAAATTGAGTAGTAAAAGAAGAAGGAAGAAGGGAGGTAGGGAGGAGTGGGAAACATGCAGGGAGAGGAAGGAGAAATTCTTATCAGAATTTAAAATTAATACAGTTAAATAAAATTAACAATAACTAGGAAAAAATAAAAAGCCCCTACACAACATTATGAGACAAGGAATCTCCAAAGATGAAGTCGAGTTTGTTTTCTGTTGGTCATCTACAGCTCGGCATGCAGCCCACTCTTAAAAGTAGTTTGTTGATTCTCCCACCACCACTCTACCCACCTTGATCAGACCTGCTGACTATAACTATATAGGTGACTCCCTTCCTGAATCCATCTTCCATGCTTGAGTCTTCTGCTGCATGCCCAAATTCCCTAAGCAGCCTGAATCCCCACCAGACCTCCATTCTCCCACCATCGCTCCTCCCATGTTCATCAGACCTTCTGATCCTGAGCCATACAGTCAAAGAATACCCACCAGAGGCCTGCCACATCACGATCATCAAGGATAGGACCTCTCCTGATACTTACTACAACAGGAACAGCCAGGACTAAAGCCATCTAGATGGCCAAAAGTCCTCAAAACAAAACAAAACAAAAAAACAAACAAAAAATCAACAAAGGCCAGGGCAATATGACACTATCAGAGCACAGGTATCCTACTAGAGCAAGCCCTGCATATCCTTATAGAACCAAAGCACAAGAAAATGACCTTAAATTTAACTTTATAAAGATAATAGAGGCCTTTAAGGAGGAAATGAATTTAGGAAAATACAATCAGGTAGAGGCTTTAAAAAGGAAACAAATAAATCCCTTAAAGAAATACAAGAAAATACAATTAAACAGGTGAAGGAAATAAGTAAAACTGTTCAAGACCTGAAAGTATAAATATAGTTGATAAAGAAAATACAAACTGATTGAATCCTGGTGATGGTAAACCTAGGGAAGAGAACAGGAATCACAGATGCAAGCATCAACAAGAGAATACAAGAGATGGAAGAGAGAATCACAGGCATAGAAGATACAATAGAAGAAATTGATAGTTCAGTCAAGAAAATGTTAAAACTAAAAAATTCCTGGTGTACGTGTATTGTTTTGCTAATTTTTTGGTTGGGTTTTGTTTTGTTTTGATCTTTGTTTTTGTTGTAAGAGAGAATGAAGTTGGGTGGGTAGGGAAGACTTCGGAGGAGTTGAAGGAAGGAAGAATATGATCAAGAATACTGTATGTAAAAATGTTTTAATCAAAAATTCTTTTTCATAAAAACTAATAAATATATTATTTGCATAGAAAAACCAATTATCCTTAAAATATAGACTGAAAGCTAAAAATGTAATTACTCAACTCCTTGCAGAATTGTGCCAAAAATTGTTTTCTTCACAAAGTCTTTGAAAAACTTATAAAATCCTTCCTTATTTGAGTCTTTGTTAAATGAAAAATTAAAGACTATAGAAGTTTATACATAATTCATAATGAGTTTTGAGAATAACAGGTGTAAACAGAAAAGAGCCATGGACTGGGAAAAGTGGTTCCCCCAAAAAGTCATAGTTTTCTTTAATGCATATATCAGCAAAGAGAAGACACTTTTCCATAAAGCAAAACAAAGAACTCTATAAAAAACAATATTACTTTTATGAACAAACCTTGTTTAATCTTGGTTCGACACTTAAATTATGTCACTACTTTTATGTTTAGGAGAATCAAAATCATAAACATTTTAATTAAACAACACTGGCACTGAAGCAGTTCTTGATGTGGCAATGGCATCATCGTGGGTAACGTTTATATTGCACAATGGAGAAAAATGCATTTGATAACTAAAGTTAATACTTATATTTAAAAATTAAACTTTCCTTTTAAAGTCTGACCTGATGGAGGTCAAACCATTTACTCAAGAAGAGAATTGTGGATGGGAGTGAGCCTTCCTTTTGGTTTCCCTCTAGACTCATGGAGAGAGGAGCAGCCAGAGACAGGAGCCTTCCTTCTGGTTTCCATTTGTGACTGGGAAGCTCAGCCTGGGTCACAGGACTCCAGAGCCAAATAGTGCCTAGAGAAAGCTAGCCTCCCAGGAGGGTGGACAAGCACATGAGTGGAGGTAAGACAAGCACCACTACTCAGCGGGACCCGCCCAGAACCCTCAGGACACAGGAACTGAGGAGTGGTCTTCCAGTTTCCTTCTGTGGTCAGGGAGCTGATCCTGAGACACAAGGCCCCAGAGTCAAATAGTGCCAGAAGAGAGCTGGTCTCCCAGGACTGTTGACACACCTTTGAACACAGGCAAGAACACCACTTCTGTTCAAATTCCTGGATCAAGAGGTACCCTTGCAGAGCCATCAGGACACAGGAACCAAGGAAGAGCTGGGGACAGAATCTTTCTGGTTTCTGTCTGCATCCCAGAGCTGACCCTGTACCACAGCTCTCCAAACCCAAATTCCTCTCACAGACAGCTGGTCTCCAAGGAGTACTGATGCAGAGCCTTGCAGGAGGGACAAGTCACAGTCTGAGAGAGCAAGACCAGCTAACACCAGAGATAACCAGATGGTGAAAGGCAAGGGAAAGAACATAAGGAACAGAAACCAAGGCAACTTGGAATCATCAGAACCCAGCTCTCCCACCACAGTGAGCACTGGATACCCCAACCAAAAGCAAGATTCAGATTTAAAGTCACATCTCATGATGATGATAGAAGATATTAAGAAGGAAATAAATAACTCCCTTAAAGAAATACAAGAGAACACATGTAAACAGCTAGAAGCCTTTACAGAAGAAACACAAAAATCCCTTAAAGAATTACAGGAAAACACAATCAAACAGGCAGTATTGCAGGAAAACACAATCAAACAGGTGAAGGAAATGAACAAAACCATCCAGGATCTAAAAATGGAAATAGGAAAAATAAAGAAATCACAAAGGGAGGCAACCCTGGAGTTAGAAAAAGTAGGAAAGAGATCAGGAATCATAGATGTAAGTTTCACCAACAAAATACAAGAGATAGAAGAGAGAATCTCAGATGTGGAAGATACCATAGAAAATATTGACACAACAGTCAAAGAAAATGCAAATGCAAAAAGCTTCTAACCCAAAACATCCAGGAAATCAAGGACACAATGAGAAGACCAAAACTAAGGATAATAGGTATAGAAGAGAGGGAAGATTCCCAAATAAAGGGGCCATTAATATCTTCAACAAAATTATAGTAGAAAACTTCCCTAACCTAAAGAAAGAGATGAACATAAACATTCAAGAAGTCAACAGAACTCCAATTAGATTGGACCAGAAGAGAAATTCCTCCCATCACATTATAGTCAAAACACAAAATGCACAAAACAAGGAAAGAATATTAAAAGCAGTGAGGGGAAAAGGTCAAGTAACATATAAAGGCAGACCTATCAGAAGTACACCACACTTCTCACCAGAGACTATGAAAGCTGGAAGATCCTGGGCAAATCTCATACAGACCCTAAGAGAACATAAATGCCAGCCCAGGCTGCTATACCCAGCAAAAACTCTCAATTACCATAGATGGTGAAACCAAGATATTCTATGACAAAACCAAATTTACACAATATGTTTCCACAATCTCAGCCCTACAAAGGATAATAGATGGAAAACACCAACACAAGGAGGGAAACTACACCCTAGAAAAAGCAAGAAAGTAATCTTTCAACAAAATCAAAAGAAGATAGCCACACAAACATAAAAATAACATCGAAAATAACAGGAAACAATGATCACTATTACTTAATCTCTCTTAACATCAATGGACTCAATTCCCCAATAAAAAGACATAGACTGACAGACTGCATACATAAACAGGACCCAGCATTTTCCTGCATACAGGAAATGCACCTCAGAGTTAAAGACAAACACTACCTCAGAGTAAAGGGCTGGAAAACAATTTTCCAGGAAAATGGTGCCAAGAAGCAGGATGGAGTAGCCATTCTAATATTGGATAAAATCGACTTTCAAACAAAAGTCATCAAAAAAGATAGGAAGGACACTTCATGCTCATCAAAGAAAAATCTACTAAGAAGAACTCTCAATTCTGAACATCTATGTGCCAAATGCAAGGGCACCAAGATTCATAAAAGAAACTTTACTGAAGCCCAAAGCACACATTGCACCTCACACAATAATAGTAGGAGACTTCAACACCCCGTTATCATCAATGAACAGATCCTGGAAGCACAAACTAAACAGAGACACAATGAAACTCACAGATGTTATGGACCAAATGGATTTAACAGATATCTATAGAACATTTCATCCTAAATCAAAAGAATATAACTTCTTCTCAGCACCTCATAGTACATTCTCCAAAATTGACCATATAATCTGTCACAAAACAAATCTCAACAGATATAAGAAGACTGAAATAATCCCATGCCTCCTATCAGATCACTATGGAATAAGGCTGGTCTTCAATGGCAACAACAACAGAAAGCCCACATACACATGGAAGCTGAACAATGCTCTACTCAATGATAACTTGGTCAAGGAAGAAATAAAGAAAGAAATTAAAGACTTCCTAGAATTTAATGAAAATGAAAGTACAACATACCCAAACTTATGGGACATAATGAAAGCAGTGTTAAGAGGAAAACTGATAGCACTGGGCCCCTCCAAATAGAAACTGGAGGGAGCATACACAAGCAGCTTAACAGCACACCTGAATGCTCTACAACAAATAAAAGTCAATATACCAAGAGGAGTAGAAGGCAGGAAATAATCAAACTCAGGGTTGAAATCAACCAAGTAGAAAAAAATAACTATACAAAGAATCAACAAAAACAGGAGCTGGTTCTTTGAGAAAATCAAGAAGATAGATAAACTCTTAGCCAGACTAACCAGAGGGCACAGAAACAGTATCCAAATTAACAAAATCAGAAACAAAAAGTGTGATATAACAACATATTCTGAGGAAATTCAAAAAATCATCAGATCCTACTACAAAAGACTATACTCAACAAAACTGGAAAATCTGGATAAAATGGACAATTTTCTAGACAGACACGAAACACCAAAGGTAAGTCAGGATCAGATTAACCATGTAAACAGTCCCATAACCCCTAAAGAAATAGAAGCAGTCATTAAAAGTCTCCCAAACAAAAAAAAAGCCCAGGACCAGATGGGTTTAGTGCAGAATTCTATCAGACCTTCAAAGAAGACCTAATACCAATACTTTTCAATCTATTCCACAAAATAGAAACAGAAGGAACACTACCAAATTCCTTCTATAAGGCCACAGTTACACTGATACCAAAACCTCACAAAGACCCAACAAAGAAAGAAAACTTCAGACCAATTTCCCTTATGAATATTGATGCAAAAATACTCAATAAAATTCTTGCAAGCCGAATCCAAGAACACATCAAAACAATCATTCACCATGATCAAGTAGGCTTCATCCCAGGAATGCAAGGATGGTTCAATACCCGGAAATCCATCAATGTAATCCACTACATAAACAAACTCAAAGAAAAAAAACCACATGGTCATTTCATTAGATGCTGAAAAAGCATTTGACAAAATTCAACATCCCTTCATGATAAAAGTCTTGGAAAGATCAGGAATTCAAGGCCCATACCTAAACATAGTAAAAGCAATATACAGCAAACCAGTAGCCAATATCAAACTAAATGGAAAGAAACTTGAAGCAATCCCACTAAAATCAGGGGCTAGACAGAGCTGCTCTCTCTCTCCCTATCTATTCAATATAATACTTAAAGTTCTAGCTAGACAAAAGGAGGTCAAAGGGATACAAATTGGAAAGGAAGAAATCAAAATATCACTATTTGCAGATGATATGATCGTATACTTAAGTGACCCGAAAAACTCCACCAGAGAACTGCTACAGCTGATAAACAACTTCAGCAAAGTAGCCTGGATATAAAATTAACTCAAACAAATCAGTAGCCTTCCTATACTCAAAGAATAAACAGGCTGAGAAAGAAATTAGGGAAATGACACCCTTTACAATTGTCACAAACAATATAAAGTATCTTGGTGTGACTCTAAGCAAACAAGTGAAAGATCTATATGACGAGAACTTCAAGTTTCTGAAGAAAGAAATCAGAGAAGGCCTCAGAAGATGGAAAGATCTCCCATGCTCGTGGATTGGCAGGATTAATATAGTAAAAATGGCCATCTTTCTTAAAGCAATCTACAGATTCAATGCAATCCCCATCAAAATTCCAACTCAATTCTTCATAGACTTAGAAAGCGCAATTCTCAAATTTGTTTGGAACAACAAAAAAAAACCAGGATAGCAAAAACTATTCTCAACAACAAAAGAACGTCTGGGGGAATCAGCATTCCTGACCTCAAGCTGTACTACAGAGCAGTAGTGATACAGTGACAGGCAGGTAGATCAAGGGCATAGAATTGAAGACCCAGAAACGAACCCACACACTTATGGTCACTTGATCTTTGACAAAGGAGCTAAAACCATCTAATGTAAAAAAGACAGTATTTTCAACAAATGGTGCTGGTTAAACTGGCAGTCAACATGTAGAAGAAAGCAAATTGATCCATTCCTATTTCCCTGTACAAAGCTCCAGCCCAAGTGGATCAAGGACCACATAAAACCAGATACACTGGATCTAATAGAAGAGAAAGTGGAGAAAAGTCTAGAACACATGGGCATGGGGGGGGAAGTTCCTGAACAGAACACCAGTGGTTTCTGCTGTAAGATCAAGAATGTGGAGAGAGAAGAACACTCCTCCATTGCTGGTGGGATTGCAAGCTGGCACATCCACTCTGGATGGAAAGCAGTTTGGCGGACTCTTAGAAAAATGGACATAGTACTACCTGAGGACCCAACTATACCACTCCTAGGCATATACCCAGAAGATGCTCCAACAGGTAATAAAGCCACATGCTCCATATGTTCATAGCAGCCATATTTATAATAGCCAGAATCTGGAAACAACCCAGATGTCCCTCATCAGAGGAATGGATACAGAAAATGTGGCACATTTGCACAATGGAGTACTACTCAGCTATTAAAAACAATGACTTCATGAAATTCGCAGGCAAATGGATGGAACTTGAAAATATCATCCTGAGGGAGGTAACTCAGTCACAGAAGAACAAACGTGGTACTCACTAATAAGTGGATATTAGCCCAAAAGTTCAGAATACCCAAGATTCAATTCACATCAACTATTGGACTGAGTGTGGGGTCCCAGATGGAGGAGTTGGAGAAGGGACTGAAGGAGCTGAGGGAGTTTGCAGCTCTATGGAGGGAGCCACAGTGTCAACTGGCCTGACCCTCCAGTACTCCAGGAGACTGGACCACCAACCAAAGAATACACATGAAGGAACCCATGGTGCTGGCCACATATGTGGCAGAGGAGGACCTTGTTGGCCATCTGGGGGAGGAGAAGCCATTGGGCCTGAGGGTGTTAGATGGCCCAGTATAGGGGAATGCCAAGGACGGAAGACAAGAGTGGGTGGGTGGGAGAATACCCTCATAGAGGCAGGGGGAGGAGGATGGCATTGGGGGTTTTCAAAGGGGAGACCTGGAAAGGGGAAAGCATTTGAAATGTAAATAAAGTATCAAAAAAAAAAAAAAAAAGAAGAGAACTGTATTTTATTCTGTGAAATGACTATACCATTTAACTGGTATATAATTATTGGATTGCTAACACCGTTTAGAAATGTCAGTCATGGGAAACAATCATATACATACATTAAGCTGAATAGGCATGTGGTCTTTAATACAATGGAGACTCTAAAAAACTCTGAAAACACAAGTATCATTTATTATAATGTATCAAAAATTCTAATCCAACATAAAGTCTTTGCTGAGGGCAAGCAATAAGGACAAAAAGAGAATGTGATATGAATTCATGTGTAAATATGAATTTGTATGAATTCATACAGTAAAATAATATAATCAGAACACTACAGGGTTGATTCTTGCGCTGTTTTGCTAAAGTAAAAAGAAGTTATTAAATGAGTACTGGTATCATTTATCTGCCCTTAGTCCACACTTGAATTCATTACCAAAGAAAAGCCGAGATACTGGATGTAGTAGGTAGAAAGTAGAAATCTTGAAAGCTTCATGTTGCTTATAAAAAGAGACATAGCCAAAACCTCCATAAAACAGGTCTTCCAGTGAGCCCATTAGGATAGCAATCCAGCTACAAAACCTTCAACCTACAATTTGTCCTGCCTATAAAATGTGCTATTGTAAAGGTGGCACAGAAATTATGGGAGTGGCTAACCAATGACTGGTCCAAGTTAAGACCCATGCCACCATGGTATGAGAGAGAGTCCATTCCTGACACTGCCTGTAAGGCCTCAAGTCAGAGGCAGGATAGCCCAGAAACCCAAGATAGAACCAAACAAGAATCGAAAAAAGTCAGTGAAATGATTCTTAATGATAGTCTGCTATACTCATAGATGGCATCTAGCCCAACGGTCATCAGAGAGGCTTCACCCAGCACCTGATGGAAACAGATGCAGAGATCGTTAGGCTGAGCTTGGAGACTCCCACAGAAGAGAGAAAGGGGGGTTTTATGAGCCAGAGGAGTCAAGGACACCACAAGAGATTCGCAGAGACTGAACTTATGAGCAGGGAGCCTGCATGGGCCAGACCTAGGCCCTCCACAAATCTGTTACAATTGTGTAGCTTGACCTTCTTGTGAGACTCCTAACCATGGGAGCAGAAGCTGTCTCTGACTCTGTTGCCTGTCTTTGAGACCCTTTTCCCTTGCTGGGTTGCCTTGTCTAGCCTTAATAAAGGAGAAGGTGACTAGTCTTCCTACTGCGACTTGATATGCCATGGTTGATTGATATTCATTGAGGTTGGCCATTTTTCTAAAGAGAAATGGAGGGAGAAGGCATGAATGGTGGAAGAGGGGAGGTGGGAGGAAGGGACTGTGAGGAGAGAAGGGAGGGGAAACTGAAGCAGGGTATAAAACAAAAACAGAACCAAAACAAGACAACAACAAACCCCTTGGGTTCCAGGAAATGCTCAATGAGCAGGTTGAGTTCCCCAGGAAAGAGATTCTTAGATAGAAATTTGTGTTCAGAGAGCTTGCTGAGAACTGTCAGCAATAACACTTGTGAGAAAATTAGGAACCAGTTTAATACAGCAGGGAGCCAACCATGCTTCACTTGCAACAGCAGACCTCTAGTAACCCCATGGGTAGACCCTGAAGCAGGGGCAGTAAGTACATCAGAGTTCCCAAATTTTAGGGAAGAAAGATCAACTAATGTACTTCTCTGCAGCTTTTGTACTTCACTGAACTCAGTGTGCCACAGGGTAGGTGCAGTTAGCTCTGCTGCTGAGAAGAATGACTACATGGCGCACAGATGTGAACCACTGGAAGGCAATACTACTGACAGTAAGGAAATCATTGACTCAGTTCTCTTTTATTACATTTATGAATGCATTCCTCTACCATGTGCATGTGTGTGTATGTGTGTGTGTGTGCGTGTGCTCTCGAGCATGTGGGTGCGCCTGTGAGTGTGTGATATGTATGTGCTACAGTTCTCCTATGGAGATCAGAGGACAGTAGGAACTGGATCTCTCCTACCAGTTGGGTCCTGTAGCTCTATCTCTAATCAGCTGTCCTGACAGCAAGCACTTTTACCCTCCAAATCCATCTCACTAGCCTATGCCTCAGTTTTTAAAGGGACATATTAATGGATCATCCTAATATCTACTACTAGAGATCTACAGATTTAACAAATATGAAATAATAAATGAAAACATTACATGGGCATGCATAGTACAGCCATCATTATTAAAGTATAAGTAGTTACATAAAATTAAATTTTAACTGAGTAGCCTATATATGTGTTAAAAGGTAATTAGAATAAATTTTAAAGTATTAGTTATTTTCTGTTTGTTGTCTCACACTTTAGACTTACTAAATCCCAAACTGACATGGAAAACAAAAGCAAAACTGCTTAACCTCAATTGTACTAAGGTTTGCTTTAATCACAATCCAGAGGTTTTCTAACTATAGAGATTCGATGTCCTTCAGTAGGTATTGCTGCATGAAGCAGAATTCCTAGAAAAAACATGCTGGTGTTACCAAGGAGGCTGGATGGCTGGAAAGATGCAATGGGAGTGAACAGAGCAGATGACCAAGTGGAAGAAACCAGCAGAAATGGAAAAAGGGGCAGAGGAAAAGATGTCACTAAGGACAAAGGAGGGGAAGAGGAAAAGGGGGCAAGATCAGGTGTGGGAAGAGATGGGAGAAGGTCAGGAAATAGAACAGAGGTGTGTAGCAGTGTGGGATGGAGAACTGGGGGTAGCCACTAGAAAGTCCCAGATGCCAGGGAAGCAAGAGGCTCCCAGGACCCAACTGGGATGACATTAGCCAAAATGCCCAACAAAGGGGAGATAGAACCTATAGAGACCATGTCCAGTGGACAGGCACAGCTCCCAGTTGAGGGATGAGGCCCCCAACCCATCTCAAAAACTTTAACCCAGAATGGTTCCTGTCTAAAGGAAATTCAGGGACAAAGAGTGGAGCAGAAACTGAAGGAAAGGGCATCCAGAGACTGCCCCACCTAGGGATCCATTCCATACACTGACACCAAACCCAGACACTATTGCTGATGCCAAGAAGCACTTTCTACCGGAGCTGGTATAGCTGTCCACTGAGAGGCTCTGCCAGCACCTGACCAATACAGATGTGGATGCTGGCAGACAACCATCAGACTAAGCACAGAGAACCCAACTGAAGAGTTGGGGGAAGGACTGAAGGAGCTGAAGGGGATCACAACCCCATAGGAAAAACCATATCAACTAACCGGACCCCCTAAAGCTCCCAGGAACCAACCAAAGAGTACACATGGAGGGACCCATGGCTCCAGCTGCATACGTAGCAGAGGATGGCATTGTCTGGCATCAATGGGAGGAGAGGCCCTTGGTCCTGTGGAGGCTTGATGCGCCCGTGTAGGGGGATGCTAGGGTGGTGAGGTGGGAGTAGTAGGGTGCGTGTAGGGTGGAGCACCCTCATAGAAGCAGGGGGAGGGGAATGTGATAGGGGGTTTGCAGAGGGAAACAGGGAAGGGGGGATTTGAAATGTAAATGAATAAAGTAACCAATAAAAAAATTAAAAAAGAAGAATTGCAAAAAAAATAGATGTCACTAACATCAACCCAGAGAATTTAGTGACAGCATGATGTTCAAAAATAAGCATGCAAAACTTTAAAATTGTATCATCTTGGTTTTAGATAATAGAAGAGATAATAACACTATAAAACACGTGTGAAACAAACAAACAAAAAGGAGATTTGGAAAGCAGGAAATCATACAGTTGCCACTCATGAAAATGTATAATACACATGAATAATGTAACTAATATAATATTTTACTCCAAGCTGTTGTTTTTGAGAAGGTGATTATTTTCCACTAAATATATTGTACCTGAGATTTCTAGGATATTTTTAAACACCTAGCATGCCTACTAGCTGCACTCAGAATGTTAAAGCATGCTGATAGCTCTAGTAGCTAAGAGCCAGCTGCACTCAGGATGTTAAGGCGTGCTGATAGTTCTAGTAGCTAAGACACACATAAATCCTAGGAAGCCACAATGCTCAAATAAAAAAAATTTACTTGATAATTTTGTATTTATAAAATGTGTCTAACTCCAATATCAGTCCTAACTCTTTTCCATTTAAAGTATTTATTCTCTGCTGTCTGCATCACTAAATGTGCCCCTTAGATCACAGTATTTTGCATTACACAAAGGGAGTGGCTGCTGTCTCCACAACTCCAGTGCTGCCTCTGTCTGCTGCTCTCCCACTTACTGCTAACCGCCTCGTCCTGAATATCACTCCTGCATTTCCTAACCAGGTACATCCGGGACTCATAAACCTGTGTATAGATTATAGACCCCTTAATAGCACAGGTGCCTGTCCATTTGCTATGTTCTAGGAGAGGAAAAATAACACCCAATACAAATAAAATTTGTTGTATACTTTTAAAATTGAAAAAAAATGATTTTTTTCTTAAAAATTAATGTAATGTCATCTTTGTTTTTATGACTAATTTTCATCACAAATGACTTAACTATAGTCATTACCTTCTAGGACAGTGGTTCTCAACTTGTGCATCACAACCCCTTTGAGGGGTCACATAACAGATACTTTGATTATGTTTCATAATAGTAGCAAAATTAGTGCTATGAAGTAGCAACAAAAATACTTTTATGGTCGAGGATCACCACAATATGAGGGACTGTCATTAAAGGGTCATAGCATTAGGAAGGTTGAGAACCACTGGTCTAGATGAAAATGCCTACTCACAGATGCCAGTGAAGGACAATCCAATTGTGTTCTATCAGTTGTAAATGTAATTTTATTAATAAAATAATTAATAAGCATAATTATTAATCATAGCAAAATATTAATTATTAATTATATCAAAATATAATTTAATAGCATTAATTATATTTATTAATTACATCAAAATTATTAGTTATATCAAAATATAATTAATAGTTTATAATTATAATTATAACAAAATGTAATTAATAATTATAAATATATAATCATTCTGTATTCACTTATAATGTTTAGCACAAAAATGCATGTAATATAACAATTACATTATTTTTCAATAATGTATTTTATATCTAGAAGGACAATTCAGTATTTTGCTGTAATTATTTGTGAATTATTAAGTGTTAATTTCATGTATCTGTGTGTGGCTTATTCACACAAATATTTAACTCCATGATAGCTTTTTCATGAAACTGCACATATTTCCAGGTTCACTTCTTTTTTTGTTGGTTTTCTTGGTGCATTTTTTTAGGGAAGATAAGCATAACTTGTCAAGCATGATCAGTGGACTTTCTGAAAACAAAGACCAACTTAGCATTACTATAAAATGTATCAAAGCAAAGGCAAATAGGCAGATTTATATCACATGCAAAATCCAAACCCATACTATTAATGCAGTAACTGTATCCTCCCAGTTTAAAACCAGTACCTACTTATGGATTTACATATAAAACCAAATGCCTCGTGTTCCTAAATTCATAATGATTATTTTGTAAATGTGTAATTTCATCAGGTTGCTACTGACTGAATAAAATTGACTCCTTAAAATCTAGCCAGAGTCCAAAAGGAAGGACAATGGGCTGAGAAGAGAGGTCTGAGGAAAACTGCCAGAAGACTAGAAAGACCATAATGAAGGAGAGGAAAGAGAGTACGGTGGCCTGTTGGGATCTCACCATGTCTGGTGGCTGGCAACACTTAAAGTCTGAAGGAACCTCAGAGAAGAGGGGGGTAGAATGACTGTAAGAGCCAGAGGACCAGGACACTGCTAAGAGACTATCTCTTCAGTGTAAGACAGAAAATCTGTACCCATGAAATCACTACAATATGGCAGCCTAATCAGGACCTGAATTATAATACAACCGGTGAGCATGCTAATGAACTCCATGGTCCCAGCCCTAGATGAAGAGCGACAGGTAGTAAATGGCTACAGAAAGGAGATTCAATTTTCCCCAGGAATAAGCCCCGTAAGTGGTTATCCCTAAAAACATACACATAGAAGCAACACAAAATAGATTCAGCAGGTTTTATTTATATATGTATATGAATGTAAATGTAGAACACTAATAAGTAAAGAAAAGAAAAAACTCTAGATTCTGCTGTCATGTTCCCTTAGAATAGATGTCTCTACCTCCCTCCCCAACCTCTACCTGACAGTGCATTCTACAGGAGATAAAGAGAAGTAGGATACCAATCTATGCCCTGCCCACACAAGCTCTTTCTTTTCTAAGTTTCTAAACTCAACTTCTCTTGCCCATATTAACAGCAAGATGGGGGAAGAACAATTCAACATTCTGAACTGATGGTTTTATTTTGTTTCAACCTTGAAATAGTAAACAAGAAAACAAACAAACAAAAAAAATCAGTAGGAAAGATAAAATAGTCTGTCATCACACACGTTGGCTTTATCATTTTGATTTTTAAAGACTACTTTAAGAGATGCAGTTTCCCTAGACATCAACCCGGGATGTCCAGCGAGTGTTGGTAGAATCTGATTCTTACGGGGATGGGTCGCACAGCACAAGGACACAGAAAGACAGGTATGTGACAGCTTTAGTGCAGGACTTTTTAAAAACAATCAGCTCTCTGTTCTTTGTCTTTTGTCTTGGGGATTCTAAAATAATTTCTTTCATGGGAGAAGGACTGCTTCATTATTTCTTCTATAGACAATTCAATGTTTTTCAGTATTTTATTGTTCTTTAGGAATTGAAATTTTATATTGTCTCATTTTAAGTTGTAAAGTCCATTTTTCATCTCTGTAACTTTTCCTATTATGTTTGGTTTTGGCTATACTTAGAATCAAACTGATTAATATAATTATGCCCCAAACAACATGGGTTGTGAGAGATAGGCCTTATTTTTAAGACTAAAAGCACCTCTGCACATGTCTGTACGTGGTTAATGTTGAATAAATGAAGAATGCCAAGGAAAAAACTGTAATATATTGGTGCCCAAACCCAAGAAAAATTATTTTATATGAAACATTACAACTTTGATTATCAAGGGTTTTTATTTATAATTTATATAATAAAATATGTATGGTATAGCAAATCACTAGGGTCAACAAGTGTGACCTTCTTGGACCTGGATATTATTTTTGTGTACCATACAAAATACCTGTTACACACAAAGTATATTATCAACAATATCTGTGCTGATAAAAATGACTTCCAAATATTGTATCAACTCTTATGCTATGAAGTCATTGCAACTAATAATGATTCAAAGACTATTAAACTAATTGCAATTTAAAAGCTTATCTTGCAGTGCTTAAGTTGAAAACCATTCTGCTTCTTCGCACAATGAACCATCAGTTCTGTTTACCTGTACTTAAGACCACCTACATTCAAATGACAAATACTGTGTATAACTCATATTTAAGAGATGAACAAAATTCCTGGTTAAAATAATGAAAGCTAATTCTGCATGAATATTAAATTGTGGTGTTGTGACCACTGATTATTCTACTCTACTTCTAGATATTTTTTGAAATATTATATCCTGTTTTTCTAAAAGTCCTTATGATACATACATTGCATTTAGTGTGCCAACAATTGAGAGAATTAAGGTACAAAAAGTCAATGAAGGTTCTATGCTAATGAAGGTACAGACCCAGCATTGGAGCCAACTGCAGTCTGCCATTATTATGTGTATAATTAAACAGTAGACATATTATCTCACCCCCTGGATTAGCAGTCCTTCTCATTGAAGAGAACACATAGAAATGGGGTTTCTTTGTTACCTGGATAAAAGACCAATTGTCTTTAATTCTCTTCCAGTGACAGCCTACACTGATTACAGGCTTTTCTTTTCCTAGCATACCCGAGATGATATTTTCTTTTCAGTCTCTAATTATTTGCAATTCCTTAAACTCGGGATTATTGAAAATCTGTCACCAATATTTTCTAGAATATTGAATGAATTGAACAAATATCTGAATGTGATCAAATGCTACTCACCATTTGTAGGTCTGTCTGTTGGCATTCTAGACTGTACCAGAACAATCATATCTACGCTACACCAGCACAGCATTGTTACTTTAATATCAGCATTTTCAGTTCTCCACAATTAAAAAAATGTATAATTCTCTTTGAAATGCCATGGAAAGTTATCAATTATCCAACTAAAATAATGTCTCACCTTCTAAATCTTCTTTCTCAAAATGTGTTTTGAGAATAGAACGTGTTCCACCTCTATCCACAATGGCTTCTTCATCATTTCTCTATAGCATGAAGAAAAATATTAAAGAAATATAAGTATACATAGACTCTTAATTTCAAAATGTTAGCCTTAATATGATCTACTATTTGGAGATTTAGTCTACCAGATTAGCAATTGTTGTATAAAAAAGAAGCTAAAATAAATTTGGTCATATATTCAGAGTAGTAAGCTCTTTGATTTAACATTGACAAGCTCATGCATTCTTATTGGCATTATTTGTTAGGGAGATGAAAAGATTAAAACAAATCTTGTGAATTTAGTAACAGTCATTTTAATCCCTGATAAAGAGCTCCTATTAACAGGATCACATTTTTAAGACTACAAGAAAAATATGAAAATCATTAGTATTGACACTACACATGTTATGGCAGGGTGAATTAATTCCACTTCCATTAAAAATTGATCTAGTCCCTTGAAAGCAATTAGTAGGCAATTATTAGATAAATGAAAACTCTATAATTACTTTGCTTCAGTGTGAGACACCTTATTGAACAAGATTATAAATTATTATCATGTGATTAAGTCTCCATTTAGTTTCCATATATATTTCCAGTTTAGAATGACTGGATAGATACTGCATATATGAACATTGTACACATACTTAAAATATACTAAATAATTTGGTATTCAGCAAAATAATGGATAAAGTATTTAATATAATCAAGTTGACCACATAGGATGAAAAATTACAAAATAGTGAATACAGTGAAACTATTTCCAACTTTATATGCTCAAGAATATATACAAAAAATGATTTTAAATGAACACTGAACATAATAGAAGAAACACTCAAAAGAATGAAGCTTCTGAGATCCAGTTCTAAGTCAACTCCAGTACATGACTATCTAAAATGGAAAAAAATCTTTAAACAACAGTGAGTGCATTGTAAAAGAGAAGAACCTTTTTTCCCTCTATCTACATAAAAACTTTGAATCATCAGATATTTGTAACAACGTTATTTCATTGAAAAAAACAATCTTGGACTGAACCTAGTAACATGTTATTATCCCTGAGCTGGAACCCTTAAAGTCTATAAGGACAAATGGACATGGGACACACATGACAGAACTTAATTGCCAAAGACAAAGCAGGTATGTTTAGCATGAGGACAACAAAATCAAAGCAGTAACAACAGGGCCCTGATGCACACAGAACTAGGATGCATGCTACTTGATCATGGAGTTCTAGAAGGAAAGCAAATGGACATCTACTAAATTCTTATTTGATATATCTGAATGAAGAAGTTCAAGGCTAAGTCTGGAATTTTCTAACTAGTCCAAATGTCTAAGTGGGAACATCAAAACAGTGACTCCATTTTTTCTGAGATCTAGTGGGAAGATCAGGAGAGTTGATGTATGTCAGAGATATTTTAAGAAAGAAGGAACTGTTGAGTGAAGAAGTTACTACTATGTAGCTTGGGGGTTGGGTCACAGGTTGTCTCATTTTCTGGATTAACAAAGGGAGTAATATGAAAGAAATGAACCTCAGATGAAACACCCAATCTACATGTGTCACATATTACATAGTAACTCATTAGCAGTTATAATTTTATGTTTTATCATTAATTTAAGTTGAAAGGCAAAAGTATTTAAATGTACTTTGAAAATTATATTTTCATTGATTTTATAAGTCCTTTTATATAGATCATCATAAATAACTACTTCTGTGAACTTTAATTTAAGATGGCTAAGGCAAAGGGTACTAAGAGAGAAGCACCAACATATCTACTATTTCCCTTTAATAAAGTACTAAAGGCAGCTAAAACTGTAGAAAGAGATCATAGCAACAGAGCTTATTTTCAGTTGACTTTTCTGATTTGTTTACTAACTCCTTAGAAATATTTTCAGAAAATTTGGTGCTAGATTGGTAGAGGGAATGGTTATTGTCTGATGAACTGTTTCTATGCAATGAAGAGTGATGCAAAACAGCCTGGAGACAACACAGCTAGGTTCATAAATGGGAGGAAGAGTACTGAACACTATTCCATTTTGTATTCAGTAAACTTTAAATGTTCTCATGTTCATGAAAATAATCAAATTATTTACATTTACAAATGCTTTGTAATTTCAGCAAATAATCTCAACAGTGTGGCATCCAATTCATACAAATGTACTTGCCCTTAAAATAAAAGATTATAGATGTATTCCACCTAACAAGATCAACTTTTGTGTGTTTTACATGTGCAAAATCTATAGTAAAGAGACATGTTTTAGTCTAATGTCTTCTGTCTTACTAATATATCCAAGAAATATCAAGAAAGAAATATACATACAAATAAGAAAAAATTAGATAAAAATGAAAATAAAGTATTTATAGGATATTGGTATATTCTTTATTAAAATATTTAGGATGTTTCTTTTTTATTTATTTATTTTTTTATTTTTTATTTTTTGATACTTTATTTACATTTCCAATGTTTCCCCTTTTCTAGGTCTCCTCTTTGGAAACCCCTAATCCCCTCCCCATCCCCGCCTCTATAAGGTTATTCCACCTCTCATCCACCCACCCACCCATTCCCATATTCCCACCTTGACATTCCCTTTTACTGGGGCCTCTAACACCCTCAGGCCCAAGGGCCTCTCCTCTCCCTGATGGCCATCGAGGTCATCCTCTGCCACATATGTGGTCCGAAC
>CM052701.1:105747252-105780900 GCA_028551405.1 Uromys caudimaculatus
TCTTTTGTGACTGAGTTACCTCGCTCAGGATGATATTTTCAAGTTCCATCCATAAGAAGAAGCAGAGGGCTAATGTCCAAAATATATGAAGAACTCTAGAAGCTAACCTCCAAAAAAACCAAACAACCCAATCAAAAAATGGGGTAAAGAACTAAACAGAAAATTCATAACAGAGGAGTCTCCAATGGCTGAGAAGCACATAAAGAAATGTTCAAAGTCCTTAGTCATCAGGGAAATGCAAATCAAAACAACTCTGAGATTCCACCTCACACCAGTCAGAATAGCTAATCAAAAACTCAGGTGACAACACATATTGGTGAGGATGTGGAGAAATAGGAACACTCCTCCATTGCTGGTGGGATTGCAAACTGGTACAACCACTCTGGAAATTAATCTGGAGGTTCCTCAGAAAACTGGAAATAGATCTACCTGAAGACCCAGCTATACCACTCTTGGGACTATACCCAAAAGATGCTCACCATGCCACGGGGGCACGTGTTCCACTATGCTCATAGCGGCCTTATTTGTGATAGCCAGAAGCTGGAAACAACCCAGATGTCCCACAATGGAAGACTGGATACAGAAAATGTGGTCATTTACCCAGTGGAGTACTACTCAGCTGTTAAGAAGGAGGACGTCAGGAGTTTTGAACGCAAATAGATGGAAATATCATCCTATGTAGGGATTATTTTATAAATTCATCTTCTAATACTATTTTTTGGGGGGAAAAAAAAGCATAGCAGAGTATCTGGCATTAGTTTATGCTTAATGTGTTTTCAGAGAAACACGTTAACCTGAATAATATTTGTCCTTATCACTACTATTCTATCAATAATAATTATTCTGTTACTATTATTAATCACTATAATTGTTGATACATTTTTCTACTCTCCAGATCATAAACAACATTTTATTTGTCTTGGAAATTTTTCTTTTGATTGTCCTAATCTATTTTTAGAGTTCTTAAATTAATAAATCATAATTCATTTACCACTAATTTTTATTTTGAAACACTTAACACATGTAAAAATCTTGTTCAATTAAAAGACATAATTGCCTTCAAAGATTTCATACCTGAAGGGATAAGATATGGCAACTATGTGTTATACTAGAAGCTGGCTAAACATAATAAATGGTGCATAAAAAAAGTACTAATCCCACTAATTTATAATAAAACCTAGTATTATAGGATAGACAAAATAATCAGGATAAATAACAAAATTCCAGATAGAGGGCAAGACTTATGCAAAAGAATAGACTTATCAGTGACTGCAAGGTAGAAAATTTCTGCTACTTTCAATTTGACATTAATTTTTTCATGTATCACAAATGATTATAACTAATGGATGAAAATTCATTAACACAAACAACTTTACTGTTACATATATGGAGTTAAAGTATATTCAAGCCCACAACAGAACGAGAACTAAAGTCTGGTTTTCTGGTTGTTATACAAATCAAACCACTAAAGGATTCTGAATCTGTATTCTGAGTTCTTAGTTCTCTGACTCTTCTCACTGTGGTATACAATTGCAGTTATATTAACTATCAATCACTGTAATCTTAATAACCTCTGTGCACATATAGAACATGTGTTAATATAGAACATATATAATCTCAGTATACTTCTAAACAGATAAGTATTCTGAGACTCTGGACTAATATGCTTTCCCAGGGACACTCTGCTATATGTATTCAGGTTTGGTTTGTGTTTTTCAAACAATAGGTTGCCCTAGTTAGGCTATATCAAGTAGAAAGTCTGTAATGGTAAGCAACACCCACGATTTACAGAGCAGCTATTGCAATACCAGAGCTGATGGTTTTATATGTATTATTTCTAGTGGAGAGGAAATCAGAAAAAAAGGGATATAATGAAAGCTAAGACGTATTGTTGGACCACTTCCATGGAGTCTTCCATGACTATTGCAGTTACCCCGTCCTATGCCACCCTATAAATTTGGATGTATCTAACCTGCAACAGTGACTGACAGCAGTAGCCCTAGAGCTAGGCTTCCTGGATAATGGCAATTTTAATCTCTGCTAAACTACTTAATTTCTCTTGTATCCTACTATATATAAAGTAGAATTTATGTGATAATGATGATTTAAATTGACTTTAAATAAATACATGAATATATATCACATCTTTACCAAATTCAGTATGAATAATGACTATAATGAATATTAATTAACCTAGGAAGTTATTGAACACCTTGGTCAGTTACAACAATGTTTCAAGGAGTAAGTCAATTGACTCTCAACACCACACTAGAGGTCTCCATAACAGTATCCCAATTTAACAGAGGTATTACTGAGGGAAATGGTGTTGAATAACCTTTTTAAAGATAAAAACAAAAGTCAGGAAGATGAAAATATGAAAGTTAATCAAATCCAGGTCTAGGTACTCAGAGGTTAGCTACTGTGCTTGTACTGCCTTCCCCTACAATGTCTAAAGATCTCAGGGTACTTGCATAACCTTTAACTGAAGCTGGATATAAGGATGGATAAATTGAATATAGTGTTTATAATTATATGAAGCATATTTGCAATATACTTCACTGGATCCTACTGTTCACTTTTTAAATGCAGGAGTTTAATGAAATATCCAGTTTTTAAACTTGGATTCTTACTAATGCTCCTATATTATTTTTAAAGACTTGAAGTAAAGGGTCCCTAGATCTCTAAATGTCTATTACCTGCTTCTTAAGAAAGAAAATAATACTCCAACTTTGAATATCAATAGTAAATTTACATAGTAAATATATATTTTTATAATTAAAGTAATATGAAATAATACATAGTATAAGCTAGAGTAAAATTGTTGGTGATAGTGAATTTTCACCCATTAGGTGTAATCATTTTTAATTCATGAAAAAAGTCTTAGTAGCTACTCAAAGCACAAGCTTTCTTCAAGGAAAAAGTCTATAATCCTAAAAGAAGTATTGGAAGTGTGCTAGACCTTTATCTCATCTAGTCCTTACCTTATCTCTTTCCCAAGCAATATTAAATATCAAGGAATAAGAACAACTCAAAGAAATTTTTAAAAGTCTTTGATTATATGCTTGCTATTGTTTTACAAATAAAGTTAAAGACTCACCTGATTCTGATTTCATTTTCACACTAAGATTTCAAGCAGATTTGACCTTTTTTCTGTGGGTTCTGTAGATCAGATTTGGATTCTCATGCTGGTAAGGCAAGTAGTTTACCAACTGTGCCATCTCTGCAACCTCAGAAAACTTTTACTTCTGACATACTTGGTATAGAAGCTATATTTAAAAGAGTATTAGATTTTAACTTTTCAATACAGAAGACACTTTCTTAGGTCTAGTACCAAAGTTACATCCAAGCTCTGATGCACAAATGAATTGATAAAGGATTTTTATTTATCTTTCCTGTTATTCTTGGGCAACCTGAAAACCTCTGATGTGTGGGGTAATATTACCTTAAACATAATATTAATATATTAAATAGATTATTATTTCTAAGTAAACAAAAAGCCAAGCTAAAATAGCCAGTGGCTTATTATTAGAATAGTAATTATTATATCAAATTTCTCTAAAACAAAGTTCTTTTAATCCAAATACTTGCCACAGTGACATAAGTATTCACTGTACTAAATGATCTCACTACATTGCCCTTGGTTAGGAAGTGTCAAAAACAAAGCCAAGGCTAAATCAGATTACCTACCAATAAAACAGAGCTACACTGGGGGCAAGCAGGAGGTCTTTTAGGATATGAAACCTGGAACTTCTGAGTGCCTGGGGGAGACTGAGTAATGCTCTCATGTGCAATTTTGATAAAGAATTTTATTAAAATCCTTCATTTTGTTTCTACCCCCTAGTGGGTCAACTAACTGCTAAATCTACTCAGGAATTTAATTTTCATTCCCAGAGTCTCAAAAGAGCTAGAGTTCTTAAGATGACTTCAGAACCCAGGAGCGGCTCTTCTGTTCTTTATTTCATTCTTCCCCAGAAGTGAGATCAGGAGAAAACAATCTGTTCTTAGTTCGAAAATCATAATGTAATGCTCAAGACTGTATGGTTCTATGTGCTAGGCTCGATGGTTCTAAGAAACCTCTCCTGTGGTGGATGGTTCCAGTTACTCCAATAGGCTAAAGCTGAGCTGGGATATTATGCGTTGCTCAAGTATACCATTCTTTCTGCCTCCTACCTTTTACTGTGCAACTCCTCTCTGAAGACCTCTCCTTCCTCTACATCTACACCTACACATATTTATTTAAACAGAGATTCATAAGAAAACAGTCAACAATTATCCCTCAGTCTAGCTTATTTCTCATAAAATGATTATCTCTAGCTCCATCCATTTTCATTGAAATGACCTGATTTTGTTCTTTATGGCTGAGTAAATCAATACTGTTTGTAGATACAACAAATTTGCTCATCAATTTATCTATTAAGAAACATCTAAACTAATATCATCCATATTATATCTGCATTAAAATACCATAGTGAAGCCCATTATCATGTACAATGAATATATGCCAGTAATATGAATAAACAAAATCAATTTGCCAAATACCAGAGCATTACTAATTTGCACACTCCATGCCATGAACTACTACAACTGCTTTAGTACATAAACTCATTCAACATTCACAAAACTTTGAGGATCACCTTTCCATGGTTACAAATAAAGACTAGTGATCATATACCTGAGTTATCATACAGCTGAGTTTGAACTAGTAAGAGGCTATCACCAACTAGGTATTTAAGCACAGTATATATGGCCTCTTACATTAGCTCAGCTATTACAAACTAGAATCAATTTGTAACTCAGCCTGTATTGCTTTAATTGAAGGTTTTAATAGAATATATAAAGCACTTTGAAGGCACTACTGGGCAAAATGCCCAGCTTGGGAGTGGAAAATAGAGGATTTGCATCTGTTCTATGTTCTACCCACCTCTCTGCTATTTTCAGCAAGCACGTTGATATAAAACAGAACAGAGTAACACCTACTGTCCATCAGTCAGAAGCAAACACCTGCTTCCATTATAGTTTCTCCCAGTCCCCTTCCTCAGAGCCTGAGGTGACCAATTTTCCAGCGCGTTTCATCAGATCTCCATATTTTCAGGCAGATGATGTGGTGGACATATGTGATCCCAGCAATTGGGAGACCAGGTCAAAAGAGTGACAAAGTTTCAGCTAATCTGGGAACTGCCCTATACAGGGAGACCCGGTCTCAAAAATTTAAAACTCTTAGAATTTAAAATCCTATGTATGCACTCAGATATTTGTTGTTCCAAGTACAGCTCAGATCATCCAGTTACAGTCATATTCTCCCATACTTGCTGCTCCATACCTATTGAATATTCATACCTCACCTGGGATTACAGCTCTGTCCCTAATCTAAACATGAGTCTCTGGTTGTCTGCCTTAGCTGCCTGCAAGGGACTAGGATGAACAGACCTTAAAACCAATTAATGTTGGGTTATAAATATAGAACTATTTTTTTGATACAGGGTCTTTCTATATAGCTCAATCTGGCCTTGAATTCTCAATCTTCTTGTCTACCAAAAAATTGCACTCTGCAAAATTATTAATGTATCTCTAAGTCTACCTTGGACTTCTCTAATCTGACGAAAGGTTTGTGGGTGGAAAGGACAGTAGTGATGTGTAACCCACACTACAGTTAGATTGTAACAAACCACTTTTGAAGAGTCATCCCAAAATATCTACATGAACTATGCATTTCTCATTCATACCTTGACAGGATTAAATGGTTTTTCTTTTCTGTTAAATACAATATCCTACAGATGATCAGCTTTCTCATAATATTCTCTGAATTAAAGAAGTAGGCAATTATTTATGAACAACTTATCTTTAGAAAATTTTAGGATGTATGACACACATTGTAAAATAGTACAGATACTGTAAAAAGATGACCTCTTGCTCCTAAGAAGATTAGCAATGAACTTTGCTGTTCAAAGTTCAAAACCATCTTGCTAAGCAGGAAGAATGGTTGGCATTCCATTTAAATGTCTGTAGCACTCTGACTGGTTTTACTTTTCGGTGCAATATGTTTTGACACAGTAACAGAGACATTTGCCTGATTTGCAACAGTAATAACAATTCTAAGACTTCCTTCATGTAGTAAAATTAATGGTATTTAAGTGTTGCTAAAGAAAATAACCAAATACTTTATGGTTTGGTTCTTCTAAACAGCCAAAAGTACAATAAAACTATAGCAAAATGCTGTGAAACCAAGGCCTAGAGGAATCCTGAAGCCATGCCAAGAAACAGAATGTACTCCTAGTGACTAATACATGCAAATACTGGAAATAAATTCTAACAGATTAAACAGGTTTTGTAGCAACTAAAAGGTATACTCAAATCTTCCAAAATTAATCAAGCTTAAGAATATGGCAGTCTTCCCAACTAATAAGAATGTAAGCTGCTAAGTAGCCAAAATAACATATAAATTATATCCAGTATCAGTAGGAAGAATGTTTTAAATGTGTTTTTAATTAAAAAAGAGAAACAGCCCTTAACTGAATTTATTCACTGTTTCAGGCTTTGTCTAATGTATTCATTTTTTGTTTTGGTTTGTTTTGGTTTTTCGAGACAGGGTTTCTCTGTGTGGCCCTGGCTGTCCTGGAACTCACTCTGTGGACCAGGCTGGCCTCAAACTTAGAAATCCCCCTGCCTCTGCCCCAAGTGCTGAGAAATGTATTCATTTTTAATACTACATTTTTCACCCTCATGAGAAGTTAAGTAAGTCATTGTCATGCTATAGAACTGTGAAGTCAATATTGTCCTCTTGAGGAATGTTTTAACATTCATCTTCTTTTGATAACAAACTTAATAAACAGATTTGATAGTTCTCTACAACTGACTCAGAAGTATGGATCATTAAAAATGGATAAAATACAATTCTTTTAAAAATCTGAAGGTTGACCACATAATTCTGTTGTGTTGAGAATGCAAGTCTGAGGAAAGTCTACACTAAAGAAAACTTAAATGAATTTAAACTTGGGAGGTTTCATTTATATGCACACACACAAACACACACACACACACACACACACACATACAGAGAGAGAGAGAGAGAGAGAGAGAGAGAGAGAGAGAGAGAGAGAGAGAGAGAGTTTAAAACAAATAGAGTTTCAATACAAAGCAAATATATAAATCCAATGTTTTAAGGATTTTCTTAATTTATAGTTTGATGGAGTAAAATCTTTCTGCTTGAAAATGAAAGTGAACAAATGTCAAATCTCTCTGGGTCAAAAAAATCTTCAAGACACTTAGAAGCCACAAGCCTCCTTTATGTAAAACAAATTCACTATCAGCTTTCAGATGTGGTTAATGCCTTAGCAGAAATGTGTGTTGAAAGCTGCAAGAGCACCACAGGATCTGAGAAATGATTTAACAATGGCTTTAAAAGATGTCCCAGAATGAAATACTGATTTCAGGATTTAGCCTACACCCTGGACAAGCGTGCTTCCACTGCTATGTGGTTCAGCACAGTGCTAGCACACGGATTACTATGATTAAATCTCAGATAACAACCAAATTGCAATACATATCTATAGGCAGATGATGATCAAGGATTATTTTCAGTTCAATTCATTTATGTTATTTTTATCATTTCAAGTAAATCCGGATCTAATCAGGATTAATCTATAAAAAAATTTAAAGAGCCATAAACATTGTTTCTAATCACCCAAAGTATATCTTCCTTTATTCCCCATCTCTATCCCAAAAAAAGGACTAAAGTAAAAACAAACTCATACATATACGCAAACCCTTCTTAATTTATATTTTACCCATTACCATAGTTATCACCTTTTCAAATATCCAAATGAAAATGAGTTAATAAGTAATTATGTTGATTAATATATTCCAAAGGACTATGATCTAGACAAATCAACAACCTTAAATACCATAGCATCACAGTTCACAAGTGCATACCTCTTGACTTAGAGATTGGAAATGTTCACAGGCTCCAGGCTGCATGACCTTTCTATTTCCAGAAATCCCTAAAAGATCACACATTTCCTGTCTTATAAAAAAATAAGTAAATAAATAATCTCAGCCATCTCTGTCTCTCAGCATCTACAGGGCTAGTGAAGAAAAAGATCAGATAGCAGATCTGTTCATCAGAATCTATTTAAATCGTCATCAAAATATCGGATCTCATGCACTGTTCATCATCCCCTCTGTGCAGTTACCAACACTGCATACTAAGAGACGCTGACACAGTGGTGTCTGCTGCTGCTGTTAATGCTGTCTGAAATAGCCAGCTTACTGCTTGGAGCGGTTCTGCACCATCCAGAGTCAGACACAGACTTCAGGATCCCACTGCTGCTATTACACAGATTTACACCCTATGAGTGCTTCATTTCCTATCAGTACTTTTTAAAATAAGCAATGCTGTATTTATTAAGTATTCAATATGCTTGTTTGATGGGAGATATATATACGATTATAATATAGAATATTTATTAAATTTTCCTTGGGGGCAGAGGAACAAGAAGTGTAAAGATGAACAGGAAATCTATTGGGGTGAGCTCTGAAGGAGTAGAGGTGGACATGGTCAAGATATATTGCACACATTTGTGAAATTGTCAAAAGAAATACATTTAAAACATCATTTAAGGAAAGAAATCTGGGGAGGTGAGACAGTTCAGTGTTGCTGCCAACACTATAAAGCAGAGTTTGATCTGCAGGGGCCCTAAGGTGGAAGGAGAGAACCCTCAGCAACTTGTCCTCTGACCTTCACATCCATGCCATGACATGCTCTCGCCACACACACAAAATAAAAAAAAAAAAAAAAAGGAAATAAATGCAGAGACCCATAACCAAATGTTATGCAAGGAGTGAGAGACTTTGGAACACTCGACCCTAAATGATATGTTTCTATCAAATCCCTCTCATCAGGGCTCAGGCTGCTGAGGAAGAGGTAGAAAGAGTGTAAGAAGGGATAAAGGACACTAAGAAAACAAGGCTCGCTAAGCCAACAAGATCAAAGAAAACTCATATGAACTCGAAAAACCTGAGGCAGTACACCAGGGACTGCACCAGTCTGCCCCACGTCCTTTGCATATACCTTATAGTTTCTAAGTCAGTGATTTTATGAAACTCCCAATTATTGGAACTGGTGGCTCTCTGATTTTTGTGCCTTCTCTTGGGCTCTTTTCCTTCTGTTTGTTCTGTCCAATGCCGATGTGTTGGCTTTTGCTTTGACCTTTATTTTATTATTATCCCTTAGAAGTCTGATTTCTAATGAGAAATAAAACAACTGGATCTGGAGGAAAGGCAATATGAGGAGGAACTGGAAAGAATAGAGGGAGGGGAAATGTAATCAGAATATGTGAGGAAAAAAATCTGTCATCAATTAAAAAAAGAAATACATTTTTAAAAGTAAATTAAAAAGAAACAAGTAGTGGCCATTGGATGTTGTTGCTATTGTTATTATGAATTGATTAAAGATTCTTAACTCATCTTTCCACTTATTCCCAAAAAGAAAAAGAATATTAGGTTCTTAGTAATCTGATCCATACTCTTCTTTTAGGAAATTACTGTTTTCAGCTGTACAAAATTAGACAAGGACTCAATATTTTGACTCTGCACCTAAGAAAACATCATAGGTACACAAGGGTGGTTCATTTGGGTAGTGCTTATCTTCATAATCACATATGTATTCATCTTTTGAGGCTTGTCATCAATAAAGCCATGCCATAAAGCCATGCCTTGTATGTTCGTTCTTTACATGTAGAGAATAGTGAATATTTGTTTGATCAGATACTAAATATGTGCCAGGGAGATTGAACACCACAAAAAAATTAACTCCACAGACATGGAGATAGTTAAATAAAACAAATGGAGATGTTAAATGGGCTTCTTTTGTTTTCATGGCATAATTAAAGAGCAATTGGATCAAAGGCAGGGCATCCTCCCTAATCTGGGGGATCAGAAAGGGTCTCCCCAGTACTACTAAAGGCTAGATGACTTGGAGACGTCAGAATTGAGAAACAGTGAATACAATATGTTTTACACATTAAAGTGCAAGGTTAAGGACCCAGCATGAGAAGCCTTGGTTGCCCTAGAAAGAATTTGAACTTTGGCCTTAGCAGAAGGAAATTCATCTATATAACCAGTCTAATAGTTTTAGATTGCTCTAGTTCCACTATGGACAAATAATTATATAAATAAAACCAGATGAAAATAGACAAGTTAGTATGATGCTACTTAACTTTATCATTACATAATTAAGGCCTAAACAAAGTGACATTAGGTACATGGCTTGATTAATAGAGATAGAATTGAGAAACTGATATGAGAAAAGAAGGAAATTCTCACCCCTGCCTACAACCTATTCTTTCTCTCTTGCCTGATGTTTTTACAGTTGATCCTTTTCCTGAGTTCCCCATCTGATCCCCTCCCCCACCCAGTTCCCTCCAGTCATCCACCTCCTACATGCAGACATGGGGGAACTAACCCAAGTTGAGAACCATCCTATAGGCAAGAACCAATTCCTGACACTATTAATCTGTTCTGCCTGTAGCCAGGAGCCTAGCACAACTATCCTCTATCAGGCTTCCCCAAGCAGCCAGTGGAAACAGATGCAGAGACCCACAGCCAAACATTAGATGGAGTCTTGTGGAAGAACTTGGACTAAAGGACCTAAAGAAGAAAGGACCTCCACAGGAAGACAACAGAGTCAACTAACCCAGACCCCTGGAAGCTCCCAGAGACTGAACCACCAACCAAAGAGCAAGCATGGGCTGGGCCTAGACTCTCTGCCCCCATATATATGTAGCAGATGGGTTCCCCAACAACTGGAGCAGGGGGCTGTCCCTGAATCTGATGCCTGCCTATGAATTCCTTACTGGGCCTGTCTTGTCTTCCCTCAGTGGGAGAGGATGCATCTAGTACTGTAGAGATTTGATGTGCCAGGGTGGGGTGATACACAGGGGTAGCCTCTCCTTCTCAGAGGACAAGAGGATGAGAGATGGGGGAGGAGCTGAGTAAGAGGGTACTGGGAGGAAAGGAGGGGCTGATATTGGGATGTAAAGTAAATAAATGAAAAAAGGAAGGAAAGGAAAATGTCAAGGTGTATTTCTAATTTCCTATGTTATTGTATATCTCATTTTATAACCAATGTATTTTCACCACATTATTCTCTGGGGGTTGCTATTTTCATTTATGTGTTTCATTATTTTAATATATTAACTGGCACATCCAAGAGCATATGGCAACATGAGTTGGACCTGATTTTGTTTTGTTTTATTTTTAAGAAGCTTGGATAAGAAAGGAGGTGAATCTGGGAGGAGAAGATGGGAGAGTGAAAGTGAATGATATAAAAACACATTGTATGAGATTCTCAAAAAACAAAAGCATCCTGGGTGAGGAAACCCAGTGCCAAAAGGACATGCATGGTATGTACTCTCTTATAAGTGGATATTAGCCATAAAATACAAGTACCATGTTACACTCCACAGACCCAAAGAAACTAAAGAAGAAGGAAGGCCCAAGAGAGGAAGCTTGAATCTCACTTAGAAGGGGGAATAAAATGGAGGGAGGGAACTGGGAGGGAGGAGGGATGGGGAGGGGAATGGGGGATCAGGGTCAGGTGTGGGAAGGACAGGAGAGATGACCAGATGGCCACGAAATGAATGGAAATCTGCAACTGACCTAGGTGAGGAGGTGGGGGGCATCTCCAGGACGAGACAGAGACCTCGGATAAGGGAGATGCCCAACAATCAGTGGGGGTAACATTAGCTATGACTACACTGGGAATATGGAACCTGAAGAGGCCACCTTCTGTAGCCAGGCAGAAACCCCAGGGGAGCAATAGAAACACCAACCAACCCACAAAACTTTCAATGAAAATTTATCCTTTCTACAAGTAATGAAGGCACGCGGGGGAGGGGGAAAGAAACTGAGGGACTGGTCAATCAATAACTGGCCCAACTTGAGACCCATCCCATGGGCAAGCGTCATTCCCAGACACTCTGTTATGCTTGCAGACAGGAGCATGTTGTCCTCTGAGAGGCTCTACCCAGCAGCTGACTCAGACAAATACAGACACCCACAATCACAGTGAATGGAGCTTGGGCATTCGGATGGAAGACAGGAGGAAGGATTGCAGGCCCAGAAGGGGATAGGAACTCCACAGGAAGACCAACAGAGTCAACTAACCTGAACCCTTGAGGCTCTCAGAGTCTAAATCACAAACCAAAGAGCATACACGGGCTGGACCTAGGCCTTCTCGCTCATATGTAACACATGTACAGCTTGACCATGATGTGGGTCTTGAACAACTGGCATGTGGGCTATCCCTAAAGCTGTTGCCTGTATGTGACATATGTTCTTATATCTGGGCTGTCTTGTCTGGCCTCAGTGGGAGAGGAAGCACCTAACCTTGCAGAGACATGAAGTGCCAGGGTTGGGGGTATACCCAAGGGTCCCCACCCACTCAGAGAAGAAGTGAAGAGAGTGAGGATTAAGGGAGAGGGTGACACCGAGGGGGGCAGTGAGTGGGATGTAAAGTGAATAATTACAAAAATTAAATTCAAACAAACAAACAAACAAAAACACAAAAACGAAAGCAAGGTCAGAGGTTTTGTGGCTGGGCTGGTATCCCATTCCCTCCATTTGAGGCCTTGTGTGGTTACAGAGGATGGCCTATGCAGGCTCTACGCCCCCCATTACTAGAGGTCTTTGCTACTGTCACCCTAGTAGATTCCATGGAGCTTCCATTACATTAGGTTTCTACCTCACTTCCAAAATGCCCCCCAATTCCAGTTGTCTCTCCTAGTATTCTCTCCTCCCACCCGTCCACTCGGTCCCTCCCATTCCTATCCCTACCTGTCCCCAGGCCACTCACAAAAGCCATTCTATTTCCCCTTCCCAGAAAGATCCTGTGTCTCCACTTCAGCCTTCCTTGTTCCTCAGCCTCTCTTGGTCAGTTGATTTTAGCATGATTATTTATTTACTTTATAGCTGATATCCACTTACGCTGCCTGCAGGATGTGCTGGGACTAGAGCCTAACATAACCATCGTGAGAGAGACTTAATCCAGCAACTGATGGGAGCAGATGCAGAGTCCCACAGCCAAATATTAGGCTGAGCCCAGGGAGTCTTGTGGAGGAGGGAGAGGAAGGATTGAAGGAGCCAAGGAAATCAAGGAAACGTCAAGATCACTACCCAAAGAATCAAGTGACCAGGACTTATAAGAGTTCACAGAGATCAGGGGGCCTGTGTGCATCTGACCTAGGTCCTCTACATGTCATGGTTGTGTAGCTCTGTGTTCTTACTGGATTCCTAAGAGTGGGAGCAGGGGCTGTCTTTGACCTTTTGCCTCCGACTGGGTTGCCTCACCCAGCCTGATGTGAGAATATGTGCCTGGTCCTCCTGCAGTTTGTTACGCCTTATTTAGCTACTGTCTCTGGGAAGACTGCTCTCTTGCTGAGATCAAGTGGCAGAGATGAATCTGAAGGGGAAAGGGGGTGTGGGAGGGAGAGGCTGGGGAGGGGAAACTAAAGCTGGGATGTAATATATGAGAGAAGAATAAATTAAAGAAGAAAAAACTCAAAACAAAACTAATAAAAGCCACAAAATATTTACCTGGAAAACTTGAGGAGGAATATTTGGTTTAAATTCCCTGTGACTTCTCTAATATGTATATGTTGAATAAAACTATTAAGTGAATACACGGAAATAAGCATAATTATGAACATTTTATCATTCTCTTGAAGATATTAATGAATATATTATTAAAATTTCTACAATGCTTTTTTGCCAACAAACTTGATTCTTGCAATAATAGACATACTTCTTAATATATTATCTAATGATAAAATATTTTTAAGCTAAAAAAAATATTTATTTGCTGTCCATTTTTAGATCAATGTAATAGTATTGATACATCACAAACTAATTAAACTATAAGAATTCTGGGGACTTGCGATATAGGTCAGTGGTTAAGATCATCACTGTGCTTCTAGAGGACTCATAGATGACGAGAATGATCACTGAATCTTTTAATATTGCATTTGTTCCCTTGTTTAAAATAGAAGTCCACAGGAAGTTCCTGTGCCTGCCATATAAAGGTTTAGTGGGAAGAAAACCTCCAACAGACACTGAACCCACTCATGACTGGATCTTGGATTTCTTAGCCTCCAGAACTTCATCCCTTGGTTCAGTCCCCAGCACCGACGCCAACCAGCTCCTCATGGGTACCCACACACATGTGCACATATGTGAACACACAACACACACACACAAATAAATAAATAAATAAATAAATGCCTTAAAATGAAAATTATTTTTATGTCTCTGTAGTTTTGTTAAAAAATATTTGTTCACACAATATATTACTCATAGCATTATTACTGCTGTATGATTAGCATGGAAAAGCAGTATATCTATATGCTTTTTCTGACAAATATGTCATAGAAGTGATGAAGGATAGACAAAACATTGCTGAAGAGAAAAACAAAAGAGTTGGCTTGGTTCCTTAGTCCTGATACTACAAATTAGGCTTAGTGCTAGGTAAATAGAAGAAATGTACAGTTCTGTAGGCCAAGAAATCCAGTACCAGTTCATCAGTACTTTCTGTGTCTGGTGGAGGTTTTCTTCCCACTAAAACTTTATGTGGCAGGCACACGAACTTTCTGGGGACTTTTTAAAAAAGAAAGAAGAAGGAATGCAATTCTAAAGGATGCAGCCTTTGGTGAGGTATCGTCATCCCAGAGGTTGAGTACTCGGTAGATTAAATTGAGGGAGGTAATGAATATCCAGACTCTTAACAAGGTGCAGAGCACAAATGGCAGGTGAAATTGATTTAATGATCTGCCAAACATCACAATATCCCAAATATTAAAAGTTGATGATCCTTAAAAGAGCAAATATTTCACAACTACTTCATTTTCATGATTTTCCTTCAGTTACCAGGGGATCTCAATCTCTCATTTAACATATGAGGTAACTAAAATTTAGAGAAATTGAGTCAGAGCCAGAAATCAGAATCCCTGTATCTTTGGTTTCAAAGTTTCTCTAAATATAAAGTTGTTACCTTAAAATTTTCTTTTTGTAAAAATGATCTATATCAATAATAATTAAAATAACACTCCTTTTCTATAGTGCCACAAGGTGAAAAATACAGTACACACTTTTATAAAGAAATTATAATTTTCTGAATAAAAATTTATTTTCATTATTAACTGTCTCTTACTTTTATGTTAAAGAGATAGATTGCCCATACTGTAGTGAATGGATCCATACTCATGTATGCACATGTACAATATAAAATTAAAAGATTTGTTAAATATAGGACATTAAGTTAGAAGGTAATTCATTGAGGAATGGAGTCTGGGAGGGGTTGGAGGGTGAGGAAAGATTGGATATGATTAAAATACATCATACACATGTATGAAATTCTGAAGACTAGAAAAAGATTTTAAATAAAATAAATTTGAAATAATTTTATTTCAGAGAATAGCCTCTAAAATAATGCATTTTATTTTATTTTATTTACTTTTTTTTTACATTTCTTAGCATATATACTATTTATTCTGTGTGTGTGCATGCATGCAAACGCATACGCATATACATAGTGGCCATTTATAGAGATCAGAATACAGCCTGCAGGAGACGCTTATCTCTTTCCATCATGTGGATCCCAAGGCTAGAACTTAAGTCAACAGGCCTCCGGCAGTCAGGCCCCTATACCACTGGAAACATCTAGTGGGCGCAATAATCTAACAGTTTTAAAGTACAAACCAATCCTACCTGCCACAGTAAGATGACAAAGAACACAAAGATTCCTTAAACTATTCAGTCTTGTCTACGTTCTGATGAGAGACTCTGTCTGAAGGCACTGCAGTTGGAAGTGTTGTTCTCTGTCCAAGACTCATGGATTGAGGGCTTGGTAGCCAACTGGTGATTTAGATGTGGTTGTGAACTGAGGGTGAAGGTGCTGAGTTCACCAGTGGACTACTACGAAGTGAAGACTAGTTAGAGGAAATGCTTAACTAGAGGTTTCTCTAAAGGATGTAGGTGTGTCAATTCCTTCCCATCTGTTCTTTGGCTTCTTGACAGCCATGATATCAGTAGTCACTGACACAAGTTTCAGACAGTACGGTGTCTCTCCTACACCGTCACACATCCACAGCCATGGAGTTAGACAACAGCGGGCTGACACTTCTGACGTTATGAGCCAGAATTAGTTTTTTCTTCCCATCATGTGACATGAAGGCAGGAAAGAAGGCTCCTTGGAAGGGAAAGGAGAAACAGCAAGCAGGATGCCGGGAGAAATAGAAGAAGGCATCAGAAAGGCCACAAAAACAAACTAATTCTATTAACATGTATGTATTTAAAGGTCATGATAAATAAATAAATAACTGCTAATTTATTAATAGATGGATGGATGGATGGACAGATAGACAGAATCATCAACACTTAACTTATTTTCTCATGTATCTGTTATAGCATAAAGAAAATCTGACCAATAGAGAAAAGCAATGGAGCAGACTAGGATTTATAAAAGTTAGTGTTATTTAGGCAGAAGAAATGGGAAAAGTTTTTTAAATAACTAAGTTAAAGCATGCCCAAAGTGTGATTCATGTGACTATAGAATATTAGAAATAAAAGACTTTCAGGGCCAGTGAGATGATGGCTCAGCAGGTAAAAGTACTTTCTGCGGACACCTGGAGACCTCAGAACCCATATAACGTAGGAAGAAGAAAATTTATTCCAAAAAGTTGTCCTTAGATCCCCCACAACCATACCATGCCATGCTCACTCACACACATGCAACATACATACACACACACTAATAAAATTAAATAAATAAAACAGATAAGATAAAATGATATTATATAAGAAACAGTAAAGTATGTCATTGTGGTTTAGATTTGAACTGTTCCTCAAAGGCGCAAGTACTGAAGGCCTGGTCCTCATTAGATCTTCCCAGCCTTGAACTCTTCAGGACCTGGCCTCACAATTTGATGGTCCAGTGTGAGGAAGGTATGGGAACTTAAGAGAGAAGACGGAACAGAGCATTAGGGCCTCCTTTAGGGGCTATCCCTTGTTCCTACGCCGTGCGTTCTCTCTAGGCCTCCTGACCGCCGTGTGGAAAGCAGCTTACCTTTTCATGCCCATGTTCTCGGATGTTCTCCCTCACTACATGCCAGAGGACCAATGGGGCCAAGTGGGCAGGGACTAGAAGCATGTTCAGAACAGAGCCTCCCTCTGTTTAAGTTGTTTGTCTCATGCATTTTGTCACAGTGCTAGAAAGTTGATTAATGTAATCAAAGTATTCAGTGAAAACCAGTATTTCTATTTAAGGAGTAAAACATCTGCTATGTGAAACATGTACTGAAAAACAAAGAATATATTGTAAAATATGGTCACCTAGTATCATTCATTTATAAATATAAGACTTAAAGAACTCATTATTTCTTACAAAAGAAGAACCTAATTTCTGGTAACAGTTGAACAAATACCCTTATTTCTTACATACTTCTCTTTCCACTGAAGAGTGTGTCTTGAATTTCAGGCTTTCTAATACTTCAGTTTTATTTCTGCTCTAGTTTTATGATAAATATTTAAACCTACTTTTAGTTTATCTTAACTTTTAAATGTAATCTTTTGAGTCTTCAGTGTTATTTACTGTGTATATGATTGAGGTTTTCACTTTTCATTCCTATTGAACTAATGCTAACACAGACTTGTTTTGACAGATTACCTTTCAAGCCAGCTTTGGGTGACAAATGAAACCCATGTTACAGAATAAAGAAATTTTTTCTCATTGTCTTAGTCATCATGGTATTGTTCAAAGTGACTTTTACAAGCTAACCAAGATGAAGAACTGTTTTAACTTTCTATTGTATGACTTTATGAAATTTGCAGGCAAATAGATGGAACTTGAAAATATCATCCTGAGCGAGGTAACTCAGTCACAAAAGAACGAACATGGTATGTACTCACTGATAAGTGGATATTAGCCCAAAAGTTCAGAAAGCCCAAGTTTCACTTAACAGTAACCGCTGGACTGAGAGTGAGGTCCCAGATGGAGGAGTTGGAGAAAGGACTGAAGGAGCTGAGGGAGTTCGCAGCCCCATGGAGGGAGCAACAGTGCCAATGGGCCTGACCCTACCCCTACCCCCCCAACCCCCCCCAGTCATCCTGAAGTTTGGACCACCAACCAAAGAATGCACATCGAGGGACCCATGGTTCGGACCACATATGAGGCAGAGGACAACCTCGATGTCCATCAGGGAGAGAGGAGAGGCCCTTGGGCCTGAGGGTGTTAGAGGCTCCAGTAAAGGGGAATGTCAAGGTGGGAATAGGGGCATGGGTGGGCAGGTGGGTGGGAGGTGGAATTCCCTCATAGAGGTAGGGATGGGGAGGGGATAGGGGGCTTCCAAAGAGGAGACCTAGAAAAGAGGAAACATTGGAAATGTAAATAAAGTATCAAAAAAAAAAAAAAAAAGAAAAGGTGATTAGCAGGAGTAGGAGGGATCAAAGAGAAAATTATAAGCTGTAAGACATATGTATGAATATGGTCAAAATGTATTTATGTACAAGTATGAAAATGCCATAAACCCATTAAGTGTAATTAATATATACTAATAAAAACATTAAAAATCTGTAATTATAAACAAACAAACAAACAAACAAACATTGGTCACCAAGTATCTGGCCATACCTCTGGGAGGTAGCCAGGCCAGCAGTTAGAAAAGTAGATTAAGGGTTACCCCCTCCCCCGATAATTGTCAAAGCCAAGTAAAATAACAATAGTCTGACTCTCATTTATTTGTAAGCTAGTCAGAGATAAGCATAAATTTGTTGTACTATAATATAGTATACAACAAAAACATCTAGGAAAAAAAGACCTAATGTGTACAAGCTGACCATTCTTATTAAAATGCTAATTATTATAATAAGTACTCCCTGCCTCCTAATGATGTAGATGGACTATAGCACAAATACCAGTTCATATAAAGGGTCTGTGCCTAAAATAATTCAGTCAGTCTCTTATAAAAGATGGCAATTTTTGAATATACTTATAACAACAAACTGCAATAATACCTCCCGTCTTTTTAAGTCAGGATTTTAAGTCTAATTTTTGTAATACCATCATCATTCTACTAGTCTCCTTCCTAAAACTGTGTAGTGGGTCAAGCAATAGAGGAAAAAAAAAGTTGACAATTTTGTAGATGATATTGTTATTATATTATATTGACTTATGTTTAGCAGTTTCAAAAGTGCATCATAGATGTCTATACAAACAGGAAAATCAAAAGATCAAAAAGATGGGAAATCAATCAAAAAATTTATGTGCAGAAATAACCATTATTAATATTTGCTTATAATGTTAAATTAATATTTATTTAAAATTACATTAAACTCTTCTCTACTGAAAAATTATATTATAAATATTTCCTCAGGTCAATATTTTTTACATTGTAACATTTAATGACTAATGGTATTGAATAGAGAGTGTATTTTATCACCCTCTATTTTAATTTTTTTATTTTATCTTTTAAATTTTATAAAAAGAAAGAAAGAACCAGGAATATGTTTGGTAGAGGCCTGGTATGGTGAGGTGCAAGGGGTTGCCTCTACTGGCCCATGCTGAGATATCCCTTCCCTCTGAATAGAGGTGATTTAGGGCCTGAGGAGGGGAGCTGAAGAGGGAGTAGAGACAGAGAAAGGTAAAGGAAGGAGAGAGAGAGAGAGAGAGAGAGAGAGAGAGAGAGAGAGAGAGAGAGAGAGAGAGAGAGAGAGAGAGATGGGGGAGGACAGAAAGAGAGAGGACAGAGAGAGAAAGAGAGAGACAGACAGACAGAGACAGAGACAGAGAGAGACAGAGAGAGAAAATGGTTAAATTTCTTTCTTTCTTTTCTTTTTTTTTTTTTTTTTTTTTACTGTTAAAAAGTGATCCTTGGAATGGATTTTTCTGATAGTCTGACTGTATCACTGAAACACAATCTTGTTCAGAAGTCTTCAGTGGATGCCTGAAACCACAAGTAGAACCAAAGAATGTGTGTGCTGGTTTGCTTCTCTTTGATATATATGTACCTCTGAAAAGGTTTAACTTAAAAGCTAAGAGAGACTAAGAGAGTGTGTGTGTCTGTAGAGGTGGAGGCCAGTCATGAACACGTGGAGAGAGAGGGGAAGGGGGATGGGGAGAGAAAGGAGAGAGTAAGAGAGTAGGAGAGTAAGAGAGTAAGTCATCTATTTTAATTTTAATATTACAAAAAACCAATCCAATCAACATCTCCTATATACTATGTCATATATTTTCTTCCCTGAAATAATTTCCTATAAACACACTTGCTAGGTCAAAGGATAACACTTACTTTAGCACTAATGGAGGCAATTTGAACACTTTGGAGGCTTTTAGACAAAATAATCTAATTTCTTTCTGAAACTGTGTTCTCTAGCAAGAATATCTTTTGCTTTAATATTTGTCAAACTTGTTTATCATATATTTATGTAAAATAGTAGCTGCAGAGACTTAATATAAATGTTTTTAAAGGAAGGTTTATTTACTTTAAGACAAGCTTATATTAGTAATGAAGCAAAATAGAGTCATTTTTATTACTGTTCAATGAACAATGAAATTTTAAGATAAAGAAGCCTACATATAAATTATGATTGCCCCTCTGTAGTGAATGAACTCAGGATTGTCAAGCAAAACAATTTCCTTTTGAGTCAAAGTTACTAAGCAATAGCAAAGTCAGCTGATTATAGCCCAGTGAAATGGAAGGGGCACACTTAGTCTTTATTTTTCCTCTGTGACATTTACAGGATGAAATGACCTAGAAAGAGTGAGTCACTCACCCAGAGCAATGCTACTTCACTCGTTGAAACAGAAAGAAAGCGGCCTTAGGAAACCTTTTGGATGTCAGTCGGGCAAACCTTCTGATAAGAAACAAAATATCATGCATATATGAAATGGTTTTTATGTGTAAATTTATTTCACAAAGCACCATTCCAGTGCTAAGACTAGAAGAAAATGGTTAAATTTCTTTCTTTCTTTCTTTTTTCTGTTAAAAAGTGATCCTTGGAATGGATTTTTCTGATAGTCTGACTATACCACTGAAACATAATCTTGTTCAGAAGTTATCAATGGATGCCTGAAACCACAACGAGTACCAAAGAATGTGTGTGCTGGTTTGCTTTTTTTTGATACATATGTATCTCTGAAAAGGTTTAACATAAAAGTTAAGGATATTAAGAAACTAGTAACAATAAGTAATAATACAATTACAGTAAATACTATAATAAATGGTATATAAAATGGTCTCTATTTCTGAAATTTTTATTTAATATTTTTGGACTCCCCATAGTTAAAATATGAGAAGTGAATCCATAGATAAGAAAGAACTATTGCAATTTAAATTGCACTGTTAAAATGTCATGCTATTTGTTCTTACTGAGAACAAAGATGGGCTCATGTTTCAAGCTTGACCATGTTTATACCTTGTCCTGAGATTCCTTGTTTGTGGCAGGCTGGTCACTATAATGAGAAGGAGGGAATACCTCAAACAGCTAACAGTATTTTTTAAATAGTATTTTTAACTCCTAACACTGCATCCTTGAGAACAGTCCTAAGCATCCATTCCCAGTGGATACTGCTATTGTTGGTGTGCACTCTAGAGTGCCTACAGTGAATAGAAGTTCAGCTATGGAGAGAAAGCTCTCTGACCAAGATTCACAGTCAAGAGCCCCAACAGACCAATTGCTTTAGTGGGGCTCACCCAGCATTCTGCAGAATGCTGCAAGCACCTGGCTTGATGGTGTATCTACCTGCTGCCTCCTATTCTTTTACTTTTGCTTTGCTACATTCTTAACAAATTCACTCATTTCAAAAAGAAAGTATGAGTATCACAGATAATTCTCCAAACAGCCCAACTATTATAGTAAAATGTATTTAAGGTAATAGCTATGAAGACTGAAAACAAATTTGCCCTTTATTAATTCTGATACGCACAGGACCAAAAATAATAAGTAAATATTATTTTAAAGAAAAAAAATACTGAAAAAAAGTAAAACTACTTGAAAACCTACCTTTTATTTATCAAAAAGACTCTTGGTCCCATAGTTAAAAGCTCTGGCTACAGAGGCAAATTGGTGAATTAAAATCCCAGGTATGTGTTTATAGCAGCCTTATTTATAATAGCCAGAAGCTGGAAAGAACCCAGATGTCCTTCAACAGAGGAATGGATACAGAAAATGTGGTACATTTACACAATAGAGTACCACTCAACTATTAAAAACAATGAATTCATGAAATTCTTAGGCAAATAGATGGAACTAGAAAATATCATCCTGAGTGAGGTAACCCAATCACAAAAGAACACACATGGTATGCACTCATTGATAAGTGGATATTAGCCTCAAAGCTCCGAATACCCAAGATACAATTCACAGAACACATGAAGTTCAAGAAGAAGGAAGACCAAAGTTTGGGTGCTTTGGTCCTTCTTTAAAAGGAGAACAAAATACTCACGGGAGCAAATATGAAGACAACGTGTAGAGCAGAGACTGAAGGAAAGGCCATCCAGAGACTGCCCCACCTAGGGATCCATCCCATATACAATCAACAAACCCAGTCACTATTGTGAATGCCAAGAAGTGCTTGCTGAAAGGAGCCTGATATAGCTGTCTCCTGAGAGGCTCTGCCAGAGACTGACAAATACAGAGGTGGATGCTCACAGCCAACCATAGGACTGAGCACGGGGTCTCCAATGGAGGAGTTAGAGAAAAGACTGAAGGAGCTGAAGGGATTTGTAACCCCATGGGAAGAACAACAATATCAACCAACCAGACCCTCCCAGAGCTCCCAGGAACTAAGCCACAAACCAAGGAGTACACATAGAGGGACCCATGGCTCCAGCCACATATTTAGCAGAGGATAGCCTTGTCAGGCATCAATGGAAGAAGAGGTCCTTGGTCCTATGAAGGCTAAATAGATGCCCCAGTGTAGGGGAATTCGAGGGCGGGGAGGTGGGAGTGGGTAAGTGGGTGGAGGAACACCCTCATAGAAGCAGGGAGAGGGGGGATGGTATAGGGGGTTTCCAGGAGGGGGGAACCTGGGAAAGGGGATAACATTTGAAATTTAAATAAAGAAAATATACAATAAAAAATAAAATAAAATAAAATCCCAGGTATGAACCAGGGCTCTATATGCATTCTCTGTGCCTCTGTTTCTTCTTATATAAAATGTAGGGTTGCTGCAAACAATTAAATGTAATCAATTCAAGTGAAATGGATAATTCTGGGCCTGGCACAGAGTAACTGCTGGACTGTGTTAGCTATCATCATTCAAGGACAAGTTGACTGGCTAGAATATCCAAGGAAAAAGAGGAAAGTCAATGATATTAAATAAGCCCATGAAAGAATCAGAGACAATATATGATTGAGGTGTTCCAAAGATCTGAGGATGGCAATGTCAGTAACCTAACCTAGTAGAATATGCTTAAGAAAAACTTCAGGTCTCTAGGCTTCAGAGCCAGAAAAACATTAAGTACATTTTTAATTCACCTAATAATAACCCTGCCCAAGAGGCTTAATCCCCTTATACCAGTTTCTTCATTTTTAAACTAGAGATAATTCTGTTATCTAACTCAGGAGGCAACTTTGAGAGGTAAATTAAATATACACAAAACAATCATCACAGAATTTCATATATAAACAGAAGAAATTATATTATTCTTAGCTCCAATTTTGAAAAAACACATTATATATTTTAAACTGCTAAGTAAAAGGCAGGGGAGCTATGGCAGAGTGGAAGGAGACCAGATCTTTCCTTTACCACAGCAATGGCTGTTCCTTTGTTTGTATTCATCTCCGCAGTGGTAGCATTTACTTCACAATTCTGGCAAAGGAATTGTGGGATAAATACAGTCTTAATAACCACTACTTAGTTATCACGGTTTTTAAAAAGAACGTTATTTTCAACCTATCTAAAACCACCACCTCACTTCCTGGTCAAAAGCTCCTTGTGAACGCCCTGCCCTCTTTGATGGCCCCTGAGGTCGATTTGATTAAACCTGTCATTCCTATCAAATGTTGCACCTACCGTATGCTGTATTTTAAGGCCAGTATCTTTGCTCCTTTTGTTACATTACTATCTTAGCTCCTACAGTGGCACTGCCTTTATTAACATTTCGCACGTTATATATATATATATATAGCTGATATATATATATATATAGCAGCTTGCTGGTTACCAGTTTAGATTACTAGCAATACATTCAGTAGAGACTCTGTCTGAGAAAATGAAGTGGAGAATGACAAAAGAACACATGTCACACAAACTTATGGCTTCTGCACCCACACAAAACACACAGAGGCAGACACACACGCACACACACACACACAGAGAGAGAGAGAGAGAGACAGAGAGACAGAGAGAGAGACAGAGACAGAGACAGACATTTTACAAGCCACTAAAAAATATCTTTCTATGCTTAAATGGTTACTTTAAAACTGTCATTCTTGTTATGCATTGAAAGGCATAATTCGGGGATAACCCAAACAGGGAAGCAAAATAAATGTCATTTGGCTAGTTAATTAGTATCACAAAATAGCATATCATTGAATGCTTGTTTATATGTAGAGAATGTCTGTACACAGAGAATGCAGGGTGCACTTATAAATCAGGTGATGAACGTAATGGATGGGTGCTTCCTAAGCACTTACACATAGTGCTGTGATGATTACAAACATTTTAATTACTGAGAAGACATCCTTATAAAAGTGGCCTGAAAATACAACAAAAATAAATATAGATGACAATAGTGTTTGTAACAGTAAAACACTGGAGCAACCTTTAAGTGTTAGAAAATAAAAACAGGGAGAAATCTCCAGGGAACCTTTCACGAACTGCAAGTGACAGTTGACACTAGTGAGATTTTGGGTTGAAGACTAAGCCAGGAGGATTTGTACTAAAATCATCTCCTGAAAAACAAAAATGAAATGAAGCACACAGGATGAAGATTATCAAATTAAAAGTAAGCAGAGCTGCTTTTCTCTCTCTTCAAACAATCATACTGAGTAAACAAGAACAAAGCAAGCAGCATAAGTGAGACATCAGCAATAAGCTTTAGATTGTAAATAACAATGAAAACAAATGCTTCATGCAAATGCCTAGAAGTTCATTTTCCTCTATAGCACAGGGCAGAGAACTTCAGAACCATGACTGTGAAAGAAGAAAAATAATCTTTTCTCTATTGAACTAACCTTAAAAGAGTCTCAATGTCTCCGTATTTTAAAGTTATAATATTTACATAGTCTCCATTTTACTGAGCTCCAAATATCATACTGCTATTACTTAGAGGACAAAAATGTAATTACTATATTATATTCACACAGACAAATATTTTTACTTAGTTACAGTTTCACATTTAATCGTTTTGTGCATAGACAGAATGATAGCAAGGTAGTTTATTGAAATTTAACCTAAGATCATAATGACGTTGACTACAGGATTAAGGATACAAAAAACAATATTCAGGGTTAGCACATTGTGGTTTTAAATCGTCTGTCTCAGTATCGTTACCTTCAGATGTAATTTTAAACTAAAGTAGTGATAGGCAGAAGTAAGTTAAGATTCCTTCCAATGACAATTTCTGCAGCTTTTGTTACCTAATGGTTACCTTTTAAAAGCAAACATGGGTTAAGGTTTTAAACATTATTTTAGTTAGGTAACAAAACAATGAATGTTCTGGGCTTTTTCTCAAAAACAAAACTGAAATGAAAATTTATACTCTGACAATTAGCCTCTAAGAAAATATTTTCTTTTTTCTTTTTATTTATTCTTTAATCTTTTTTACAGTCTAGACTTTATTCCCCCTCCTGGTCCACCCTCCGACTGTTCCACATCCCACACCTCCTCCCCCACCCAAAAACTGGATAATAATAATAGTAATAAACAAAAAAGAGACTAGCACCTGAAAAAAAAAAAAAAACAGCTGTCTATTATGAGCCCGAGAAGACTTATATTTCTTTCATGAAGGCTCCAAGATCCCCTGGATACCTATGTTCATTGCAGTATATTGACAGTAACCAATATGCAGAAATAACTAAAGTGTCCACAGTTGTATAAACATAAAAATATAGTGATATGCACATATGATGTGCATCACTATAGGCATGTAGATGAAATAGAATAACATTTAGCCAGAAAAAAAGAGGAAGCAAACCCATCATTGGAATCAACCAAAATTAAAATGAAGGAAATTTTCCTAAAAGGAATAAATTAGAAAAATACCTTTTGAAATAAATATATGTTAAATGTTTATAAGGTCAAAGGCTGGAGATGTGACTAAGGGGTAGGACACTTGTCTACCATTTTGCAGGTCTGATTTCAACCATCGGTCCCTTTTATCCCAGATTCAGAGTAAAAGAAAGTACAGAAATGCCTGAGGTATAGGAAGAATAATGAGAAACTCATCAAAGGATGCACACCTTCTGTTATAGATGGTTCAGTTCTATAGACCTAACGCTCAGTGTCGGAGTCATGGTTAACAAACAGTGTTGAGATTTGGTTAGAGAAAGTAACTTTAAAGGCGACGATGCAAAGTGATGTAATAGGTGTGCTAGTGAACTTGATTGTGCCAATCATTTATAATTCTATCAAAAAATATACTCAAAGTACATGGAATGTAGAATCTCAGAAATAAATCAGAATAGAACAAAAGCAAGTGAAGTGTTTGTACAAACAGACACAGAAATATGGACATGCACATACACAATGAGGCAATTCTTTGCTCCATGCATTTGCATATGAAGCTTACAAATTTCTAGAGTGGGGGACAATCCAGATCACACAGATATCTTCTAAATATCATCATTTGGGAAAAATTGGGAGGGAATTCACTTTAAGTTAATATCTTTTTTTTTTTATCAAGAGCAATACATGTGCACATTTTATTTTAATTCATTTTACAGGATGGAACTAGTTTATATAAGTTTATTATTTTCTTTTTTAAGTTTTTTAAAATTTATTTTTATTTTATTTGTATGAATGTTTGCCCATAAGGATGTGTGTGTACCAGGTGTATGCCTAGTGAGAAGGCCAGAAGATAGTGTCAGACCTCTTGGAACTAAGAGTTGTGAGCTGTTATGAGCCACTATGTGGGTGCTGAGAGCTGAACCCCAGCTCTGAATGAGTTAAGTTAATATCTAAAATCTAAAGTCATTTAAAATGAAAGAAAGTACTGAAATTCCTAGCTGATTTATATAATTGCTCCAAGTTATGACATCATTCAGAACAACATTGCCAAAAAGCCAACAAGACTATCTTGTCCTTTCTGTTTGGCTCAGTGTATCTGGTGTTTTTGTTGAGGTCTTTAATCCATTAGATATTTAGTTTTGTGCAGATCTATTTGCATTCTTCTACATGCAGACATTCAGTTAGACCAACACCATTTGTTGAAGGTGCTGGCCTTTTTCCAGTGCATATTTCTGGCTTCTTTATAAAAAATTAGATGTTTACATATATGTGTGGTGTGTGTGTGTGTGTGTGTGTGTGTGTGTGTGTGTGTGTGTGTGTGTAGGTCTGAAAACTTTTACAAGTTAATTCTTTATTTCCAACATGTAGATTGTGGGATTGGAACTCAGGTTATCAGGCTTGGCAGCATAGGATCTTACCCACTGAACTGTCTTCCCAACCCTTCTTTCCCTCCTTCCTTCCCTTTTTAATGAGTTATTTTATTTTTAATTATGTGTGTAGGGGGTATGCATGTAAGTACAGGTGTCCATAGAAGTCAGAGGATGTCATACTCCCCTGGAACTTGAGCTATAAGCATTTTTGATGTGGATGCTGGGATCCAAATTCCAGATCTTCTTCAAGAACAGTAAGCCTTCTTAACTGCTCAGTCAACACTCCAGCCCTCTTCTTTTTAAAGGTTAATTTAAGCCTTGTCTCCTGAAGGAAAATTGCCTACCTATCTTGAATCCAAATTCCTAACCTTCCCCTTAAAGCTTACTTGTTGGCATGTATTTTATGAAGGTGATCTCCAAACACAAAAATTTATTACTCAATAATTTGTTTCATAATAGTCATGTGCATGTTTTATATCTTGCTTAGGCCATAACTTTCTCCTAAGAATGGAGATTCAATTTATATTTGAAAGGTTCAATAAATGTTCGATGAAAAAAAAGGAGTGTCTACTCAGATTATAAATTTCCTGGGCACACAAACCATATTTCTTGATTCTTTAAAATATTTTAATTCAGTGTGTAAGTGTTCAATGATACTTATTTTCATAATAATGATATTAATTTAATATCCAGAAGAATATAGTCCAAAATTTTGCAATTAAATTCAAAACATTCTCTTTTTTAATGGTTTAAATTGTTAGATTCAACATCTGAATGCACTGTTTATTCTCTCCATGTGAAGTGAAAAGATCACTCGTGTTTGTTGAATATCTATAGAAATTAAAGAGTGATCTTAAGTATCATATATGTATGAATAGTTGCTATATTCACATAAAATCAAATTAATAGTCATATTATTTTATTATCATCTCTTTTCAAGTTTCTGTTTAAGGAAATTTATTCTCTGGAGCTAATCTTAGGTCTTCCAGTGTCCAGATGCTACCTGCTATAGCACAAAGGGAGATTTCATAAGCAAGACGATCCAGGTGGACTGGGAACAGAGCAGATGAAATGGGCATGCTCACACTGATCTGAGGAGAGCTAAGAGAAATGTAAATGTGGATGAAATTTTAAGCATCAGCTGTCATTCTTTATTTTTTTTCTCACACAGGAAACTATCTGCTCCTACATATGTTCCTTGTCTGCTGTCTGGCCCTTCCTCTCCACCACTCCATATAGGGATCCCAGATATATCCAGCCATGACTGTTAGCTATCCAGTAACCTTGTGTGCTTTCTATTCAGGTGCCCCACTGCCAGGCTGGAACACCAAACTCCTGATATTATGCTACCTACTCACTCTGTCTAAGAAGTTCTTAGTAACTCTCCAGGACTCTGAAGATTGGCTATAAAATTCTTGCAACTCTACAGAAGTTCTGTTTCTGGGACAAGAAAGTTCACCTAGACTAGACTAAGGTAAACTATTCCTGATATACCATTCAAGCATCGACAATTTAATTTCACCAAGACTGCCTCATTCAGCTGATCTGCAGCTGACAGGTTCAGGTAATAGGAAAGAAAGAGCCAAACATTCACTCAACAAAGCAGAGACAAGATTTTCCTACCAAATACCACTACTAGCTACTAACTCCAGACTAGGTCCCATATCCAAAATATATACCACAAAATAACCAAGACAATAGATTTCTGCCAAAATTAGTACCACCACAGTAATATTCCTCGAGAAAAGCAACTTAGATGGAGTACAAGATAATGATTTTAAAATAGCAATAAAAAATATGATCAAAGAACTCATGGAGGATATGAATAAATGCCAGCATGAACACAGACTATTGAAAAGTAATGAAAATATTTCAAGCTATGAAGAGAATTTTAAAAAGAGACAGACTGGACAAAGAAGGACAAAATTAAATAAACCTTGCAATGAAAACTTCAGAAATTCAAACAAAAAACTCAAAAGAAATCCCCACCAATAAGACTGAACAAAGTGGAAGAGAACGCAACAAGTCTTGAAAAATAGGGATTGGATCATTACAATTAAAGAAAATTTGAAATCCAAAAAGAAGAAGAAGAAAAAGAAGAGGAGGAGGAGGAAGAGGAGGAAGAGGAAGAGGAAGAGAAGAAGGAGGAAGAGGAAAGGAAGAGGAGGAGGAAGAAGAGGAAGAAGAGGAGGAGGAAGAGGAGGAGGAGGAGGAGGAGGAGGAGGAGGAGGAGGAGGAGGAGGAGGAGGAGGAGGAGACACGGGAACACTATAAAAAGAACAAAGTTAGAAATGACAGGAACAGAAAAAGAAGAAGAGATAGTGTAGGACCGTGAAAGGCAGCCTGGTTCCTGGTTGAGCAAAGGTTAGAAATCCCGGTGACTCTGAAGGGATGGAAGGCATTTTGCCACACTCCTGGACACTAGGCTCTTGGCAAGGCACAAGGCTACAGCCTTCCATAGATGTGTGGCCATCAGTCACGTAAGGACAATGCCCCAAGACCCTCCACAGGTAGAGGTTGGGACCTATGGTCACATAGCCTCAAGACAGATCTTCATTTTAATGAGGTACCTAAAGGCCTGGAGGCTTATCCAATAAACTCCCCTTCCCAGACACTCCTTCCTGCAAAAGGTATTTAACCTCAGACCCGCTCTGAGAAGTGGGGTACGGTTTTACTCATCCGCCTTCTACCATGACAATAAATGCCTTAAAACCATGGACTGCCTCTTCATTTGGGATCAGCTGTGGGGAGCAATGGAGAAGGCCTTCGCCTAAAGAGCCAGCTGTCTAATCTCCTGCAGAAGGCCTCTCTATGCTCCCAGCCAAAGCCACAACCACCAAGCCAAGCCAGCAGCCGACAAGCCAAGGACACTATCCCTGTGAAACCCAGCCAGAGCTCCCCTCTTTTCCCCCTTGGCCCCAGGCCAGATCCAACCAGCGGGCCTCCACTCCATTCTCAGCTCTTCTGTGGCATCCAGCAGTACATGGATGCCCAAGAGCCTGAGGACCAGATGGCCACAGCCTCCTTGCAGGCCAGGGAACCCCCGAACCAGGTCTGGCTGTCCCCAGGACCTCAGACTGCGCTTTCTCACCCCTGGAGTGATGTCCTGCAGCTTCCCCATAGCCAAACACCCACCCAGCAGGCGTGGGGTAAGTGCAGTCAAAACTTCCTGCTCTGCTTCCCTGAGGGGACTGAGCCCTGTGACGCAGGACCCCACCTAACCCTACAAGACAGACCCACCTAACCCTACAAGACAGAGGTCAAAAGCACAGAAATTATTTTCAACAGAATCCCAGAAGAAAGCTCCCTAATCTAAGGAAAGAGTACCTATCAAGGACCAAAAGGCATACAGAGTACAAAGTAGGAAGAACCAAAAAAGAAACTCTCCATGTTTTTAGTAAAAACACTAAGCATGCAGAACAAAGAAAATATATGGTATGGAAAGTGGCAAAAACAGAAAGAAAAAAGTCACATATAAACACAGGCCCATCAGACTAACAGATGGTTTCTCAGTGGAGACTATGAAAACCAGAAGTTTGGACTGTTGTTCTACTAGTGATGAATGACCACACGTGCTGATCCAGACTATTATACCCTCAAAAACTATATGTCATACTCAAAAGGAAAAAAAAAATCCATGGCAGAAATAGATTCAGGGATTTACAGCCACTAAACCACCTCTTACATGGATACTAGAAGACAGACTTAGGTCTGAAGAGAACATCCAGTGAGTTAGAAGAAGTAATTTAAAAATCTCACAACAATAACAACAATAAAAACAAACAAAAACAAAAAGAAAAAAAGTCCAGAACTAAAAGCCTTTAACAAAGATTTTTACTAGACCTTCAAGAAGAATTAACACCAATCACCCCTAAAAATATTCCATAAAAGAGAAAAGGAAGGAAGATTTCTAATTTTTTTACAAATGCATTATCACTCTAATATCAAAACCAAATAGCCTACAAAAAGGAAAATATAGGCAATATCTCAGATGAACACATATAGGAAAAACTGCCAATAAGATGCTTACAAATTGAATTAAAGAACATATCAAAAAGATTATCCACCATGATTGTAGGCTTTATTCAAGAGATGCAGAAATGATTCAAAATACATAAATAAATAAATGTAATCCACCACATAAATACACTAAAGAACCTAGATCACATTATCATTATATTGAATATCAAAAGGGCTTTTGACAAAATCTAATATTCCTTTATAATAACAGTCCTGAGGTTCTAGTGACACACAGGTCATATATCAATATTACAGAAGCTATATACAGAGAGCCCACTGTCAACATCCTAAGTAAAGTATTTCTACTAAAATCAGGAACAAAACAAGGAAGCTCACTTCCTTGTTCAACATAGTACTTGAAAGCTTATCTAGAACAATAAAACAAGTGAAGGACATAAAGAGAATACAAGAAAGAAAGGAAGACATCAAGTTCCCTTGATGTGAAGGTGGTGTGATTCTATACATAAAAGACCCTTAAGACTCAACCAGAAATCTATAGCTGATAAACACAGTATTTCAATATTTTGGTTATTGTGGTTGAAGAGATAGCTCAGTCAATAAAGTGTTATCATGCAGGCATGAGACCTGATTTTGATTCATAGATACCTGTAAAAACAAGTTCAGTTATCCTACGTACTTGCGATCCCAGGGGCTCACTGGCCAGAAAACCCATCCTATTCATCAAGCTCCAGAACAGAACATTCTCCCCTCCAGACAAACAAACAAACAAACAAACAAAAACACTAAAAAACAAAACAAATACAGCATCATTTTTGTTATTCTGTAATCTTCTGTTTATTACATTTCTATCTGGTTGTAATGTTATTATTAATTATGTATCATATTTGGGACATTAGGTTTCTGTTCAAGATGTTCACTCCTAACACTGCACAGAATTATCCATTTGCCTTATTATATAGTGTTTCCAAACAGACAAGCTTAAAATGTTTATTACTATGTCCTTTGTAGTAATAAAATCCTTACCTTTAAGCATGAGTCCAGACTGAATTTTGTAAGACTGCTAATTTCTTTAGTCCATATTCAAATTAAAAATAACTTTATAAGTATTTTTATATGTCTACATATTTTAATACATGAAATAGAAAATACTCCCAAACACATTTTGTAGTCTTATTTGATCAGTAGTTACAAGATCATTTGTGATTTATGATTATCCACTATAAAATTTAAAGCCTTGATACCTTTCTTGCTATTTCAGACAACTGACAAGTGCTCAAGGTACTGTAATGTTTCATGAAGCTCACTTAGCTCAGGGATATATTTTATAGTTAAGGACTGAGGTGTCTTGTCTTACTTTTACACAGAATGCCTCTATTTAAACTTGCCTTGAAAACATTTTTCCCCCTTATTCATTAGCTCCTAGATAACTAGTGGTTTTCCTAAATTAGAAGGGAGTTATGAATGACTTCAGCTAGCTGCTTCATTTCAACCTTGTTAATTTTCAAGAAATTTTATGCCTATGAATGGAAGAACACTTTTATGTTTCTGGCAGTATGCCTCATGTTTTCTTAATGATGACCACAAACAATTTAAAATATAATCATCATCTTTTTTAAGCTTTCCATTACTAAATTTTAAAGCTCAGTGGTTTTTGTTTTGTTTTGTTTTTTTTACTTCATACATTTCTCTTTGAACTATTTCTTAAGCTGTTTGCTTTAACTGCTGTTTTATTGCCGTGGTTTTCCCATTAAAAATGATCAGTGGGACCTCATGAAACTGAAAAGCTTCTGTAAGGCAAAGGCCACTAACAAAGGACAAAAGGCAGCCTAGAGACTGGGAAAGGGCCTTCACCAACCCTACATCTGACAGAGGGCTAATAACCAAAATTTACAAAGAACTCAAGATGTTAGACACTAACAACCTAAATAACCCCATTTTAAAATGGGGTACAGAGGGCTACGGCCGGAAACCTCAGCTTGGGCCACAGGGCCCCACAGCTAATCAGCGCCGGGACAAAGATCCCTCGCCGGAGATTGCAAGACCCAGCAGAGGGCCAAAGACACGCCCCACAGCTCACCA
>CM052701.1:105781400-105813800 GCA_028551405.1 Uromys caudimaculatus
AAAAAAAAAAAAAAAAAAAAAAAAGAAGTGCTTTCAGACAGGAGCCTGATATGGATGTCTCCTGAAAGACTTGGCCAGAGCCTTACTGATATAGATGCAGATGCTTGCAGCCAACCATTGGACTGACCAGGGAGACCCCAATGAAGGAGTTAGGGGAAGAACTGAAGGAGCTGAAGGGGTTTGCAACCCCATAGGAAGAAGAACAATATCAATCAACCGGAACACCCCCACCCCCAGAGTTCCCAGGGACTTAACCACCAACCAAAGAATACACATGGAGGGACCTATGGCTCCAGCCTCATATGTTGCAGAGGGCCTTGTCTAGCATCAAAGGGAGGGGTGGCCCTTGATCCTTCGAAGGCTTGATGCCCCAGTGTAGGAGAATGTTAGGGACCTGGGGAGGATGGGTGGGTAGCACCCTCTCAGAGGCAGGGGGAAGGGGTGGGATGGGGTGTTTTCAGAGAGGAATTTGGGAAGGGGGATAACATTTGAAAGGTAAATAAACAAAATAACCAATAAAAAATTTAGAAACCAAATTTGCAATAAAAAAGAAACCCACCCCCAAAAAAACACAAACAAACAATTGAGGAAATGAATAAAACTGTTCAAGGCAAATGAAGACGGAATCAATAAAGAAGACATAAAGTAAGGGAATTGGGAATTTGGGAAATGAATAATTTAGGAATTTGACCAAGAACTACAGAGACAAGCTTCATTAACAGAATACAAGAGGTGGAAAAGAGAATCTCAAGCACTCAACACATGGTAGAAGAAATGAATACACCAGTCCAAAAAAATGTTAAATCTAAAACAACATCCAGGACATAAAACATCCAGGAAATCTGGAAAACTATGAAAAGACCAAATCTAAGAATAATAAGACTAGAGGAAGAAAAAGAATCCCCACTCAAAGGCCCAAAAACTGTTTTCAACAAAATCATAGAAGAAAATTTTTCTAACTTAAAACAGATGCCAAGAGAGTTACAAGGATCATACAGAACACCAAATAGGTTAGACCAGAAAAGAAATTTCCTTCTCTACATACTAATCAAAACACTAAACATACAGAACAAAGAAAGAATATTAAGGGGTAAAGAACAAGTAACATATAATGGAAGACCTATTCAAATGACACCTGACTTCCGAACAGAGACTTTAAAAAGTAGAAGGGACTGCGGACTCTCAGAGATCCTAGATGTAAGAGATCACAGTCCATAGACCCAGAATACTATACCCAGCAAAACTTTCAATCACCATCAATGGAAAAAATAAGATATTCCATGAAAAGCAGAATTTAAACAAAATCTATCTACAAATCCAGTCCTAAAGAAGGTGATAGAAAGAAAACTCCAATATAAGGAGGTTAATGACACAGGAACACAGGAACTAAATATTCTCACATCAGCAAAATCAAAGGAAGGGGAATGTGTACACACACACACACACACACACACACACACACACACACACTTTCTCACACTCTCTCACACACATACACATCAGTGAAATAACAGGAGTCAACAATCATTGGTTCTTGATATTTCACAATATTAGTGGTCTCAATTTCCCAATAAAAAGACAAAGGCTAACAGAATGGATGGTAAAACAGGATCCTCAACATCAAGGATAAACTTTATATCAGAGTAAAGGGTTAAAAAAGGATATTCGAAACAAATGGATTTTAAGAGCAAGCTGGTGTAGCCATATTAATATCAAACAAAATAGACTTCAAACCAAATCTAATCAGAAGAGTTAAGGAAGAATACTACATATTCATCAAAGGAAAAATCCACCAAGATAACATTCCATCTATACCCTAAACAAAGGGTACCCAAGTTTGTAAAAGAAACACTATGCAGCTTAAATCAAATACTGACCATCACACACTGATAGTGGGAAACTCCAATACACAATTCTCACCAATAGGCAGTTCATCCACAGAAAACCTAAATGGAGAAATAATGGAAATAGCAAACATTTATAAACCAAATGGATCTAACAGATATTTACAGAACCCTTTACCTAAACAGAAAAGAATATACCTTTTTCTCTGCACTTCATGGAACTTTCTCCAATATTGACCACATACTTGAACACAAAGCAAGTCTCAACAGAGTAAAGAAAATTGAAATGACTTCCTGCATCCTATCAGACCAGCAACAATTAAAGCTAGATATCAACAAAAACAGAAACAACACAAAAATTACAAACTCATGAAAACTGAACCTCTCTCTTTTTAATAAAAAGTGAGTCAATACAAAAATAAAGATTTTCTAGAATTCAATGAAAATGAATAGACAGTATACCCAAACTTACTGGACACAATGAAAGCTCTCCTTAGAAGAAATTTCAGAGTACTAAGTATGTACACTAAAAAATTGAAGAGATCTCATACAAGCAATTTAACAGCACACTCTAGAACAAAAAGAAGCAAGCATACCCAAAAGAAGTAGACAGCAAGAAATAATCAAACCAAGGGTTGAAATCAATAAAATTGAAACAAAGAGAAAATATCAAAAATCGATGAAACAAGAAGTTGATACTTTGAGAAAATCAGTATAATAGACAAACTTACTACAAACAACAAGATATCCAAACTAAATAAAAGACACAGAGAGACTATCCAAATTAATAAAATCAGAAAGGAAAGGACACTGAAGAAATCCAGAGAAACATAAGGACGCACTTTAAAAACCTGTACTTCCCTAAAAGATCAGATAAACAATTTAAATAAACCTATAACATCTAGTGAAATAGAACCAGTCACTAAAAGTCTCCCAACCAAAAATGCACAGAGCCAGATGGTTTTAGTGCAGAATTCTACCAGACTCTCACAGAAGAGTTAACTCCAATACTCCTCAAATTATTTCACAAAATAGAAACAGAGACCAACTCAGCTCAGATAATGGGCAGTTAAACATGAACTTTGTCACCTGTCTGACAAAGACAACATGTCCTCCAAGGCCTCCCTACCTCCCCTTCTGCAATAGCCGGCTCTAGAAGCTCAGTTCTAAAGCTGATTTGAGCTTCTCCCTGCCAGCAGCAACCGTGGCCATGCCAGTCAGGCTCTCCTTCAGAGAAAGCTACCAAAGCTGTTATCTACATACAAGTCTTTCCCAAGGGGTCGAAAACAAGAGACCAGCTGAAACAAACAAGGAACTGTTTTCTTTTCCTGGTGCAAAAGGAAAAACTAAACAAAGAAAATCAGCTCAGAACAACATCCCCTCCACAATAGAACAGTACCCAACTTCTCTCCTTCCAACCCAGAGAGGAGGCTGTCCCTTCTAGGTGCAGTTCCTCCAGGCAGAGCTGAGCAAGGCTGCAATGGACTGGCAGGCAACACCTGGGGGCGTGGCATCTGGGAGAGTGGCTATGGATAGGGCTTATCAAGACCTGAGCTCCAGCTGAAAGCTTGCCTCAGTGGGTACATTTATAAGACTTCTCACCTGTGTGAACTCTTTGAAGTCTATTAAAGTTTGACCTCTGAAAAAAGCTTTTCTCACAGATGGGGCATTTATAGTGTTTCTCTCCTGTGGGGTTTTTTTTTTTTTTCTCTCATGGTTTTCTCAATTCATTTTCTCAATTTTCTCGTGGTTGCTCAATTCATTTCATGAGACCTCAGTTACCCTCATGCTCAAACCAAATAATCAACAAAGAAAAATAATTACAAAGTAATTTCCCTTATGAAGATAGATGCAAAGTACTCAATTAAAAATTTGCAAACTGAATCCAAAAACACCAAAAATATCTACCATGATCAGGTGGTTCTTTCCTGAAATGCATGAACACTTCAATATACACACACACAAAAAAATCAATAAATAATTAAGATAGTTTATAGCAAGCCCTTATATCTTGGGATAACTCTAACCAAGCAAATGAAAGACTTGTGGGATAAAAATTTCATGTTTTGAAGAAAAAAACTGAAGAAGATATGAGAAGATGAAAAGATCTCCCATTCTAATACATTGGGAAGATTAACATAGTAAAAATGGCCATCTTACCAAAAGCAATCTACAGATTCAATGCAATCTCATCAAAATAAAGGATAATTCTCAACTCTATATGGAAAAACTAAAAACTTTGGATAGCTAAGTCAATCCTGAATAAAAAACAAACTCCTGGATGTCTCACTATTCCTGATTTCAAGTTGTACAATGTGATGGTTAAGCTGGGTGCCATCATGTAGAAGAATTTATATAAAGTCGTACTTACCACCAGGCGCAAAACTCAAGTCTAAGTGGATGAAAGGCCTCAACTTAAAACCACACATACTAAACCTGATAGAAGAGAAAGTGGGGAATAGCCTTGAATGTGTTGGCATAGGAGACAACTTTAAGAATAGAACACCATTTGCACAGACACTAAGATCATCAGTTAATAAATGGAACCTCATGAAACTAAAAAGCTTCTGTAAGGCAAAGGATACCATTATTCAGACAAATTAGTAGCCAGCAGAATGGTTAAAGATTTGACCAGCCCTACATCCAATAGAGGACTAATATCCAACACATATAAAGAATTCAAGAAACTTGACATCAAAAACTAAACAATCCAATTTAAAAACAGGATGCAGATCTAAATAGAGAATTCTCAATAGAGGAATTTCAAATGGTTGAGAAGCACTTAAAGAAATGTTAAATATTCTTAGCCATCAGGGAAATGCAAATCAAAACTACTTTGATATTCTATCTTACACTTGTTCAGAATGGCTAAGGGGAAAAACACAAGTAACAGTACATGCTCGTCAGGACATAGAACAAGGGAAATACTCATCCATTGCTGGTGGGAGTGCAAACTTGTATAGCCACTATGAAAATCAATATGGTGGTTCATCTAAAAGTTGGGAATCAATCTACCTCAAGATCTAGCTATATATATCACTGTTGGTCATATACCCAAAGGATGCTCCAACCTACCACATCATGTTTATTGTGGCTTTATTCATTATAGCCAGAAACTGGAGATGTCCCTCAACAGAAATGGATAAAGAAAATGCAGTACATTTACACAATGGAGTATTACTCAACTGCTCTTAAAAAAAAATAACATCATGAAATTTGCAAGCAAATGGGTGGAACTAGAAAAAAATCATCCTGAGTGAGGTAACCTAGACCCAGAAAAATAAATATGGTATATATTCACTGATATGTGGATATTGGCTAAGCAAATGATAAACCATCTACAATCCATAGACCCGGAGAGCTTAGGTAAAGAGGCAGGGTCTAAGGGTGTGCATGGATCTTCCTGGGAGAGGGAAATAGAATATATTTTATGAGGGGATGCTGGGCATATGGGGAGAGGAGCCAGGGATCAGTAGGGGGTGATGGAGTGAAAGTAAAAAATGCAGGGTGAGATGGCTCAAACTGTGGGGCGTTTGTGTGTGATGTGGAAGCCTAGTGCAGTAGAAACTTTCTGGAACTTATGAAGGTGATCCTAGTAATGGGAGATACCCAGTCTCAACTGCCCATTGCTGGTCCCCAGGTGAGGTTTCCAGTGGTGGGACTGGGTTTCATCCAATTGAGTTGTTGGCCAAGGTTTTCCATGGAAATTCCCAAAGAACCCAGACTGTTGCTAAAACAAAGGATTGCTCTCTGCAAACTGAGAGTGGTGCCCCACGGGCAAGGACAACCACAAAACTAATTGAACACAGATAAGTCACAGCTGATGTCAACATGTAGCCTTTGCCTCTACATTCCAGTCTCTTTGGTGTATGAAGATATTCTACAGGATGCTCAAAGAGAAACATGGATGCCAGCCCACTCACAAAACCTTTGACTTACAATCTGTCCTGCCTATGAAATATGTTAAGGCAATGGTGGCAAGTAGTCAACCGATGTCTGATTTTACTTAATACCCATTCCACAAGAGAGAACTCATGCCTAACACTGCTTGAATAACCAAGAACTGGAGACTAGATAGCCCAGATATCTATGGTAAAACCAAACACTACTAGTCTAAACAACAACAAAAAGAGTAATGAAAAATTACTCCTAATGATATTCTGCTATACTCATAGATCAATACCTTATCCACTCATCAGAATCAGAGAGCAACTGGGAACAGCTACGGAGACCCACAACCATATATATTACTCAGGGAGAGACTAAATGGGATGCCTTTATCAAATCCCTCACCCCTGAATCCAGGGAACCCAATGAATGAAGAGCCACAAAGATTGTAAGAGCCAGAGGCAATGGAGGATACCAGGAGAACAAGCCCTTCTCAATCAACTAAGCATGGCCTACAAAGACTAAAGCAGCAAGCCTAGGGCCTACATGGGTCTGTACCAGGTCTTCTGCATATATATTATAGCTATTAGCTCAGTATTTTTATATGAGAGTATATATATGAACAAGTGGGTTTTTTGTTTGGTGATTCCATTTAGATTATTTTATATATGTATATCTTATGAAGCTACTACTATAGTAGGTTTCTATATGATATCCATATGCTGAATATTACCAGAGAATTTCTTCAGTGGGAAGCCAAAAAACATACATAAGAAAATTCCTGCAGATTTCTCCTTTAGGCTGCTGCATAGCTAAAAGCTGATTTTATGCAAAGAAATTATATAAGCAAACCAGTGTGCTCACAGTATTTCCTCAATTTTCTCTCTATTTTTTATTAGAAGTCAAGACTGAGCTAGAGAACTGTAGAAAATAAGCATTCTCTGCCTTGACATAACTTTGTGTGGTATCTTAACAGGCCTTAACAGAGGCTTCTTCCTCTCACAACTAAGACTCCAAAGGCCTTCTGCCCAATGAATCGTCACTCTCTATATTTTCTTGAGTTGTACTCGTGATGCTCATAAATGGTATGTAAATGATAAGCCATCTTAACATCATATGCATGTTAGGATTTAACCTGGCTGAGCATAAAAGAGTTCTGTCAAAGCTAAAAATGTGTCTGCAATGACAGAAGCAATGAAAGATGGCATACTTTAGCAATAAAATATTGTGTGTTCTTCACTAAAGGAAAAAAGCAAAGCTTGACTGGTGGCACTGGCTAGAAATCCCAACAGTGGGATGCCAGAGACTGTTGGGTCCCAACAAGATGCTGGGATCTAGGCTAGTCTATTTAGTGAACTTCAGGCAAGATAGAGACCTTATTCAAGGGAAAGACAGGTGACACCTGAGGAACACCCTCCAAGGTTGTCCTATGACCTCCATACCTATAGGCACCTGTGCATACATGTGCACCTGCATATGCACACAAGCATGCACAAATGAATAAGTTAACCTACAAATACTACTACTGGAAGTCTCTAATATAAATTCACTTGTGTATCTATCAGATAAAGTACACTTGGACCTAATTAAACTAGTTTGTATAGTATTCTTAATCAGCTGAATTGAAAGTAATACTCTGTATAACTATTTCATAGATATGAACACTAAAATTTCAGGGTTACACTGTAAGCCAGGAAGAGTTTGGGTAAATTATCTGATTCTTTCAACATGTATTTAAGAATGATACTTTTTTTTTAAGCTGTCATGTCTCTTTATTTTTTCATTTGTTATTTTATTTATTTACATTTCAACTGTTATCCCCTTTCTTGGTTTCCCCTCTATAAACCCTCTATCCCATCCTCCCTCCCCCTGCCTCTATGAGAGTGCTTCTGCACACACCCACCCACTCCCACCTCACTGCCCTGGCATTCCCCTACACTGGGGCATCAAGCCTTCACAGGACCAAGGGCCTCTCTTCCCATTGATGCCTGACAATGCCATCCTCTGCTATATATGTAACTGGAGCCATGGGTCCCTCCATGTGTACTCTTTGGTTGGTGGTTTAGTCCCTGAGAGCTATGGGGGGGGGGGTGTCTGGTTGTTTGATATCTTTGTTCTTCCTATGGGGTTGCAAACCCCTTCAGTTCCTCCAGTCCTTGCCCTAACTCCTCCACTGGGGTCCTGGTGCTCAATCTGATGGTTGGCTGCTACCCCACTGTTTCACTGAAAGTGCTAATTAGAAGAGTAGTCTATTGATTAGTACACAATTTCACCATCAGCTTCCTGGCCAAACCAGTTTTCCAGTCTAATAATGCTGCTTTCACATGGCATAAGCATTGGCCTGAGACTTTGAAAGTACCAGAATGGCTTGACCTTTACTTGATAACCTAAAATAACTGTCCTCATTTCCAGAATTGCACCATCTTAAAATGTTTTCTTTTACCTTGTACATCTGAGCACACATTTTTAAAATAGTGAAAGTAGCTGCAATTAAATGAAAAAAATAACAAAATAGATTCAAAGCACGCTTACACTTAAGGAAGTATAAAATTAGATGCTTAGTACAATTTAGCATTGAGATTTAACACTAACAGAATTAGAGCAATCATTTGGAGTATGAGGTTAATGTCTGTGGCACATTTTTCCAAATTTTGAATGGCATATTATATACAATCTTTCACGGGAAAATCTATACAGAAAAGGTAAATACTGATATATAAAACATTTGTTTCAGACATCCCAAAAATCAGATGCTCAAAATCAGTAACTAAAAGAAAGAAGCCAGGATGAAAAAGACTATGTCCTCTAACTTGCATAGGAGGAACAATACATAAAATAAAATACATATATTTTATATATGTATAAGATATAGATATGTAAAATAATCTAAATGGAATCACCAAATTATTGACATTTTGTTACCTATTATTTTGCTTTTTTAAATGCATCACATTTTGAAAGTCACTCTTTAGCTATTTCTCAGGTTTTTAAAAATAGATGAAGCCAGAGAACTGTTCGTTTTAAAACTAAAATTTCCTTTGTAAATCATTCAAATCCCATATCATCTATAAAGAGACTAATGGGGCCAGGAATGGTGGCTCACAGCTCTAATCGAGGCTGAGTTGGGAGGATTGTGAGAGTTTGAGGCCAGCCTCTACTACATAGTGAGTTCCAGGTCAGCCTGACTACACTGTAAGAACCTGACTCAAGAGAAAGGTGGCCAGTCTTAAACAGTTTAGACTGTGTGACTTTACTTCTCAGGAGTCCTCAATTCTTTAATGAACTCTTCTCAGTGCTTCCCCTGTGTCCTGTATTTCCACTATCACAGCCTGCTGAGACCCATTCTTCTTTCCCTAAATTCTTTTCAATCATCAATGCTTAATTCAAAATGTCATTGATTTTCATGAAATATGCCCTAATATATCTTATAAAAGTTATGTACTCTTTTCCTACAACATTACCAAAACATGTTCCTGTCCCATTTGTCCTTGTCACTGTTCTGTTGCTATAAAGAGATACCATGACCAAGGCAACTCTTACAAGTGAAAGCATTTAATTATTGGGGAGGTGATTACATGTTCGGAGGTTTAGTCCATTATCATCATGGCAGCAGGCATGGTGCTAGAGAAGTAGTTGAGAGCTACATCCTGATCCACAGCAGAGAGAAAGGAAGAGGGAGAGGGAGAGGGAGAGGGAGGGGGAGGGGGAGAGGGAGGGGAAAGGGGAGGGGGAGAGGGAGAGACAGAGAGAGACAGAGAGGCATAGAGACACAGAGAGGCATAGAGGGAGACACAGAGACACAGAGAAAGACAGAGACACAGAAACACAGAGAGAGACAGAGACAGAGACACAGCGAGAGAATGAGCCTAAGCCGGGACTGGACTTTTGAAATCTCATAGTCCATGCACAGTAACATACGTCTCCCAACAAGGCTGCACATCCTAGTTCTTCTAATCTTACAAACTGTGTCACTTCCTAGTGACAAAGCATTCAAATATATGAGCCTATAGGGGGCCATTCTTATTCAAATCACCACACCACTCCTTAGCAACCTATTTTCTTTCTTTCTCGATCCAGAAGAGTTTTACCTTCCTCTTTCCCAACTGAAAATATCTTAAGATCAGAAAAAATTTTAGTAATTCTGTGCCATCCCAGTACCTAGAATTATGACTATTGTCCAAATTCTAAAAATTCTCTACACACTAGAATGCTATGAAATGATTTAACAGTTGATTTACTTTCAGAAATTTTCAATATTCAATACACTTATGCTGAAATGTACAATAGAATAGTTGTTTATGTCAACAATTCAAATAAAGTGATTGTCTTGGTATATTAATGCTGCTACAAAAAAATACCAGAGGCTCACCATTTACAAACAAACAAACAAAAAATCATTTCTAACACTTCTGGGAGCTAGAAGATTCCAGATCAAGCATTAGTAGCATCAGTGATTAGTTAGGGTCTGGTCTCTCTGCTTTCACCACAGTACCCTGCTGCCATATTCCTTGGAAAGAATAAATCCTCTAGTGGTGAGTTAGAAGAAATGAACCGGCTCCTGAAAACCCTCTTCTAAGAGCCTATTTGCAATCCACAGGAGGGGAGAGAGTCACTCACTACCCTTATTTCGTAGGTGATCCTGGAGGCCACCTCCTTGTACTGCCACCACATTACTGAAACATTTAGAGGATAACATTTACAATTATCAAAGTTATGTTACCATTATACCTTTGAGCACCAGTTCTGGAGAGAAGAAAACAACAAAATGTTAAAAATTTCTTGCATTGTCCTTCTTGCATTCAATGGACACCTATCAAGGATTATGTGTGCAAGTCATATTAATACAAAATGCTCCTAAAGCATTTTATGTGGAACAATGTAAGAGGAAGCTTTGCAAAATACCGAAGTCTGATATCGACTCTGGAAAATTTGATTTTCTTTAGAACAGAAAATAAAATATATGTGAAAAAGGATGTAGAAATAGAGGTGCTTGTAAGAAAAGAAACAATTTATACAATCCTAAGGAAAAGAAATTGAGTTGTACCAAACTATAAAATACTTACAAGGAAAGGTCATCTTGTGTCCTTGGTTTTTTTTTTTTTTATTTTTTTAACAAAGCTACTAAGGGAGTGATTCATGTGAGCATAAGAACAAACCAAGTTGTGACTGAAGGGGCAGGCCTGTACTCCCAACTACCTGGAAGCAGAGGAGAAGGATAGTACTTGCAAGGCTTACTTTAGCTACAGTGTGAGTTCAAAGCCAGCATGAACGACTTAATGAGAACTTGTCTCAAAATAAGTAGAAGATGCTAAGGAAATAAATCAGAGATAAGGTGCTTGCCTAACGTGCACAGGGCCCTTGTTTCAACCTCTACTACTGCAAAGATTGCAAGAACTATGGGATCGAGCAGCCAACAGCCTTACCACATGCCACTGTCACATTCACTGTAAAGGCTGGACCACACAGGTCAAGCTTCCTTCCTATACCAGAAGATATTTCATGCGGAATACACAAGAAAATGAACATTTCTGTGCATCATAGTCAATTCCTGGCGTACAGTAAATACTCACTAAATGCTCAAAGGGAGGAGAACGGAGTGAAGCAGAAAGGGCAAGAAAGCTCAATGGTAGTACCTCAAAATCATCTTTCTTAAGAGACCAGATGAATGGATACAAAAGTTGAGAATAAGGGAGACAGCGAGACTGTGAGTTAACTGTTTCACTTCAGACCTTGTGTTCACAATCTAAAAAGGGTATGTTTTCCCCTCAGCATTAAAAAACATATTAAGCTATGGCTTCATGATGACTGTCATTATTTCCACTGAGTCACACTGTTGGAGATCAGGATTGTAATGTAAATTATGCCTTGACTCACCACACTTTTAATAAAGTAGCAGTGGCTGACAATAAGCATCCTCTTTAAGATAAAAATACATCCTTCTGCCTATGCCATATGAATAGTGAGGGGTTAATCATATTTTAAGGTATTAACTATATTTATATATCACATAATATCACCAATTTAATATTTCAAAGTATTGTCTATCAGTATAAAATCTAAATATAAAGGTTACTTAAAGAAATCCATTTGTCATACAAACACTGTCACATATTTTTTTTTTTACTTTCAAGATTATGATTTAATTACCACATTTATCCCTTAATTCCTTTCAAACCCTTTCAATCTTCCCTTGCTTTCTTTCAAATTTCTTTATGGCAAATTAATTGCACCAAAAGTAGCAACAATGACATATTTAATTGTCAAATTAATTCACTTAAACTCAAGAAGAAATCACTAATTTTAATAACTCCCTCTGTGTGTGTGTGTGTGTGTGTGTTTGTGTGTGTGTGTGTGTGTGTGTGTAAAGCTTAAACAAATGGAACAGATCACATGATTTCTAAAATTTCTTGAATTTTTGGTTGTGAGCCTAGCCTTTAATGGCTGAGCCATCTTTCCAGCCCAACTTCTAAATATTTTTTATTAATTTATTTATTTATTTTATATCCGAATTCAGCTTCCCCTTCCTCCTCTCCTCCCAGTCCCTCCCTCTCACCTCCCTCTGTCCTTCCATCCCCTCTCCCTTTCTCTTCAGAGAATAGCGCTCCCATGACATCACCCTGCCTTGTCATGCCAAGCTGCAGTAGGACTAGATTCATCTTTTGCTATTGAGGCCAGACAAGGCAGCCCAACAGAGTAAAGGGATCCAAAGGCAGGTAACAGAGTCAGAGAAAACCCCTGCTCCAGTTGTTAGGGATCTCACAGGAAATGTTTATCATTAAAGGTCGCCATTCCTATGAGATTGCATAATCCCAACTTTATAATAAAAACATTGAATTTAGATTCTTTCTTCATAAAAATCAAAGTAAGCTTAAAAGACTAAAAGCCAATGGTTTCATCTGACACACTGGAAATGTTTGTGTCATACAGCTTGTGTCTAATACTTCAAAAGTTATTTGGAAACTAATTTTTTCCCAAACACTGACAAAAGGCATGGTTCAGTGTGGACCAGATATAAACTATTCTTTCTAAGAGAGTAAAGAGACCGTACATACAAATTCCTAGCATAAAAGCATTTAAAAGCTAGAACTTGATCATTTAATGATGAATTAGACATCTTTTGGAACACTTAAATTGAAATAAAACCAAAGATTAAAACACAGAATTAACACCCTCTGCACAAACTAAATAGGAGAACCAGGATGAGCATAAATCAATCCATTTAGAAAGGTGTAATCAACACTCTAAAAAGCAAATTGTATATCTGTATTCTCTGGGAATAAAAGCACTAAATTAAGTAATATAATTCAAAATATGTTACAACATGAATATATTTGGAAATATGATTGCAATGTATGTAAAACATGTTATATATACCTTAACCCACAGAATTTATTTTAGAAAGAAAAATTCTCCGTTGTGATAAAGACATACGATTGGTACAATGCTACCATTTAGTACTTTAACTCTGTTCTCTATGCAACCAACAAGGGATCATACATGCTCTGGTTCTGGTGAAGAGTAATTCACTACTTATTAGGCTGCCTGCTCTATTTGAAGATGAACTGTTCCTCTTATTTACTTTCAGAATCTTGTTTGCCCTCTTGTAACACAGGTAAGCTTAGATCTGTGTGTGAGCTTTCCAGATAATGACAGGTAGTTTCCACGCCCTCCTTGAGCCTTCTCAAGGCTCACTCTTCTTGGTTCATTTGCCCTGGCGTTGGTAGTACATGCACACCTCGTTACCTCATCTCCGTCACACCCCAGCACACTATTCCTAAGTGCCAAACTCCAAATACACAAACTTTAACAGGAGTCAGAAAAACCCGATGTCCTGTATGCCAATTAGTATAGTGTTTTCTAGTTTTATGGTCAGAATCCTTATTAGTTAACATATAACTCATATTGTCTTTGCTTCTACAAGTCTAATATCTTTTGATTATATTTTTTAAAAATTAATTTTACGTCAGTTAAAGGAAAAAAGAAAGCCATGCCTGGTATTATCAATAATTAGGATATAAAACTGGAGGATCTTGGACTGCCATTCCTAGGACACAGAATAAACACAAGGCCAGCACGGCCAGCTTAAGTGAGACTCTGTCTCAAATTTAATAAAATAAGAGAAGCAGAGTTTACTGAGCATTGCAAAGCTCTGTGTTCAATCCTTAGTACCAGGAGGGAAAAAAGTATAAAAGAAATGTAGGCATATTAACACCTAAGTACCCTCTTGTTTGACCACTGTATCTGTTATTCTTTTACCTTTTAATCAATAAGAATTATTTTCACATTGCTTATCTGTTTTATTTGATACTCTTTGTCCTAGGGAATTCAGGCTTCAAAACAAATAAATAAAAAACCTAAATCTACCATAAACATATAAAAATCTGCTACTATAGTGAAAAGACAAACCCAAAAGTATAGCAAAACTAGTTTAACTAAGGCAAAATCTCTTAAACATAAATATCTGTATATATTCTCAAAGTCACTATAAAACTCGTTCTGGAAGGTACATTCTGATGTGTTAAAGCACCCATGACATCAGCTTATGGCTAAATATCACATGGGACATTTGCCTGGAACAGTAGCAGGACACCACTTGCAAATGATAAAGTAAAACATGCTTTGCCAATGCGACATAAGGGAACGTTGTGTCTGATAAACTTCTTTAGCCATTGGTTGTAGTTCACTGCAAGTATTAATTAGTTTATCATCTCCAGTGGACCCTAAGTAAAGACGTCAGTTTTGACCTATTTCACCAGCAGTAGAACAACTGAAGCACAGTATCTGCCAATATTTTTGTTTGCTAAAATAACACTAGATGATTTATCAATACGTCTCACTTTTCCAGTGGGGTGCTGTGGGAAAAACAGACATAAACACCCAGACTTTACCTTAAGACAGCGCTTACAATTCTCAGATTTGTTTCATTAGCAAATGCAGTGGTAAATGAAATGCTTCACATGGATACGAAAACCCAAATTTCACGCCTATGTTCATCAATATAATATTGTTATTAATATTATGGCCTTCAATAGTTAAATAATAATTTTTATGACTTCAACAGTTTAATAAGTTAGTTTTCATGTGAGGAGTGTTTATTCTTCATATCTTAAAACCAAAAAGACTTTGCAGACCAGCTCAATAGTGTCAAAGTAAGCAAGTCTATTTATAGAAGATAACATAAGCAATGTGTTTTATAATTAAATGGTTCATTGCATTTTAAAATGATTAGCATGAACAGAAATATATTTACATAAATTACATTGTTTCTCTCAAGCTATTATTAACTAGACCATGCATTTCAATAGCTTACTGGGAAGTATAATGTATATTCAAGTAAATAAACAGCAAATCTTTAACTCCTTCCATAGTAAATGTTTCATATTCTTTATTTGTTATCTGAGAAATAGTGGCTCATAAATTATTCATAATATCAAGCCAGATCTGTTACATCAGGTGTCAGATTAAATGAGGAGGAAGAAAACGCTGAGTTTATATGAAGTATTCATTAAACTTGGTGAACTCATTAAAGTATGTTAATTAGGTAATAGACAAAGGAACTTGGTATTTGGTAGAGATTGGGCACTGTTAATACCTTGCTTTGTGCTAATACCTTGGCTGTGGTTTCCCCCTTAATGAGCACAAGGAAAAGCTGATTATTCCAAATGCAGAAAAAAATCACATGTGTTACGTATTGAAAAAATTGCCCCAGGTGACAAAAGGAACAGCAGAGCAAAAGAACCAGCAATCGAACAAAGAAGATATCATTGCAAAGCTTCTATATTTTTCCTTGATATGATTTTATGTCATGAGAAATCTACAGGTTAGTTTTGATATCTTAAGAAATGATTTTATTGTTAGCAATGTTCGACTAATTCAGCTTCTTAATCTCAATTCACATTGTTCAGTATCTCTATTATAAGATACCTTTCCCTGTTTTATTATTTTGGAAGAGTTAACATTAAAATCTTTAAAACCTGAGGACTTTGGTGCTCACTTGAGGTAAATTTTTTTAAAAAAACAGTTTATTTCAATAAACTATTTTCCTATTAAAGAACAGCTTTTGAAAGACTACGGGGGGGGGAGGGAGGGGGGCAGACGGTACTGAAGAGCTGGCCTTCTAGACCCTCCCTGGTGTATGTAGCAGTCTCACAGTCATGAGTGAACTGCTGCAACCCAGGGGTAATATGAAAGCTTACCCAAGCCAAAGGTTCCTAAAAACTTAAGTAAATGCCTTTTTCTAGACATCAAATATCTTAACATTTCACCTTTTGGTAAAGTCATATTCTATATATTCAGTTCTTAATGGAAGTCCCAAGAGCCCCAAATGGTGAAATCCATATTGAAATATTCTTTTATTCCATATGAATTCACCTGGCTGTTTGTTTGTTGTATTCTCTTTTTTTTTTTTTTTTTTTTTTGTAAAAATAGTTGCCACTCAACGCATCATATAACTGTACAACAAAATGATTTCACTAAAGCCTAAAATGCAAATGGCATGTTTAGATGGCAAACCAGAACGTCACAGCTAGCTCTATTAAAAACGTGACTCTGTTCATGCCCATGGCCAGATTACTTATCATCTGGCTTTGTCATCGTTACACTAGTCAGCCTCTCCGATGCACAATTCTGAAAACAAATAGATTTGCTAAAATAAAATAATGTTTTATGAAAAGTTAAAGTCCATGATTATTTCATTTATCATCAATTCCAAGGGGATCTATTCATTCTAGGGCGACACAGCACGCATCAAAAGCTGCTGCTGGTTTGGGAATGATCCCATCTTTCACAAAATTACCCCAATTACACACCCATAATTCTACTTACACAAGTATATTCTTCAGAATTTAAAATAAATCACTTACTAAATGTCATGCAAGTTTTTTTCTAGAAATAAATTTCAAATTGTAATAGCATATTCATTAACATAAAAGAAAATTAAGTAGAATGGTGGAGTTCCTCTACTTCTTATATTGCCTCTCAAAGATTCAAAAATATTGAAAATAAATATGAATTCACTAAGAATAACAATGTATACATATAAGTAAAGAATATGAAATTCTGATCAACTAAAGAACTTTGTCAACAAAAGCAAAATGATAGTATATAACTCTCTAATGCTATAGCAACTGAATATATTTAGAAAATAGAAAGACAAGGACTAGAGAGACGGTTCAGCAATGCTCAGATCGCTCTTTAAAGAACTGGAGTTCAGTTCCCTGCACCCAAGTAGGCAGCTGCCTACGATTCCAGCTCAGTGAGATCCAAAGCTCTCCTCTGGCCTCGATGAGCACAAATCAACACAAACACACAATTAAATATTTTGCTTAAAAATGGGAAATACAGAGATGAGTTTAACCAACAGAAGTACACAAAGTTTTTATTCAAAAATGGGGAAAACAAAGATGAGATTAAACACACACACACACACACACACACACACACTAAGCTTGGACAATAAGAAATAAAAGTTTCCCACATATATAAATGTTATTCTCTCTAAAATCCTTAATATTCTACTCATGGTACTTTTTGACACAATCAGAAAGCTTCAATTGCTTTCAGACAAAAGAAAAAGGGCATGAGATGCAATTCATAAAGAAAAATAATACTGGACAAATATACAATGTTAATGTTCAAATAAATGTTAATTAATCCAACAGAAATATTTATATTTCTCTTTAAAGTAGCATGTATATCTTAAAACAACAATTTACAATATAACAAAGGAAATACATGTTTGTTTTTCATAAATGAGCTGCAAGAAAATAATAGTCACTCACAATAAAATCTATATGTATATAGAATGTTTCCAAAAGATACTAAAAATAGCTTAGCAAATTTTAGCAGATTATCTAGGCTGATTTTATAACAGGTTCTTTTTTCTAATATCCCCATCCTAATTTATGCATGGCATTTTTTAGGAGAGAAACAGGTCCCAGCACTTGTGGCCCTTCCAGGCCAGCTTGCTTTCCTGGCTCAGGAGCCCCCACACCCTTGAGACTATTCCTGAGTGGGGAACTAAGATAAAAAGAGTCTTGAGAGGCAACAAAGTCCCACCAGACCAGGGTCCGGTAGAGTCTGGAGCAGGAGGGGACCACAAAGAACCAGACCTCCTTCCGACCCACTGGGTTCCTGATTTTTTGGTGAAACAGAGGGCATGGAGATATTCTTAATGGACCAATCCCCTCACGCTATGCTCTTGCTTTTTTAACATCTTAAAATATGTACTACACATATTTCGTGTGAGAAAATTTGGTGTGGCAATAGATATCATAGTCTCTAAATACGCAGGGAGTGATATTTACAACAAATCACTGAACAGGAATCTAAAACAACTCTAGATAGCCATTATCTCTGGTCACACATTCAAAAAGAAATGTTTTCCATTAGCTTAGTCTTTAGACATAAAATACTCAATTTTACTTTTTGTCGACATTAAACTTTTACCAAGGTTGAAATATCAGTGTTAATGACCAAGCGACTTTTAGGTATTTTAGGTACAATGATGGCCCAGACCAATATACACAACTATGCTACTCACTCCTTCATATTAACTTTTATTACAAGATATTCAATATTGAGATATTCAAAGTGATTACATATTTTATTAGGAAAATACTACTGCATTACAAAAATCAAATGAAAAAATGTGAATTAGGATGCTATGGCTTTTTATTAAGCTTTCCTGTTTTTAGTACAGCCACCACTATTGAAAATATTTCCTAAACAAAGCCTAAATTTTCAGAAGTGTAGTAAAGGACCGCAATACAGACTGCTTCTCAAGATCATGTTCCTTTGTTTCTGAAAAAAAAAAAAAAAAGGCAAGTAGTGTTGAGGTTTGGTCTTGCTGTCTATTGTAATGCTGAGTGTGGACCTCCAAGACCTGGAGTCTGCATGTAGAACTCAACTGGCTGAGACATAAAAATGTCTCTAGTCACAACTTCAGCTTCACACAGCTTATAGATCTTCTTGGCTACAGATTTTTCAAAATTCATCATGCCATCCTTTCATATAGCATAAATGAATATTTATTACAATTTATTGATCAAACTAACTCTTAAAAAAGATAGCTGTCTTTCATCTGCTCAAACAAGGTACAAAAACTCATCCTTAACTGATCTGTGTACCTTGCACTCTTCATACAAATATCTTTTTTTTTATTTATTTTTACACTCCAGATTTTATTCCCCCCACTCCATCCACCCTCTGACTATTCCACATCCCATACTTCCTCCCCACCCCACCCCCGATCTCCACAAGGATGTCCCAGAAATAAAACCACACACTTATGAACACTTGATCTTTGACAAAGACACCAAAAATATACAATGGAAAAAAGAAAGCATCTTCAATAAATGGTGCTCGTCTAACTGGCTATCTGTATGTAGAAAAATGAAAATAGACCCATATTCGTCACCTTGCACAAAGCTCAAGTTCAAGTGGATCAAGGACCTCATAAAACCAGATACACTGAATCTAATAGAAGAGAAAATGGGAAAGAGTCTTGAACTCATTGGCACAGGGGGAAATTCTCTAAACAGAACTCTAATGGCTCATGCTCTAAGATCAAGAATTGATAAATGGGACCTCATGAAACTAGAAAGCTTCTGAAAAGCAAAGGACATAGCCAATAAGACAAATAGGCAACCTACAGATTAGGAAAAAATCTTCACATCAGATAGAGGGCTAATGTCTAAAATATATAAAGAACTCAAGAAGCTAACCACCAAAAAACAAAACAAAACAAAACAAAACAAAACAAAACAAAACCACCAAAAATTGTGGTATAGAACTAAACCGAGAATTCACAACAGAGGAATCTCGAATGGCTGAGAAGCACCTAAAGAAATGTTCAAAGTCCTTAATGATCAAAAAGATTCAAATCAAAACAACCCTGAGATTCCACCTTACACCAGTCAGAATAGCTAAGATCAAAACCTCAGGAGACAACACATGTTGGCGAGGGTGTAAAGAAAGAGGAACACTCCTCCATTGCTGGTGGGATTGCAAACTGGTACAACCACTCTGGAAATCAATCTCAGAAAATTGGAAATAGATCTACCTGAAGACCCAGCTATACCACTCTTGGGAATATACCCAAAAGATGACCCACCATGCCACAGGAGCACATGTTCCACTAGATTCATAGCAGCTTTGTTTGTGATGGCCAGAAGCTGGAAACAACCCAGATGTCCCATGACAGAAGAATGAATGCAGAACATGTGGTTCATTGACACAATGGAACACTACTCAGCTATTAAGAAAGGACATCCTGAGTTTTGCAGGCAAATGGATGGAACTAGAAAATATCATCCTCATACAAATATCTTTATAGAGCTAAATATTGGTTATAAGGTTTATCTATTACAGAATGAACAACAAGAGAGCAGCCCTGACAAGATTCACCCTCCAGCATGCTGAAATGACCTGCTGTTCCAGTTTCCTGCCTGATCATGCCTTAACTGATGCTGTTTCCAGAGACTTGATTCAAGAAAAACTTCAGAAAGGGCTGGTAATCCCGATGACCTCAGTTCATCCACCCTTTCAGACTGTTCCAGTCAGGACTTTAGTTACGCCCTGAACTTTCTCTACACTTAAAGACTGGACAACAAATAATGCCAACTACCTATATTTTGACTTAACCATTATTCCAATTTTCTTTTGGGCCCCAAACAGAAATTGTTTGCACTAATTCAGCAGAAAACAAATATAATAAGACTGTCTTCCCAATCCCTTAAATTGGGCTAGATGTTTTTTATCATTTTATAAATTATAGATATGTTGTCATTTTAAAGGATAATTTACAAATAATTATGGTCCCAGACAAGGAAGAAACAAAATAGGGGGCTTACACTCAGGGACTTCTATTTTTCCTTTCCTCTTCTCTATTCGTCTTTCTTTCTTGGGTAATAGGAATGGCAGTTAATAGAAAAAGGGGGGATATAGTAATATTATAAGAAATTAGATAGGGATAGGTTATTAAATCTACTCTTAAACAAAAACATTTTATAGCCATAATCTTACATTAGTAGAGATCTTCATATTTTGATGAAAATCGAGGTTATATTTTGTTACATTGATATGAAATTTTAGATATTGATACAGTTTTGAGGTGTTCATTGGTATAAATCTTTGTATATAGATACCAAATTTTAAGTTAATTTTATTACTTATAGATTGGTATTGTTCCTATATAATTTATTTAAGAATATAAGGCTTAGATCCAGTCCTTTTAATAGCTGCCATTATGAACTATTTAGAATAATTAAATAATACAAGTTAAAAGAGAGTCAAACTCATGGGGACTATTAGATTCCAATGTGGTTAATTATAATAAAATGTGTTGTTGATAGCCCTAGGGCTGTTTGTATTTTGATGCCCTCCTGGGAGGGCCTTCAGACAAGGAGTGAGTTACATACTCATGTGACTTCTTGTGAACCAATCCCCTAATGAATAAAAGAGCCAATCACTGGGCGAGTAGGAGGGACTTCCGGGTTGGAGGAAGAAAGAGAGGATGCAGGAGAGAGAGAGAGGTCTTTTTTTGGAATGGGACAGATAATGGGTAAGATGTAGCTGATAGTTTCCTGGTATCATGGCGGATCCGCAAGGATTCACCACCCAAGGAATCAGATGCTTACAAGATTAGGTTTTAGTTGTTGCACCCAGAGATTGAGTTACTATTGTTTCTGAGCTAAGTTTGTGTGGTGTTTTTCTTCTTGTGGCAGCTCATCCAGGTTCAAAAGAGAAAGGTATAGCAGCAAAGTGTGGGTTTGCCTGATGTGCACCATCGAGGCCGTGGGTGTATTGAAGCATGGGGCTGGCGTGGTAGGGACCCACCAGTGGGAACCTAGCGAGCTGGGTAGAAAGATTGTAGAGCTCTGAGACACAGCTCCACGAGAAAAAAGCAGGTCAGCCATTGCTTGCCAGTGGAGGTCATGCTTATCATTTTCTTCGACTAGAATGGTAGTACTGTCAGGAACAGACATGTCTCTTAGTCAAACGATATTTTAACAATAAAATAACCTTAAATGTTATATTCTATAGATCTCTGATGCTTTTGAAGACCATCTATCTATATATAGCAGAACTGAATTGCTAAACAATGATTATTTTTAGCTATTTACTATTTGAATAACCTTGAAAATATTTTTGTTGTGAGAAATGTTAAAAAGAAGAATATATCAAGTCCCTGGTTCTCTCAGCCCTGTCAGCCTGGCCAAAGAAGAGATATAGGTGGGGTTTAGGTTTTCTGGGCTTGGGGCTGAAGGTTAACCACAAGGAGAGCATGAAAGTGCAGGAGGGGGAGGGAGAAGCTGCCATGGGAGTTAAGAAAAAAGGCCCTGAGGGATGGCCAATTGGAGTTAAGAGCAACTCAGATCGAAAATAGTAAGTAATAACTCAGGGTTACCAATAATAAAGTAGAATCTAATAACATAGAGGGTAAGCATCTGCTCAGCTCTTGTGCTATTCAAGGCTTGTAAATATACAGGTTATGTATGGTTTTTTATCCAGGAACAAATTGGTTTAAGGCAGAGTAGAAACCCCAGGTTGGGATTAAACAATTTCAGCAACAAAGTAGAAAACAAATTTTATAAACAATCTGTTACTAGAACCTTATGCAATCTTAAAATATATAGACTCTACAATCTATAAAAACATAAAGGTCTTTTATCATACCGAATGCTCTTTTTAAAAAAACACAGAGTTTTATAACATTACATTATAAGGACCTCTGGAAAGGTTGAAACAAACAAATTTCAAAAATGCACAGATAAAGCAAATTTGTATTAATACTACAACCTAGTAATAGAACACAGATAATATAATTTTATATTCTGAAAGAATATCTTACAATCCCCTAAGTACTGTTTACTCAAGAGCAGTACTGGGAACTTCAAGCACAATACTATCATTTTTCATCTAATTTGCAAAAGTAATTTGCTGTGTTATCTAATGGGGCCTCCACAAGGACACACAGCTTGACAGGTAAGACAATATGCTCTACCTAAACCTTCAGGTTCATGACTGTCTTTCTTACGTGGAAACCAAAGAGAAACAGATTGACAATAACCACCCTCATCAACCATTTCTCTTTTATCAATTATGATTCAAAACAAAACTGATCTCCCTGCAGAATATTAGGAATTTAGGAATTTAGGACACATAGAAACAACAGGGTCATCAGCTTGGAGACCAATAGGTAACTACTATTGATGATTCATTTGCTGGCTCAGTTCCTGGAAAAAGCAACAACTACAAAATCCTCTGGAATATTATTTTCTTAAAGTCATCAGATAAGCAACGGAATATTTTTAACATTTTATTTATTACTTATTATTTTTATGTGCATGAATGTTTAGCCAGTATGTATATCTGTACAACAAGTGTATGCAATAACCACTGAGGCCAGAAGAGGATGTCAGGGTCCCTGGATCTGAAGTTACAAACAGTTGTGAGCTCCGATGTGGGTGCTGGGAATCAAACCATGGTCCTCTGGGAGGGCAGCCTTTGAACCTTCTCTCAAGTCCCCCACAAACTTTTAAATACATATGTGAAAGACTTAAACATCTTATTAAGGTCAAGACTAAATATACTTGTTTCAACCTTATATATTCAAGTGGCAAACTATATAGAAATCTAATTATCCCTGGTAAAAATGACCCAGGACCTACCAGTAAATTAAGAACACGTAGAAAGTACTGTAGTTGGTTTATAATACCACTATTGTAATAATTATATTGTTTTATAAATGGGCAACCTATTCTTAAAGGGAGTAATAATTTCTAGTCATGGAGATTATTGGCAGATATTTTTAAAATCTCATTAGAGGTAACACTTTTAAATAGAGACTAATTATAACAAATTATAACTTTAAGGAAATTGGAATCCCCTCTGTGTGTCTTGCTCAAAACAATGAATAAAAAGATATTGTTGCTCTGGACCATTTTTTTAAAATTAAATTCCTAGGCAATATATTTTCACTGATTAAAATAGATCTGTGGATCAATTTAAGAAAATCTACCCAAGTGATAAATAACAAAGGAAACTTGGTGATTTCTTTATTTGTTTGCTTTAGCATTTCAAGAAATTATGATTTGAAGCATGTACACATCACTTAGCCCAATAATATTTACGAAAATGGTATATAAAATCTTAACAGTCCATAGAGCTATGACAGTATTCACTTTAAAATAATGAGTAGTGAATTGATCATACCTGTAAAGCATGTTTTCATGGAAGACTACAATTTTTACTCTTAAAAGAATAAGGGTTTATCAAGATAGATGGCTTAGTGAGTTAGAGTTCATGCATGCTGTGCCTGGTGACCTGGGTTGGTTCTCTGAGACCCACATCGTGGAAGGAAAAAACCAACTCCAATTGTCCTCTGACCCATACCCACGAAACATACACATGCATGCATGAGTACATAAACACATAATAATTAAATGTTATTTAAACATTTTAATTATCAGATATGATGGCTCCACATTTGCATTATAAATACTACAAGGTTAACTAAAATTCCATTGCCTGAAGTAAGTTATAATGTTACAAAGTATTTATAATGAAAACTGTACTTTGTTCCTGACAGATTAAGTTCTGTTACCTTTATTGCCTACCCAATTTTTTGATAAATATGTTAACTATGCAGTTTGAGTAATACAATTTATAACCTAGGAATGGAACCACTAAATGTCTAGAAGTATTAATGAATTCCTCAGATATATAGATGTAAGCATTACCAAAAAGTGAAACAGTATATTTTCAGAGGAAAATACTAGAAGAAAATATCATATGGTAAAATCCCATAAAGTACACTCAAAAATTAAGTCTCGGACTCTACTGAAAACTTCTACATTTAATCCAGTCAAAGACTTCCATTCATTCTATTTCATAAACATTATCATTAAACATTATTCTTATTCTTTTCTATAAAAGTAACATTGCATTAGAAGAACAAAATTAAATTGAATATCCCTAATAAGCAGCAGTGAGAAAAGGAAATTATATGTTTAAAATTATGAAGGCTACAGTTTTACATTGACAATATATGAGCTGGAGTGTCCCTAAAACTTACTCATATAATCAAGCCTTGTGTCTAAATTAAATGCAAGAGAAAATGGACCTCATTATTTAACAAATACACAATGTGCTTTTTTCCCCCTTCCTTTTCAACCAATAGGACTGCATGCTGCTTTGGCAAAAATATGGGAAGACATGGGCAAAGAAGGAGACACAACAGGCTGTACTGGTTCCTGCTGAAACTTCATTAGCACACGATTGCAAATCAAACATGCTCAAAATAGGAAGGCCCAGAACAAAATCAAGAGAAGTAAGGAGAGCAGACAATTTAGTTGCATCAAAACGCAAGAATGCCATGTAGCTCCATATTCTATCATTATTTTTATTTTATTGCAATAAGAAATCACAGACCATACAACCCACCCATTTAAAACCATGAACCAGTATTCATTCACATGCTCATCAGGCTGGACAATCATCAGTACAACTGACTTAAAAGCATTTCATCCCCTGCAAGAGAAGTCGTATGAAAGCAAGACAGTAGGGACAAGTGTCTGACTTGATGGCTTCATATCCTGTGACTTAAGTTCTGGTAAGCAACAAAGAGCAATGGCAATAGCTTGTATTGTTTGGGGAGGGGACCTATTTGACACCACTACCAACCCACCAACAAACCACAGTGAGACTTTGCACGCTCAGAATGGAACTTTGTTTTTTCTTTTCTTGGTTTGATTGGGCTTTTTGGGTTTTTTTGTTTGTTTGTTTGTTTTTTGACAACCTATGACATTTAGGAAAGTCATTATCCCCTGTATAGGTGAAATCTATTTAAATTTGTATATACATAATAACTTTTATTTATTTATATATTTAATAAATATATAGGCACTTCTAAAATAGTTGGCTTCTATATAGGTTTTCAAACACCTTAGAGTTAATTATCCCTCCCCATAGTCCTTCCTCTCCCTTCCCCTCTCATACCCCTTCCCAGTACATCTCCCTCCCATTACTCCTTTAATCCCTTCATATCACCTGTGTTCTACAGTCTCCCCTCCCACAAACTCTCTCTCTAACCTCCAATAGCCTCTTTCGAGTTTCCTAGTTTCATGGCTTCTATAGGTACTCCAATTTAAACACACAAACCTAGAGATTTGAAGCTAGTATGCATACATAAGAGAGAACCTGTGGCATTTATCTTCTGGGGCCTGACTTGACATCTCTCACTATAACTATTTCCAGTTCTATATATTTTCTTGAATTTTTCACAATTCCATATTTCTTTACAGAAGAATAGAATTCTGTTGTATGTGTACTACATTTTCATTGTTTATTGATCACTTTAAGGACATTTAAGTGGATTTGATTGCCTAGCTATTGTTAATAGGGAAGCAATTAACATAGACAAGCAAATATGTCTGTAATAGTTTATAGAACCCTTTAGGTATATGCTTGGAGTGGTACTGGGTCATATTGACAATCTTCCTATTACTTAGACATGATAGAGAAAATAAAATAAGTGTGATGGGTTTCCATTCATAAGAGCTAGCATGTATTGACTGAAATAGAAAAATACAAACAGCTATAATGTATGCATATATGCTATAAGAACATATAAATAAGGACAATATAGTGCAATGAGGTAGATAGTATAAATAAAAAATAATGAAAACTCACAAATTGATCAGTGACTATGGAGTAGATTTTAAATATCACCATGTGTAAAAAGAGGACTAGCACTTATCAGGAACTTTGTGTATACTGTATATAACAGACTCTTTGCACATAGTATCATATTTAATTCCAATAGCTCTATAAGTAGAATTGTTAGATCTTTATTTTAGGAATAAGAAACTTGTGATTAGATAAAGATGAAATGAAGAACCAAGATTTACACTCACACACACTGGGATCCTATAACAGCTCACAGTAGGGCATGTACGCGTATAATCCCGGCACTCAGGAGACTGGGGCAAGAGAATTGCAAGATGAATGTCTTTTTAAACTACATACTATGGCCCTATCTCAAAGTACCAAAGAGTGGGTGGGGTTGTACCTCAGTGCTAAAGCTCTTGACCAGAATATTCATAACACTGGGGTTAATTTCACAGCACTGAAAAAAAAAAAAAAAGGATGTGAACAATGCTGCTTCTTGTGCACATTCAATGAAGTAAAGTGTCTCATTTACCCTAAAACAGCCTGGGAAGGCAGGGATGTTAATGTTATTTCCACTTAAGTTTATGAAAACTACCAGAAGATTCACTTGTCACTCGGTGGGTGTTATAGTTTCACTTGCGTTGCTGTGATGATGATGATAATAATAATAATAATAATAATAATAATAATGCCCTGGTAATGAGCAACACAGGGGAGGAAAGAGTTGTGTGATTTAAAATTCCTGTGTGATAGGCCATAACTGCAGACAAGATGTCACAGCAGGTCACAATCCATTCACAGTAAAGAGCAAAGAGAAATGAATGGCCCCATGCCACCTGCTTGCTCTCACTTGGTTTTCTCCTGTGTTTCTGACCTAGAGAACAATGCTGTCCAAAATAGGGGCGGCAGGTGTGTGTGTGTGTGTGTGTGTGTGTGTGTGTGTGTGTGTGTACCTACATCACTTAATGATCAACAATCTCCCACAAACATACCCACAGGCTTACCTAATCAAGGCAATTCCTCACTAACACTCTTGGCATTTGAGTGTAGTGGCACTTACGTTTCAATTCCAACAATCCAAAGACAGAGACAGGTAGATCTGTGAGTTCAAGGCCAGCCTGGCATAGTGAAACCCATCTCCAAAGAAAAGGGGGAAGGAAGGAAGAAAAAAGGAAAAGGAGGAAGGGAAGGAGAGAGGGAGGAAAAGAGGGAGGAAGGAGGGGGGAAGAAAGAGAGGAGGAAGGAGAGAGAGAAGAAAGAGGAGGGGAGGGGGAGGAAGAGAGAGAGACTAGATTCTTGGTATTCTGACTCCTAATCTTTTATTTTCATAGCACTGTACTCTACAATGCTTCAGACATAAACCAAGAATAGAATTTTTTTTTTTTTAAGAAAGAAAAGAACCAATAAGTAACTTTGATTATAGCTGTCTTTTAACTGTGAAGTGACATTCTCCACAATAAAACATTTGGCTACTTCTATAAGCTAATCCATAGTCTTTATTCACAGACAATTTGCAGTTTGTTTATTTGTTTATTTGTTCCAGAAGAAAGTAAGTGAAATCCATAGCTTTTGTAAACACTTCTCTCTCCTATTTGCTAGATTTTTTCTTCTAACTCCTTTTTCAGACTTCTTAAACTATTACCTTATTTATCCTTATAAAAATTCAGATTGCTCTGCTCTGATACTTGAACCTGGAAACTCCACAGACAACTGGGATAGAAGGTTAAAATATCTCCAATATTTTTTCTGCACCTCCCCCACAAAAAAAAGAAAGCAAGCAAGCAGGCAAATAGGATGCCTCCCTACCATGCCTTTGTCAGTTAGTATCCCTTGCTAATCTCCTCTGCGTGTCTATCTGGCCCCCTCCGCCTCACTCATCCCCATCACGAGTGCAAAACGCACAGAAGGACCATGTCAGACGGGACTGGAAACATCCTGAAAACTCCTTCCTCCTAAACTAATTCCTTCTCAATGTGACCATTAGTAAAATCACTACTTCCACTGAAGACAGGTGTTGTGATCATATTAAACCTTGTTAAAGTCTAAATGGGACTATGGAACTCAAGAGAAAGAACAAAGGAGTACAATCATTTGACAATAACCAAGATAATTATATTTAAAGGTTTTTCCTTCTAGAAGCTAATAAGCGGGATCTCCAAAATGCCAACAGATTCATTTCCCTCATTTTGTTTATTGCATTTATGCCTATAACAGTTATAAAATACAAAAAGTAAAGGCACATTTCAGTAATTAAATACTTCTTTTTATATAATTTATCATGAAATTGACATTCTAGTTCCAATGTACATGGATGACTGCTGCCAAAAAGAAGACGAAATGTTAAATTGATCAACTTAGACAAGGACTTGCACTTTAAATCTTGTTAGAAACAACCCAATTACTATTACTATAATATTTTATAACACTTAATATATCATGTTTTAAAGAAGTATTAGTAGTATCTGAATCATAGTCAGGGGTATCCTATAGGTTCCTTAACTCTATAGGCTATTGCCACTGTTCTTAGTTGTCCTCCAGAATTTAATGATAAGACCTATTGCTGAAAATACACATATTTGAGTCATGGACATGAAGAAACCAGTCCAATAATGACCTGGAAGCACCATCTCTACCAGCTCTTTTCCTAGTTTGGGGAAGCAATACACTACATAATAGGGACTGGGGTATTAACAGCACTATGGTAGTGATTGGTCTGGCAAATAAAACCACTGGTGTGAATGCTACAGGAATAAACAGATGCCTTCTGATAGGATTAAAGCCTACTCCAAAAGACAGGCTTAATAATGGAGCTAAAAGCCAAGGGTAGAATAGGCCCTTGGGGAGAAGCTACTACAATTATTCTGCTAAATGGACACCACATTAAACCATTTGAGTACTTAACTTTATACACATAGATTATTGCATCTCTCAACTCTCACCAGAGAACTTCCTCATGTAGTAGATGATAAATTAACACAGAGACCAACAGCTAATGGATATGTAGAGAATAAGAGACTGTCAAGTGCTCAACCCTAAATGGGACATATACATATATATAGCACTCTGTCATCCTAAGACTTAAGGATCATTATGGAAGACAGGATTGAAAGATTTTAATATTCAGAGAGTAATAAGCTACTATAGCAAAATAGTGTTTTGGGGACAGATCAGGGCAGTTACACACATGGTTGTGACTGCATGCACTAAACCTGATTGATATCAAGCCAAATAAAATTGCGCCATACAAGAGGCATGGGAGCAACAGAACCCTATAGCTGAGGGGCCATTGGCAAACGGTATTTGCTAGGAGAGTCAAATTTCTTTAGAAATAGCAGCCCTAACAGGCTACTCATACTTGAGCAGATGACCCTACCCCCATGCACATGCTGCTAGCACTAAATGGCCTCAATGGGATTTTTTTAAGGGAACATGAAACTGAGAGGGAATTTAATTCAATGTGATAGAAAAGAGAACAGGGAAGTGCTGAGAGTGCAGAGGCTTAGACAGGAGGGGAGCGCAAGATACAGACATTTTCATGTTAAAAATGCTATTCATATGGGATATATTTATGAAATTGAGCAAAAGAAGACTATTAACTCTGTCTTAAAGTACTACCCAAAACGGGTCTACTTAAGGCTTTATAATGCTTTTAAATTGAAGTTACTATCTATGAAGAATATCTTTATGAACTGGAGTAAAAAAAAAGTTAATAACTGAAAATTTATGAATTAGACCAAATCACATTTAAAAGCTTCTCTTAAAAAATTAGTAAAATGGAGTCTTCCAGTTTCCATCTGTGGCGAGAGACCTCTGCCTGGGCCACCATGGCTCCATAGCCAAATAGCACTGGGAGAAAGCTAGCTTCCCAGGAGTGTGGAAAAGCCCATGAGAGGGGGTAAAGGAGCAACACTGCTCAGCAGGACTCGACCAGAATCCTTGGGACACAGGGACTGATGAACAGCCGGGGGAAGGAGCCTACTGGTTTCCATCTGTGGCGGGAGACCTCTGCCTGGGCCACCAGGGCTCCATAGCAAAATAGTGCTGGGAGAAAGCTAGACTCCCAGGAGTGTGGACTAGCCTGTCTGCTCAGAGGGACCTACCTGGAATCCCCAGGACACAGGGACTGAGGAGTGGTCTTCTGGTTTCCTTCGGTGGCCTGGGAGCAGATACTGTGACACAGGGCTCCATACTCAAATAGTGCCAGGAGAGAGCTGGTATCCCAAGAGTGCTGACACACATTCAAGCACAGGCTAAACCACCACTTCTGTTCAAATTCACTGGATCAAGAGGGACCCTTGCAGAGCCATCAGGACACAGGAACCAAGGGACAGCTGGGGACAAGATCCTTCTGGTTTCTATCTGCACCCCAGAGCTGACCTTGTAACACAGCTCTCCAAACCCAAATTCCTCTCAGAACTGGTCTTCAAGGAGTATTGATACCAAGGCTTGCAGGAAGGTCAAGCCACAGTCAGAGAGAGTAAGACCAGCTAACACCAGAGATAACCAGATGGCAAAAGGCAAGGGCAAGAACCTAAGGAACAGAAGAAACCAAGGCTACTTGGCATCATCAGAAGCCAGTTCTCCCACCAAAGCAAGCCCTGGATACCCCAACACACCAGAAAAGCATGACTCAGATTTAAAATCATATCTCATGATGATGATTGAAGATTTTAAGAAGGAAATAAATAACTCCTTTAAAGAAATACAAGAGAACACAGGTAAACAACTAGAAGCCCTTAAAGAGGAAACACAAAATTCCCTTAAAGAATTACAGGAAAACACAATCAAACAGACGCAGGAAATGAACAAAACCATCTAGGAACGAAAAATAGAAATAGAAACAATAAAGAAATCACAAAGGGAGACAACCCTGGAGTTAGAAAACCTAGGAAAGAGATCAGGAGTCATAGATGCAAGCATCACGAACAGAATACAAGAGATAGAAGAGAGAATCTCAGGTGCGGAAGATACCATTGAAAACAGTAACACAACAGTAAAAGAAAATGCAAAATGCAAAAAGCTCCTAACCCAAAACATCAAGGATATCCAGGATACAATGAGAAGACAGAACCAGAGGATAATAGGTATAGAAGAGAGTGAAGATTCCCAACTTAAAGGACCAGTAAAAATCTTCAACACAATTATAGAAGAAAACTTCCCTAACCTAAAAAAGAGATGAACATAAATATACAGGAAGCCTACAGAACTGCAAATAGATTGGACCAGAAAAAAAAATTCCTCCTGTCACATTATAGTCAAAACAGCAAACACACAAAATAAGGAAAGAATATTAAAAGCAGTAAGGGAAAAAAGTCAAGTAACTTATAAAGGCAGACCTATCAGATTTACACCAGACAAAGCAAGAAGATCCTGGGCAGATGTCATACAGAACCTAAGAGAACACAACTGCCAGCCCAGACTGCTATACCCAGCAAAACTCTCAATTATGATAGATGGTGAAACCAAAATATTCTATGACAAAACCATATTTGCACAGTATGTTTCCACAAACCCAGCCCTACAAAGAATAATAGATGGAAAACGCCAACTCAAGGAGGGAAACTACACCCTAGAAAAAGCAAGAAAGTAATCTTTCAACAAACTCAAAAGAAGATAGCCACACAAAGACAAAAATAACATCGAAAATAACAGGAAGCAACAATCATTATTCCTTAATATCTCTTAACATCAATGGACTCAATTCCCCAATAAAAAGACATAGACTGACAGACTGGATCTATAAACAGGACCCAGGATTTTGCTGCATCCAGGAAACACACCTCTGTGTTAAAGACAAACACTACCTGAGAGTAAAGAGCTGGAAAACAATTTTCCAGGCAAATGGTCCCAAGAACCAGGCTGGAGTAGCCATTCTAATATCAGATAAAATCAACTTTCACCCAAAATCATCAAAAAAGATAAGGAAGGACACTTCATACTCATCAAAGGAAAAATCTACCAAGAAGAACTCTCAATTCTGAACATCTATGCCCCA
>CM052701.1:105813900-105873347 GCA_028551405.1 Uromys caudimaculatus
TATGAACCAAATGGATTTAACAGATATCTATAGAACATTTCATCCTAAATCAAAAGAATATACCTTCTTCTCAGCACCTCATGGTACCTTCTCCAAAATTGATATTATAATTGGTCACAAAACAAACCTCAACAGATATAAGAAGATTGAAATAATCCCACGCCTCCTATCAGATCACTATGGATTAAGGCTGGTCTTCAATGGCAACAACAACAACAGAAAGCCCACATACACATGGAAGCTGAACAATGCTCTACTCAGTGATAACTTGGTCAAGGAAAAAATAAAGAAAGAAATTAAAGACTTCCTAGAATTTAATGAAAATGAAAGTACAACATATCCAAACTTATGGGACACAATGAAAACAGTGTTAAGAGGAAAACTCATACCTCTGAGTGCCTCCAAAAAGAAACCGGAGAGAGTGTACACACATCTGAAATACCTTAACAACACATCTGAAAGCTCTAGAACAAAAAGAAGCTAATGCACCCAAGAGGAGTAGACAGCAGGAAATAATCAAATTAAGGGTTGAAATCAACGAAGTAGAAACAAATAAGCAACGAAACCAGGAGCTGGTTCTTTGAGAAAATCAACAAGATAGATAAACCCTTAGCCAGACAAACCAGAAGGCACAGAGACAGCATCCAAATTAACAAAATTAGAAATGAAAAGGGAGATATCACAACAGATTCTGAGGAAATTCAAAAAATCATCAGATCCAACTACAAAAGCCTATACTCAACAAAATTGGGAGATCTGGATGAAATGGACAACTTTCTAGACAGATATCAAATACCAAAGTTAAGTTAGGATCAGATAAACCCTTAAACAGTCCCATAATGCCTAAAGAAATAGAAGCAGGCATTAAAAGTCTCCCAAACAAAAAATGCCCAGGACCAGATGGGTTCACTGCAGAATTCTATCAGATCTTCAAAGAAGACCTAATACCAGTACTCTTCAATCTATTCCACAAAATAGAAACAGAAGGAACACTACTCAATTTCTTCTATGAGGCCACAGTTACACTGATACCAAAACCTCACAATGATCCAATAATAAAAGGAAACTTCAGACCAATTTCCCTTATGAATATCAATGCAAAAATACTCAATAAAATTCTCACAAACCTAATCCAAGAACACATCAAAACGATCATTTATGATGATCAAGTAGGCTTCATCCCAGGGATGCAGGGATGGTTCAATACCTGGAAATCCATCACTGTAATCCACTACATAAACAAACCCAAAGAAAAAAAACCACAGTCATCTCATTAGATGCTGAAAAAGCATTTGACAAAATTCAACATCCCTTCTTGATAAAAGACCATATATAAACATAGTAAAAGCAATATACAACAAACCGATGGCCAACATCAAACTAAATGGAGAGAAACTTGAAGCAATCCCACTAAAATCAGGGACTAGACAAGGCTGCCCTCTCTCTCCCTATCTATTCAATATAGTACTTGAAGTTCTAGCTAGGGCAATTAGGCAACAAAAGAAGGTGAAAGGGATACAAATTAGAAAGGAAGAAATCAAAATATCACTATTTGCAGATGATATGATGGTATACTTAAGTGACCTGAAAAACTCCACTAGAGAACTGCTGCAGCTGATAAACAACTTCAGCAAAGTGGCCGGATATAAAATTAACTCAAGCAACTCAAAGCCTGTTTAACTCGAAGTATAAACAGGCTGAGAAAGAAATTAGGGAAGTGACACCCTTCACAATTGTCACAAACAATATAATGTATCTTGATGTGACTCTAACCAAACAAGTGAAAGATGAACAAGAACTTCATGTCTCTGAAAAAGAAATCAAAGAAGAACTCAGAAGATGGAAAGATCTCCCATGCTCATAGATTGGTAGGATTAATAGAGTAAAAATGGCCATCCTGCCAAAAGCAATCTACAGATTCAATGCAATCCCCATCAAAATTCCAACTCAATTCTTCATAGACTTACAAAGAGCAATTCTCAAATTCATTTAGAATAACAAAAAACCCAGGATAGCAAAAACTATTCTCAACAACAAAAGAACTTCTGGGGGAATCAGCATCCCTGATCTCAAGCTGTACTACAGAGCAGTAGTGATAAAAACTGCATGGTATTGGTACAGTGACAGGCAGGTAGATAAATGGAATAGAATTGAAGACCCAGAAATGAACCCACACACTTATGGTCACTTGACCTTTGACAAGGAAGCTAAAACCATCCAGTGGAAAAAAGACAGCATTTTCAACAAATGGTGCTGGTTCAACTGGTGGTCAACATGTAGAAGAATGTGAATTGATCCATTGCTATCTCCCTGTACAAAGCTCAAGTCCAAGTGGATCAAGGACCTCCACATAAAACCAGATACACTGAATCTAATAGAAGAGAAAGGGGGGAAAAGTCTGGAACACATGGACACAGGGGAAAAGTTCCTGAACAGAAAACCAATGGCTTATGCTCAAAGATCAAGAATCGACAAATGGGACCTCATGCAATTACAAAGCTTCTAAAAGGCAAAGGACACTGTAAATAGGACAAAATGGCAACCAACAGATTGGGAAAATATCTTTATCAATCCTACATCCGATAGAGGGCTAATATCTAATATATACAAAGAACTCAAGAAGTTAAGACTGCAGAGAACCAAATAACCCTATCAAAAAATGGAGAACAGTGCTAAACAAAGAATTCTCAACTGAGGAAATTCATAGGGCTGAGAAGCACCTAAAGAAATGCTCAACATCCTTAGTCATCAGGGAAATGCAAATCAAAACAAGTCTGAGATTCCACCTCACACCAATCAGAATGGCTAAGATCAAAAACTCAGGTGACAGCAGATGCTGGCGAGGATATGGAGAAAAAGGAACACTCCTCCATTGCTGGTGGGATTGCAAGCTGATACAACCTCTCTGGAAATCAGTTTGGCAGACACTCAGAAAAATGGACATAATACTGCCTGAGGACCCAGCTATTCCACTCCTGGGCATATACCCAGAAGATGCTCCAACATGTAATAAAGACACATGCTCCACTATGTTCATAGCAGCCATATTTATAATAGCCAGAAGCTGGAAACAACCCAGATGTCCCTCAACACAGGAATGGATACAGAAAATGTGGTACATTTACACAATGGAGTACTACTCAGCTATTAAAAACAATGACTTAATGAAATTTGCAGCCAAATGCATGGAACTTGAAAATAACATCCTGAGTGAGCTAACTCAGTCACAAAAGAATGAACACGGTACGTACTCACTGGTAAGTGGTGTTTAGCACTAAAGTTTGGAATAGCCAAGATTCACTTTATAGCAACCATTGGGCTGAGCGTGAGGTCCCAGATAGAGGAGTTGGAGAAGGGACTGAAGGAGCTAAGGGAGTTTGCAGCCCCATGGAGGGAACAACAGTGTTAACTGGCCTAACCCCCCTGATGCTCCTGGAGACTTGACTACCAACCAAAGAATACACATGGAGGGACCCATGGGGCTGGCCTCATATGTGGCAGAGGGGGGTCTTGTTAGCCATCAGGGGGAGGAGAGGCCCTTGGGCCTGAGGGTGTGAGATGCCCCAGTACAGGGGAATGCCAAGGAGGGAAGATGAGAATGGGTGTGTGGGTGTGTGGGGGAGTACCTTCATAGAAGCAGGGGGAGAGGGGGCAATAGGGTGTTCCAAAGGGGAGATCTGGAAAGGGGGAAACATTTGAAATGTAAATAAAGTATCAAAAAATTAGTAAAATATACCTGAAAAAGTAACATATAATTAATAAAGTATTTTCTGTAAGCAAAAGTATATTTTTAAAGTTGTACAAAATAATGAACAAGAAATCCTCAGGAAATGACCAAAACACTTGGAATTATACTCTAAGGAAATATAGATTCGTAAGCAGTCACATAACTCTTTTTCAGTCCGTTAGGTTAGGAAAAGCAATTGTTGATACCATTATTCTTGGGAAAGATATATGGTAGATAAATAACTAAAAGACTATATAACAACTGGCCCAGACAATCTGGAGGTCAATTTTCTGAACACCTAGTAAATATTGTTTATACAATTAGGCATATCAGTATCCATTCTAGAGAATACACAGACTTCTTCATGCCAGCACTATTTATAAAAATAAAAATTAAAGCAACTTGTTTAAATGCTCATTAAGGAAATAAATATGCAACTGAAAAATAAACATAAACATGAATAAATCTGTAAAATGTATTGCCAGAGTTAAAAAATAGTAGTGTACTGTCATTTGGGGAACATTTACCTTTGAGTTATCTATGAGTGCTTATGAAGTATGAAAGCTTACTCACCAAATCTATAACAGTAATTAATTCAGGGGACTGTAGAGAAGGCCATAATCATGGTGATAATCAACAAATTTTAATCTGTATGATATATGATAGAGAAATATATATATTTATATATATTTAGGATATCTATAGATATATATAGATATATCCTAAATGTTAGAGGAAAGTTCTTACTTTTAAAGATCATTTGATAATTATCAATTATTGAAGTTGTAGTAATAACAGTACTCCAATAAATATTACATTAAGTTTTTCAATATTCAGAACAAGTAATTGCCTCACTTCTACATGAAACTGGAATCCATTAAACCAAACTCTTAGCACACAGGAACATACACTGTATACTTCCAGAAATATTTCAATAATCAGTAAGTTACTGAGTAAATGATAACATGAGACAGCTGTCTTTGAAAAGGATAGTTTCATGCTCAACTGAGGGAATCGTGGTAGTTCATCTTTTAAGAGCAGCAGCAGAAAGTTAACCAAACTCAGAGTCAAGACATGTTAAGGAATTCTAGTGCTAACTTTGCCACTAACTTGTTAAATCATCGTCAAATAACTGAGCCTGAATTTATCATAATTTTTCTGAAGATAACACATGGTATCCTGATTATTTCACAGAAAGTAGAGGCAGAAATGCAATCATGTGTGTGTTTGCTACACTATTGGCAAAGAACTCTGACAGCTTTTGCAAGCCAGTCAGCATGCTGCTGACAGAGCTAGGACTATGAAGGTGCAGCAAGCACTGGGAGTAAAATGGTGGTCCACACTCACTTCTTCTCCCAACTTGCCAGAGCTATGTGACAACTGAATGACAGTAAGATTTGTAATTTATAAAAACCAAAAAAAAAAATAAACCACCTATATTCAACTTTTTAAAACTAAACCTATAGGAAAAAATATTTTAAAGAGAAAAACTAAACATTTCAAAAAATACATGTTGATATTTTTATTTTATCTAAGAAAACCTGTCTCTCTTTTACTCAGTAAGAAAATATAGCCCCAAAACACACTATTTAACCTTGCTGTTCTTCCAGCATCTCACAGCAGTCTGTTACTAAAGAAAGGAATTTGTAAATTCTAACCTGGCTTTGAATTTAACTTCAAATTGAGGCAACCATTCCTACCTCTTAAAACATAGGGATAATTTTATATTAAATGTTCTAATAAAACATAACATAAAAGGTTACATTTGTTGCTAGGCTTACATGCATATAATAGACTTTGGACATTGGCTTGGACATGCCCCTTTGATTATCATTTAATTCTTCAAATCCTTTATGTTTAACCTCTTGCAATTTGGACATCAAAATAAATATATTTCTTCATAATTGCTTTGGTAGACTGAAACACCAGAAATTATTATGTTCAAGTGTGTACAGAATTGTGGCACTATTAAACACAATGAGCATGCTATCTGTGTAGTTAGAAGAATATCTGATGAATGGCCTAGTTTCAAAATTAAATATGAGCAGTTTGATTTCTCTAGTATGAGAGGGTTTTTCACTACAAATTCTGTTAACAATTTGTCATTAAGAACATCTTTCATAATCATTCCAGAAAAAAAAAAGGTAGATTTTCAAATGCCTTCTCTAAGATCTCTCAGAATAAAGGATATGACAATCCCACAAGAACAGTACCTATTATAGAGCTATGAATAAATGAAGAAACTTTTTAAAAGTGTGTTGTCATAGAACTCTTCCTACTAAAGATAATGAAAATTCAAGAAACGATACGGATAAAACTCCATGTAAGGAAGGATTTTAAGGAATATGAAATGTTTTATATCTCAGTAGCTAAGCTTCCCATGAGTACTTGTCTATATATGAAAGATAAAATATCTGTGGTATTTGTTATGAAAAATTATTCTGAGTGAGAAAACCCATATGCAAAAGGGTAAATATGGTAGCTGTTAGCATTTAAGCTTTGATAGGCATGCCACAGTCTGTAGAACCACAAAGATAAGTTATAGACTAAAATACTAGGGGGAAAGAAAGATCATCCAAAGGAAATGAAATAGAATATATAGTTACTGGGTAAGGGGAACACTGGAGCAGGAGAATTAGACAGAGAGGGGGTGGGAAGAGGGAGACAGGGAGGGGATAACATGAAGGGACAGCTAACACTAAAGCCTATTACAGTGGTCATGTGGAAATCTATTACAGCAGAAGCTTCTTTCAAAAATTATATGTATATAATGTGTGTGTGTGTGTAGACATATATCTGCTACACCCATATCTCATATTCATATATATATATATATATATATATATATATATATATATATATATATATATATATATATATATATATATAATCATAAATGGAATCACCACATAACAGGGGAGGTAACACCCCATAAAACCTCCATTGCCAGAAACAGGTTACATATAACTCAGCTGTTGATCAAAGGGGACCCAGGGAACATCCAAACAGCTCCGTAATTGCCACAGTTATTCACTGCTCTCAAAACAAACAAACAAACAAAAAACCAAAAAACCCAAATAATGGTAACCCCCTATTACTGAAGACAACACTAACATATTTCACTGAACACAGAGAAGCCATGCTGATGCCTAACTAAATCCTTCACCATTACTGACTAGAGTTCATGGTACTGGAACATACTCTTCATGCTACCAGAGAAGAAAGGAAAACAAAAGCACAGCTATGGACCCTTTGATCTGCAATGGTGACCTGCCTGCCTGATCCATCAGTTCAATAGTGGCACCAAAGTTGTGGAAGTAACCAGCCATTATCTGATCAGTTTTAAGACCCACTCCATGAAACTGAATCCATGTTCAATACTGCCCTGTTGGCCAAGAATCTGAGGCTAGATAGGCCCTGAACATAGAGGAAAACCAAATATTATTCTTCTGCTAAAGAAATTTAGCAATAAAATAACTCCTCACTGAGTGGAACATGCCAGAGGCAGGCAGATCTCTGAGTTTAATGACACCCTGGTCTACAAAGTGAGTTCCAGCATAACCAGGGCTACACAGAGAAACCCTGTCTCAAAACAAAACAAAACAAAACAAAACAAAACAAAACAAAACAAAACAAAAAGATTTTTAATGACATTCTGCTACACCCACAGATCAGTTTCTGATTCATCCATCATCAGAGAAGCTTCATCTACATGATATAGAAACTATTACAGAGCCCCACAACTGGACAATGTGGTGAGAAAGAGAGATCTTGGAACACTTCGTCCTAAATGGGATGGCTTTAGCAAACTCCTTCAGAGAGCTAAGTAGAAGAAGAGGTGGAAACACTGTAAAAGCCAGCAGGAACGGAAGACACCAAGGAAACAGGGTCTTCTAGACACAACAGGACTGACAGGCAAATGAACTGACAGCGACCTGCACAGGTCCTTGACAGACAGGGGCCCACCACTGACAGGAGAGGTGGACATAAGCCCCATCTCTAACCCAGAAGAGATCTCCAATTTTCAACTGTTTGCAAAAGAAAAATTAGTTTTCTCCAATGGAGTCTCACTAAGTACACAAACCACATGGCCCAGCGGTAGATGGCCAATGAAAAATGAGCTCACTGGTAGTTTTGGAGATGTTTTTGTCTCATAATGTTTTGTTTGAGGTTTTTCTGTTTGTTTGTTTGTTTAACTTTACTGGTCTCTTGCTTCACAGTTTCAGATTTTGTGTTTATATAGTTTGTGTGTAGAAGGGGAGTCTAGCATTTTGTTGTTCTTTCTTTCTTTCTCTCTTTCTCTTTCTTTCTTTCTTTCTTTCTTTCTTTCTTTCTTTCTTTCTTTCTTTCTTTCTTCCTTTCTTCCTTTCATCCTTCCTTCCTGCCTTTCTTCCTTCCTTCCTTCCTTCCTTCCTTCCTTCCTTTCTTTCTTTCTTTCTTTCTTTCACCCTTTGTTTTATTTTATCCAGGATGGTTTGTTTTATTTTCTTGTTGTGTTTAGTTTTCTTAAGAGAGAGAGAGAGAGAGAGAAAGACTGCATGGAGCTGGCTGGGTGAGGAGGTGAGGAGAACCACGGAAGAAATGAGAGGGGAAATCATGAATTGAATAGACTATATAGAAATTGTTTTCAATTTTAAAAATACTTCAAATTTAAAAATATCTTTGGTATTTGTTAGGCTAAACTTTAAAGCAGTTAATTAATTAACAAACAATAAATAAATCATTTGACAATTAAAGTTTTAAAACATTTCGGTAGTGCTGATTACAAACTATAAATTTACTAATATGGATGTTTTAAAACATATTCTTAAATATTTTTTGATTGACACATAGTTCTTTCTAATAAAACAATAGGGTAGGAAGGAAGAAATTTTATTTCTAATGTGTAACTGTGAATACTTTCATATTGTTGAGAATAATGTTTTTCTGCTTCAAAACATTAAAGTGTCTTCCATTTATCTGTTATGCATAAGTCAAACTAGAAAAAAAACAAAATACAAAGAAAAATTTGTGTTCCTTTATTTTTAGAGCCCTGAGACAATTGTTTAAAGTCGTTATCAAACAAATTTGAGGTACTCAGCATGAAGAATATCATAATAAAATCTAGCCAGTCTTAAATGGACTCACTCCTCAAGGTCTAAACAAAATATACTAAATTGGCATTATGACTTATAGCCTAGCTTGACTATGCATCTTGAATCTGATTCTGGAGCTCATGCTTATGAGAGCTTAATAAATGTGTCTACTTAGTTGAATATTATAAACAAACCAAAACATATCACAAACTTAAACCAAAAAATTAACTCATACTAGAAAGTATAAATCTTTTGTGTAATAGCTGAATTTTGCACACATTTCCTATATTTGTAGAATTTTATTTCTTTCGAGTACTTACAAGCATAATTTATTTTAAGCTAGAGTACCATATGCAAACTGAAGCACACTGTCACCTTTTTCCTAGTCTATTTCCTTTCCTTCTTCCTCACATAGGTGCTTACTAACATTAGAAGGGTATCATGTATAAAACAGATCCTTAAAGGGGAACATGAGTTATGATGAAATGTCTAAGTACATACACAAGGCATGCAATAAATGCTCAGTGCTTATCACTTTGACTAGCTCTAGGACTTCGGTTACTCATTTCCAACAGCATTCAGTCAACATGAACTTAGTGGACAATATTGCTTTTTAATAATACTTTCTTGAAGATATGATAGTCCAAACAATATAGGGTGTTTTCTTGTACAGACTTTATCTAGTATAACCAAAGATGAACTCTTAGACCATGATTCACATAATTTAAACCATTATAATACAATTTTAAAAATAAATAAAGTTAGAAAGCAAAATTAATATCACTAGCCTATATAAAAATGCATGAAAACAAGATGAGACTAATAAAAATCACATTCCTTTCTTACAAGTTATTCTTTTTAAGTTTTTTACTTCACTATATTATAAGAAAATATTATTACAAGAAGCTTATAATATGAAAAATATTACTAGTTTATCTGTAATTATTTGTTGTTGTTTGAGACAGGGTCTACTTATGTAGCCCTGGCTGTCCTGGAATTCACTCTATAAACCAGGCTGGCCACGAACTCACAAAGATCCTCCTGCCTCTGTGCCTCGAGTGCTGCTTTAAAGGTGTGTGGCACCATGGCTATCTTATAATTGTAAATCTCGATAAAATTCCTACTAAACCACTTCATTTTCATTCATTTAGAGAGTATATTTATATGCGGAAAAATATTAGAAATTCCCCAAATCCTTCCCACCTGGCCTAGCAGATCCTTAATAAGAGAATTTAGGTACTAATATAGCATACTCATTCAACTTTTAAGAATGAAAAATAGTTCCTTCTAATACACAATTGCTTCTGGTTATTTAGTATTACTTCAGAATTGTTGTTGCTCATCACATGCTATTGGAGGCATTAGGTAAATGAAGATCCACTGCTTCTCATTTTACTGTGACTTTACTAAAATCTCAATTATGGTCTAAATGGTCTACAGAATGTTTTCAAAAATACATTCAATTTTGCTTCCTTTTTTTTTGAAGAAAAATAAATACTGAAGCATCTTTTTTTAGCCAGATTCTTGTTCGATAACATATTATCATAAATGTAATTAATGAGTTAATTTATTAGAATTTCAAACTCATTAAATTGTATGAACTACTCACATGCTGGTGATTATTCAAAATTACATTTTGCCATGGATTTTTACAACTAGTTTTCCATATATTCAGAAATGTTTTTTAAGAGACATGTATTGGCAAGCTATACCTTCTGGGAGGAGTATTATACCCTGTGTAGGATAACTCTAATTAAACAGTCGTGTGTGTGTGTGTGTGTGTGTGTGTGTGTGAATTTATATATAATATATTACTCTGTTTATATGAATATATATGTTTCCAAATAGGTTTTTCAAGAAACCTTAGTCTTAGTTAAAAAGCCCAGTGCCAGGTGTGAAATTCTCTCACCTCAAGTTAGGTAGGAGATGTACCAAAGGCCCCTCAAAACAATACAAATGTTGTTCATTGCTCTTGGTTGCCTACAAGAACTTGATGGTAAGATCCACCGCTGAACACACACACATTTTTGTCACAGGACATGGAGAAATCAAAATGGTACTAACCAAGAAGGCTCCTCTCTGTTTACTAGTTTTCATAGTAGTGGAAGATGCTATGTGAGCACCTAGGGCAAAAAGTTATGCAGGTGTGAACCTCTCTCAAGCCACAGTAATGACTGGCATAGCAAGGTATGCCCATGGATTCAGTAGTGGCACCAGTGTTATGGAAGTAATCAACCACTTTCTGCTTGGATTTAAGACCTGTTCCACAAGAAGAAGCACATTCCTGGGACTTTAATCTGACCAAGAATCTGTAGCTGTAGAGCTCACAAGCTCCAGGGTGAACCTAATAGTATTATTGTACTAAATGGGTTTAAAATAATAGTTTCCTCTTAATTTTTATCTTTCTAACCATGTACCAGTGAAACTCTCAGACTGCAAGTTTCTTTGTGCAGAGAGTGTTGGTTAATGAAGAAACTCCAGCCCTGAATTACACTGTTAAGAGAGATAGGGATGCTTAAGAAAATTGAAAAACTATAATAATATATTTTTAATTATAAAAATGAACTGATAAAATTATAGCCAACAAAAACTAACTTTTTAAAAAATAAATCCTTTTAAAAGCAACATCCTAACCTGGAACAAAATTTATTTAGGAAGTACTGTATAATTAGAATTTTTATTAGGAATGTAGAGAAGTTTACCATTTCTTTTTCATCAAGACCTAGCAAATAACATGTTAACCTATATTACCTAAACGGTTTTTACTGGTGAGTCCAGTTCCTTACTGACTATTATTATTATTACAGCAACATCTAATTAGTCCGGCTGTAAGCTGATACTATCTATCTTTCTGAAAGCATTTAAATAGATATTTAGGATAAGGACTAGCATATTCACCACACCATCATAAATGTGAAACACATTGCTACATACCTGTTACTAAAGGACTTGCTTTCAAATAGATTACTCCTAATCTCAGCTCATAAGAACTTCTTATTTTTCAAACTGTATAATAAAAAAGAATAATTATTAATCTGAGCTCTACTTCAAGCCATCGTGCTTCAGTGAAGTGACAACATTTAGGGAAATTTAGCAATTTCACTTTTTTTCAGGATGGCCCCCTTTCAGGACCTTCAAGTACATTGTTTACTTGGTTGGATGAATAGATTTTGTTTGCTGTTGTTGTTGTTTGTTTGTTTTCCTTTTAATTTATTCTTCTCTCATATATTACATCCCAACTTCAGTTTTCCCTCCTTCCCCTCGCCCAGTTTCTCCCACCCACAAACACCCCTTTTCCCCAGATCCACTCCCCCACCACCTCCCCTTCTTCCCTCAGATCCACTCCCCGACAACCTCCCCTCAGAAATAAGCAGACCCCCCAGGATCATCAACTAAATATGGTATCACTACAGTAAGACGAGGCATATGTTCTAACATCAAGGCTGGAAGAAGCAACCCATGAGGAGGAAAAGGGTAAAGGGCAGGAAAGGAGTCAGAAGCAGCACCAGCCCCCACTGTTAGGACCCGCATGAACACAGTACTACACAACCACAACATATGTGCAGAAAGGCAATGTCAGATCTATACAGGCTCCCTGGTCTCTGTCAGCCCACTTGAATTCCGGTTCATCTGAATCTGTGGGCCTTGTTCTCGTGGTGTCCTTGACCCTTCTGGCTCCTCCCATCCTTCCTCTCCCTCCTCCACAGGACTCCCCAAGCTCAGTCTAATATTTGGCAATGGGACTCTGCATCTGGTCCCATCAGTTGCTGGATGAAGTTTCTCTGATGACAATTATGCTAGGGTCCAGTGCCAGCACATCTTGCTGGTGGGACAAACTGGAGGTCGGAGGTTTTGTGGCTGTGGAAACTCCATGGAATCTATGAGGATGACACTAGTGAAGACTTCTAGTGATGGGGGATATGGAGCCTGAACCGGCCATCCTCTTAAATATAATTATAATGACACAAAATTTATTAAGTAGTTCAAATAGGAATAAGTATCTCATCCAAAGGAGTGATATAAATGAAAGCATTGTATGTGAAAATACTTCACTACAATAAACAATAGATAAGAATCCATTTCTATGAAAAAATAATAATGAGGAAAAGGCATATAGTGGTCTATTTACTGATCTTTTATCAATCTCGTTTGAAAAACAAAATAGTTTTTAAAGAAACTCAGTGGTTTGAGATAACACATGTTGCCCTAGTTTCCTTTCTGTTGCTGATAAAATACTCTGACAAAAGCAACTTTGAGGAAGAAAGGGTTCATTCAGCTTATAACCCCAAGCTACAGTTAATCATTACTTAGAAGTCAAGACAGGGACTTGAAATAGCTTGTCACATCATAGCCACAGTCAGAAGCAGAAAGAAAAGGAATGTATGCGTGCTTATTTATGTTCTGCCCCTTTCTAGCCTTCTACAGTCCAAGATAAATAGCCCAGAGAATGGAGTCACTCACACAGACTGGGCCTCCCCATCTCAATGAAGATAATCAAGACAATCCCCCTACAATCATGCCTTCAGGCAACCTGATCTAGACAATACATTGAGATTCTCTTCACAGATTATTCTAGATTCTGTTGACAATTAAAAACTATCACGTGCTCTTAACTTTTTCTCTTGCCTCTCTCTTACATCTCTTATCTCTTACCTCTCCTCATTCCCTTCCCCCCTCTCTCCATGTGGCCATGGCCGGCCTCCACTCCTCTACTTCTCTACTCTCTCCCTCTCTCTGCCTTTCTCTGCCTCTACTACCCTCTTAACTCCCCTCCCCATTCCCTAAATAAACTATATTCTATACTAAAAAAACAAACCAACTATCATGTGTGTAATCATAGTGCTGTCTGCAATAACCAAGTGTGGAGTCAGCCTAAATACCCATGAATAGGCAAGTGAATAGTATGAAGTATCTGCACCAGTAGAGTACTTTAAAAAGCCATTAAAAATAAAATAGGATGATGGCAGGCTTTAGATATCCTCCTCGCCTCTGCCTCTGTATAAAGGTTACATATACATATATATGACATACAGTTGTTCATAATCTGTTTAGAATAACCAGCACAGTCCATAAACTTGTAAGAGATTTAAATTTTAAATTGTCTATGTTAGGGGCCTGGACATCTTAGCAGTTAAGAGCACTGACTGCTCTTCCAGAGGTCCTGAGTTCAATTTACAGCAACCACATGGTGGCTCGCAACCATCTGTAATGGAACCTCAAGCCATCTTCTGGTGTGTCTGTAGACAGGGACAGTGTATATAAAATAAATAAATCTTTAAAACATGCACTTAACATTAAAAAAAGTCAGTATTATAGACTTATTTTACTAAACTACAGATTCAAAATTTTGCTTTATATGTAACTTTCATATAAGCTATATCCATGTCATGGGGCTAATTATTTTGGACTTTATGAATAAGATGCCTCTTAAATGATGTAAGCCATCTGAAGATTGGTATGTTTTACACAGTTATAAATCTGTACAAAATTACTTAATTTTCAAAGCAGTTTAACTCTTGTTAGTTATGTCTTTTTTTTTTTTTTAACTTTATAGCTCAGTATTGTCTATTATATGACATTTGTGCTTATGCAAAGCCTTTGACAAAAGAACTGGATAACATTCCTAAGATGCTGGCATATTAGTCACAAGACAAGCAGAATAAACTTCAGGTACACCTGTAAATGTAAATGTCTCTTTTTATTTCAGATGAAGGAATAAGATGAGAACTGTAACCAAACTTTATGAATATATGGCTTGGGCTGAGCCTAGAGCATTTCTATCTAACTATCCTTAGGCCTAGGCCTGGAAGCTTTTAGCCTCTATACAATCTAATCTTCTCCAAGCCTGGACCTTAAGGGTTCAGCTTCCAGTTTCCATCTGCTATACTAGGCCTGAAAGACCTGACCCCCTTATGAGGAAAGTTAGACCCCTAGCACACTTGGAGCCAGAAACAGAAATAGGCCTGAAATTGCCTGCTTGATCAAACCCCACCCAGCTGCATTCTTTCCCCTAAGAAACCAATGACCTTGGCCTGGCCCCAGGGCCAGAGGCACAATGTTTCAGGAACTAGCTAACCATAAAAATGTTTGTGACTTCCCCATAACACAAATTCTTTCCATTCCCCACCCCTTGCTTTGTGTTTTTTCCCTTGCTTTGTGGTTTTTTCCTTTAAATACCCCTGACTTCAGCTGCTTGGGGTTGGACTCCTCTGCCCCTGCGTGGGTTATGAGCTCCACCCCAGTGCACTGGTCCCCCAATAAACCTCGTGTGATTGCAGCAAGGACGGTCTTTCGTGAGTTCTTGGGGAGTCAAGCCATCCCGAGACTTGAGCGAGGGTCTCCCCAGCTCGGAGGTCTTTCAGGCCTAGAATGTTTCAACCTTCAAGACTTAGTGCTGAATAAGTTCACTCTTTCTAGCTCTTTCTGAACTCTGGCTGGTTGGGTCAACTTGGGTGTTCTGGCTCAAACTCCTTCCCAAGCTGACCGATTCAAATTGGTTTCTCTCAGCTTCTGACTGAATTGCTCTGCTTGGAAAGACTGCCTCTGAACCCCACGAACTGAACTGCTCTAACTCTACTGAACTGAACTGAACACAACTGCACTCAAACTGAACTGCACAGAATTTAACTGTTCTACATTCTCTCCCTCACTGTTCTTTAAATAGCCTCTATTTCCTGTTCATGTGAGAGTTGGACATATCCTAACTGATTCATTCTGTCAAATCCTTCTCTGATTCATCACTTTGTTTACACCTAAATTAGATGTCACTGTTTGGAATCAAAGGTGTGCACTAAAGGCATATCTGTATTCCAGCCAGAAGGATCAAAGGTGTGTAGCATGTCTGTATTCCAGCTGGATATGTGATCTCTTGCCAGAACAGCAATGTTGCTGGATTAAAATTCCTCTACATCTTCCCCCTTTCTGTTTAAGATAAAATCGTATAGTTTAACTATTACAACAGAACCCTACAATCTTAACAGTCCAAATGTACTTATAAAGATTTTTTGATGCAATAATCCTTATCCCATAATCTTAAGAGTCCAAATGTCCTTATGAAGATCCATTGTCCTGATCATCTGTCCTTCAGCAAATGTCCATTTAAGCATCAAGGTTTTCTGTCTGCCAGTCTGAGAAATGATTTGTCCTCTTTCAGCCAGTTTGTTGAGTTGTCCCCATGCAGGGGGAATCGGGAATCGGCTTTCTGTGTCATCTGCATTGTTCCCTTTCTGTGCCTCTTCCTTCCTTGAGTAGACCTTTCATGTGGAAGCTTCTCTTACTCAGATTGGATCTTTATCAATTTTGATGGAACCCATAGTCTTTCATCACCTATGGGAATATAGACAAAACTTCTTCCCCATCACAAAACATTCCTTGATTTCCATTCCGATGTTAAAACATCTTTAAATTATATAGGTTGATCTAATTGAGCAGTTTTTTCCTACAGTCCAGTGTCTTTCAGCAGCTGTTGGTCCTGCCTCACTGGCATTCAAACATTTAAAGTTAAATAAGCATTATTTTGCCTATTTGTGGGAGTTGTTATATGCCTGATCTAAGAGACATTTCTTCCATGTCTCAGTTACTTAAATTGGACTCAAAGGGCTTACTGTTACTAATTTTTGACACCTGTCACTTACTCTCCACCCCAGCAAGGGATAAAATCCAATCATGCAGGATGAGTCCTTTCCTGGCATCAAAAGGCAAAGGAGAACAAACTCTCAGTTAATCAACAATATCTTCAGAAAATATTGTTCAGAGACAACAGGGGAAGCTGTCAAAACGGAAATCAAGTCTCTCTGGGCAGGGCAGTGCTTACCTGCAATCTCAGGACTTAGATAACTGAAAAGGGAAGAGGTAAGTTTGAGTCTCTAGTAAGCTTCATGATAAGACCCTGACTCAAAGCAACAAGATGAAACTGATTGTGTCAGTCCTTGCAAGAGTCACTAAAACCAAGAGATTTTGAAATGTAGGTCTTATGCATGGCTATATGGCACTAAATGTGTTCTAACCTTTGTTCCTATAGGCATTCTCTTTATTGTATTGTTACAAACATAGACTTATTCCATCTCAAGATTGGAGTGTTAAAAAAAAAAAATGAGGAATTGTAATAGGCTTGGCAGAAATGACGTATCTTGCAATCTGATTATCAGACTACTGAAACAATGGACCCCAAATAAATGGAAATTTCCCCAAGAATCTCATGCTGAGAGAAAGAAAAGCCCAGCTAGGGGAAGATCTTGTCTCTTGTCTCTTGTCTCTTGGAAAGATTCCCACTGTTCTAACTTGTCAGACCATCTTACAAGACTGAAACCCAGTCAGTGGAAGTCAGAACTATAACTTGAATGGTACTATTTTGATGTGCACTTCCTAGTTCCTCTATTTCAATTTCAGTCTCATTGCAGGACCCTGAAGAGTTAAGTGTTTTCCCTGACATCTCTTAGTCTTTTTTTCCCAATGTGGCCACATTGATCAAATCACTCTTTCTGCTTTCTATTTAATAAGTAAATAAATAAATAAATAAATAAATAAATAAATAAATAAATAAATAAATAACAATTCATAAGATGGTCAACATCATTAGCCATCAAGGAAATGTAAATAAAGACAACTTTGAAATTCCATTGCATCCTAGTCTTAAGAAATCAGAAATAATAGTAGGCATAAGGATACATGACTTTAATTTCAGCACAAGCACAAGAGGATCTCTGTGAGTTTGAGGCCATTCTGGTCTACATAGGGAGTTTAGGGCCAGTCATGGCTACAAAAGGAGACTATATCTCATCAGAACAAACAAACAAACAAAAAAGAAACCAAATAACAAATGTTGGTGAGGATGTGAGGAAAGAGCAACCCATAGTCATTGTTGGATGTTCAAACTGGTATAGCCACTGTAGAAATCAGCAGGGAAAGTCTCTAAAAGTCCAGAGATAGAACTACCACTGTAGGCAGATCATCTGCTCCTGAGTAGATAGCCAGAGGACACTACATCCAACTATAGTATACTCACACATGCGCAGTGCTGCTCTTTTCATAACAGCTAGAAAGTAGAATCAGCCTAAATGTTAATCACTTGAGGAGTGGAAAATAAACGTGGTAAATATATGGAATTAAAATTTATTCAGTTGTAAGAAATTGAAATTATGAAATTTGCAGGTAAATGGGTAGAGCTGAAAAAATTATCTTGAGGTAGGTAATCCAATCATGATAAAACCGACGCAGCATTCTCCCTTTCACATGTGGATCCTAACTTCAAATCTCTAATTTTGCATGTTCAACGTGGACCTGCAGGAGCCAGAAAACTAGAGAAAGGCTACTGATAGGGAGATTTTTTTTTTTTTGATACTTTATTTACATTTCCAATGTTTCCCCCTTTCTAGGTCTCCTCTTTGGAGACCACCTATCCCCTCCCCCTCCCCCATCTCTTTGAGGGAATTCCACCTCCCACCTACCCGCCCACCCACTCCCATATTCCCACCTTGACATTCCCCTTTACTGGGGCCTCTCCTCCCCCTGATGGCCAACAAGGCCCTCCTCTGCCACATATGTGGTCCGAACCATGGGTGATAGGGAGATTTCTTAAGGAATGGAGAAAATAGAACAGGATACTATGAACGTAGACAAGGAGTAAAGGGCTTTAAACAAGGAGGAGGATAGGTAGAGGAGACAGGGGAGGTAAGATGGAAGAAGGTAAACCAAAATGAAAGTGGTAAGAAAAATTATGTGAAAACCTCCTGTCTTGTAACCAAATCAAAAGTATAATTTACTTTACATGCTGTGTAATTTTATACACCATCCCCTCCAAGAGTCAAGTAATAATGTTGAAATATAGAACAGAAGAAAAAAAATGAGTCAGAATATAGGGTAAAAGGCTGAGAAATGTCATCTCCAGGACAAGACACAGCCTTTGCAATCGTGAACTCACAAAGCTAAGAATATTTACACTAGATATGCATAAGAATGGACCAATCAACAGTCAAGTGTTGATAAAGTAGGAGCTCAGAGTTGTACTTCTCAGTCCTGGGCCACCCTTTACTGACAGATACAGAGAGAGGGGAGTCCTTGCCGTCACTTGTGCTTCCACTAATGATCCCACCAGGTGCTAACGGACAGTTACAACCCAGTGGACACGTAGATTTTCCTAGTTAACCTAAATGGGGCAAAAACAAATGCAACAATCGTGAACTTGGGAAAAGGACTGACAGCAATGCCTCAGTGGTATGCAAACAGTCAATCACAATCACTGAACTGTAGTTCACTGAACCACCACCTCTTTTTTAAAAGATAAGCCTCACTAACCTGCCCAGCTAGTATTGCTGTAGCAGAGGCAGGTTTTAAATATGCAATCTTCCCTTCAGCCTCCCAAGAAGCTAGAATTTCAGGCCTGAACTTATATTTTAAAGATGGAAATAAAAGAAATAGGAAAATCATTATGATACAGTAAATTCTAGAGCACTACAGGGAACACTCACTAGAGGACGCTAAAGCTTGAACAAAGTACATTTGCATCTCTACCAGAATTGAACTACAAAAGAAGACATTTTTGGTTTGGTTTGTTGTTTGCTTGGTTTGGTGGTTTGGTTGTTTTACTTGATAGTACAAATTCCAAGAAAAGCCTCCATAATCAAGGTTAACATTAGATTTCAACCCTGGACTGAGATGCCTATTTAACATATCAAAGCGGTAAGGAGGGCAGGCCCTCCCAGCGCCCCACAGTCCCTTCCTGTTACAGGTATGGCTGGCACGCCCACTTCCTAACCTGCGCACTCCAGCCCAGGGGGCTGGTCCGCTCGGCCCTGTAAAATCAGTATTCTTTGTACTTTTGGGCCTCCTGGTACTGCTCCTACTTCCTCTCTCCTCAGCCCCTGCCCCAGCGGGTCATGTTCTCTCTCAGCTCTCCAGACGTCCCTATCCCTGGCTGTGCTCTCCCTATGTCTATAATAAACCTTATTTTCCACCATGCCTAGGAGCAGTCATGTTTCCTTTCTTTTCCTTTTTATTTCTTTTGTTCATTCAGTTAACAACACCAAAAACAAGAGATTTTTGTGTCAGGTGATACAAGGCATAGAAAAGAGAACATCACCCCCATGGTATTTATGACCAAAAATTACAGCTTGAATCTTATTATAAAGTTCTCAAACAAGTACACAATAAGAAATAATCAGGTTTTGGGTTTTTTTGGTTTTGTTTTTAGGTTTTTGTTTTGCTTTTTTAGACACAAAGTTGAGTGGGGAAAAAAGGGTTAGGGATCTGGAAAGAATAGAGGAAGAGAGGATAAATTTGATGAAAATGCATTGCACAAAAGTCTCAAAAAAATCTAATAAAAATAATACTAATATCTTTAAATGACTTGTATATGTCAAAAGTGTGAAGGTCACAATTAAAGAAGATTTAAAAGGTGTGATATGTAATGAGGTTTTCTGAAATGTGTATTAAATACATTTAATAGGATATTTAATAGAATAGGAAAATTGGTGATGTCTGTTTAAAAACTTTGTGGTGCATGCGTGCGTGTGGTGTGTGCGTGTGTGTGTGTACGTGTGTGTGTGTGCGCGCGCGCGCGTGTGTATGTGCGTGTGTGTGTGAGAGAGAGAGAGAGAGTCAGAGTCAATGTCAGATGTCTTCTTAAATTGCTCTCCACCTTTTCTGAGACAGAGTCTCTCACGGAACCTGAAGCTTCCCAATTCTGCTAGACTTGCTAGCCAGTGAGCCCCTTGGATCCTGTCTATACCTCTCTAGTGCTGGGATGCCAGGCACAAATCACCACAGCTAACGTTTCCATAGGGACTCGAGATCCACACTCAGGTCCGCACACTTGTGTAGCTAGAACATTACCAACTGAACCATTTCCACAGTTGCAGTGATTCCTTAAACAAGATAGCAAAGCTAATTGCATAAATATCAATGTCCTGTTTCTGTAAATTATCAAAAATGTTAACATTAGGATAAAAAGCACAAAATATACATAGAAGCTATATGTACTATTTTTTATTACTATGTGACAGTAAGATTATATAAAATAAAAATTTTTTAAATAACAAAATGTCTAAATCATATTTGCATTCAAGGCTTTCTAAGTTATCCTAAAAAGTAAATATTAACTTTATAATTAGGAAAGACATATCTGTATGATTGCCAGATTATGTTATTGACAGACTTCTCTATTACTATAAAATAGATAAATCAAGCTATTGAATCAATTTTTCAATAAATTATGTATATCATTTTAAAATTTTGACATAATTATTTTCATTCAAAAGTAAAAATATGAAGCCAATAATAATAGCAGTAACCAGAGTTACTTGTTATTAGTCCAAAGAATCTTTAATATATATGTATTTCACTAACTCTCACAAATCTACAAGGCAGATACTGTCAGTGCTACCATTTCTATTTTATAGATAAGAAGAGTAACAAGTTAAACATGTAGCTAACTTATCAAAGTTCTCATAACTTCTAATCAGTACGTCTAGAAATGTCCAACCCCAGTGATCTAGCTTTTCATTAATGTGAATAGTATTAGTGTCTAACAGATTGCTCAGGAAACATTTAAGAAATTCAGTGCTGTGAGACAGTAGTACAACATCACCTAAAACACACAGCTTTGAAGAGACAAAAACCCACTGAGGAACAGAATATAGCTCGATGTGTTCTTGTACTTGGGTATCTACCAGAACCAAATCATAAGACTATACTGTTGAAGAAACTACTATATAGACTTACCCAGTTGTAACTTACCCTGCTAACTAGAAGAGCATCAGACCTGGCAAGGCAGGCCAGCTGGTGCACTAGTGACATAAATTTTATGGAGTAGTCAATCACTAAAAGCCTACTATGTAAGACCAAACTTATGCCTGGCACTGTAATCTGGCCAAGGACCCATGGATGGGGAAGCGACAAACCATACAGAAGAACTAACTATGATTATTTACTAGATGGACATAGTATCAAATTACTTCCTAAACAGTTGTCTCTGTTCCATACATTAGTGCAGACCTCAGTCCTCATCAGAGAGGCTTCATATTGCAGCAGGTGAGGATGCTACAGAGACCTGCATCTGCTCAGAGTGCGGAAGATAAGTAATTGTGACGTGCTTATCCTTAAATGAGACATCTATACCACACCCCTTAGCTGTGTGACTCAGAGGCTACTGGGGAAGTAGAGCAAAATGTTTCTAAGAGCAACAAGGGAGAGAGCACTTTGCAGGAGTCCTCCCTCTCTGACTTGTGCTGCCCCTGTACTTCTGCTGTGGGGCTGCCATTAGTTCCTCATTGATGAGTTGGAATTCGAGAATACTTCTCCTCTTCAGGCTGGCATTTTGTGTGGCTTGAAAGAAAATTTGGGGTGGGCATTAAAAATGTTTTAAAACAAGATTATGATGACAGTTGCACTACTCTATAAATTTACTGAAAAATCTTTGAATTGAACACTTAAAATGGGAAAATATATATTATATACCAACAAAATTCTTTAAAAATGAATGAATTAAAAACAAAGTTTTAGGGGCTGAAGAGATGGCTCAGCAGGTAAGAGTACTGACTGCTCTTCCAGAGGTCCTGAGTTCAATTCCCAGCAACCACATGGTGACTCACAACCATCTGTAATGGGATCTGAAGCATTCTTCTGGTGTGTCTGACAACAGCTACAGTGTACTCACATATATAAAACAAACAAATAAGGTTTCGGAAGACAGGTCTGGTAACACATGCCTTTAGTTCCAATACTCAGGAGACAGAGACAAGAGGATCTCTGAGTTCTAGGCCAGAGTTCTGGTCTACAGAGTGAGTTCCAGGACAGCTAGGACTACACAGAGAAACCCTGTATTGAAAAATAGAAGACAAAAAAAGAAAAGAAAAAAGAGGAAAAAACAAATAAACAAAAACTCCCAGTGCTTGGTTCAGTTACTAGAAACAGTAAATGTGATCACATATATGAATAGATCTGTTAGGTGTGCCAGGGAAGATTCCAGATACCTGCATTTAATTATTAGAAAGCATTCGAAACATGCATCATGGCACACGTCTGCAAGCCCAGTACTCAGAAGGCTAAGGAAGGCTGGTCATAAGTTTCAGACCAGGCTGAGCTACACATCAAGTTTCATATCATCCTAGGCTACATAGCAAAACCAAGACCAAAAGGAGAAAAGATTGAAGTTAAGAAGGAGAGGAAGGGCTGGAGAGATGGTTCAGCAGTTAAGAACACTGACCTTTCTTTCAGAGGTCCTGAGTTCAATTCCCAGCAACCACATGGTGGCTCGAAACCATCTGTTTATAAGGTCTGGTTCCTTCTTCTGGTTTACATGAAGATGGAGCATACAGATACACACACACACACACACACACACACACACACACACACACACATATAATATTTTTTAAAAGAGGGAGGGGAGCAAGAAAAGAGGGAAGGGAAAAGAAAGAATTCTACATGTAGCAGCTGATGTTAGTCTCCTCTTTATTGGTTCAATGTTAGAAATTATGATATCTAAATAGTAACATTTTAAGTTTTTAATTTTATTACACTTGTGTGTGTGTTGGCATGATATGGAAATCAAAGGACAAATTGTAGTAGATTCTTTCATTGGACGTCAGGTTCAAGGAACTGAAATGTTGTCAGCCTTGGTATCAAGTTCCCTTATTTGATAAGACGTTTTCCTGGCCAGGTTTTAAGTTCTTATGTAATTTATGAAGAACTTTAATCACCATTGAAATGTAAGGGTGAAAATAGACACCTGTAATGAAAACATCACATGCTTTGTTATGTGTGCAACTATGGTCCTCAAAAAGAGATGTTGGGCTCCAGTCCCTAATACCTGTGAGTGGGATCCTTGTTTGTAAATAAGGTCTTTTCAAATGTGTACAATTCAAGATGGGATTATTAAGGTGGGCTCTCATCAACTATGTTGGGATCCTTACAAAAAGAAAGAGGAGACAGTGGAGGATTACGGACATGCAAAGGAAGAAGCAAAGGCTAGAGTTAGGACGCAGAACACTCCTGATGACACCTTGATTTCAGTCTCCAGGACCATGGGACGATAAATGTACATTGTCTTAAACTAAAAGATTGTTTTCCTTTTTTATGAAAGACCTAGGAAACTAATACTCATAACATCTAAACAAGGAAAACAACCTCAGAATGAAATAATTAGCGATTACCTGAATTATTTAAGAGAGTATTCCCCCATAGTTTAAAACTCTTTATTAGCCAAGGGAGGCTACTTTTATATATTTAATAAACCACACTAGTTGTTCTCTTGAACATATTTTTAATATTCAGTTCCTTTTGTAACAACATATGAAACAGGACTGCTAGTTATTAAAATTAATAAACTCATGAATTATAAACATTTTAAGCAACTGAGTATTTAAAATATTTTCACTCAATATACATTTCAAAACACACATATTTTCAAACTAAATAAAATATTATTAATCATAGTATATTAGTTTCAAAGTAGTTCTTAAAAGACTTCCATAAACCCAAAAGTTTCTTCATACAATTTTGTAGTAAAAACCTACTCCCGCCCATAAATAACCCTTATCTGTTCTCTGCTGATTCATATCTGCTTTTCTTTTGTTTCACTCCTTATATATTTGAAAGCAGACATACATAGGTTTATAAAATTTTTCTTCAAGCATGAGATTTTTGGAGACACTTACTATGAAAATCAGAAAACAAAAAGAGGATGATTTTTAGAGTTTGATACACTATACCGCAGTAATACATATTTCATGAGGACAAACAGTGATCTTAAAAACTGAGGTGGAATGTTAGTTCTTTATATAATTTATTATTATTATTATTATTATTATTATTATTATTATTATATTTTGTACATCCCAAATGTTACCCCCCCCAGACCCCTCTCCTCTCTCTCCTCTTTGGTTCTGATGATAAGAAACTAATTGCTTTCCAACTAAGACAAGTAACAAGGCAAAGATGTCCCATCTGGTTCCTATTATATTAACATTGTCATAACTACAATAATAACATCAAAATAAAAGAAAAAAGAAATATAGATTTGGAAGGTAAAAATTACCTTTATTTGAGCATAAAAGAATTGTTTACGTAAAAAAAAAAAATCCTAAATAATCAACAGAAAAATCCTCCTGAAGATAATATGTATAGCAAAGTGCAAGATACAAGATTAATACCCAAAATTAATTACTGTCATATTTTCCAGCACCAAATAAGTGCAATTGAACTTCAAAATATATTAACATTTATACTGACATCAAAGTACTTAAATATAAATTTAACACAATATATACAAGGTCCACGTAAAGAAGAAGAAAAAATCTAGTAAAGTAAGCCAAATAACTAAATAAATAGAGAATGGAAAAACATCAATTCTTTCAAATCTTATCTTTAGATTCAATGCAATCATAAGCGAAACAAAATGAGCAAGTCATTTTGTAGATGTTAATAAACTGGTTCTCTGTCTCTGTGGAGCGGGAATAATCCACAAAACAAACAAACAAAAAAAAAAAAACAAAACAAAACAACAAAAAAAAACCAGCATACTTTTGAAGAAGAGGAATAAATCTAGAGGACTGTCAGTGCCCAACATGAAGACTTACTATGAAGCTCTAGCAATATGAAGTAGGTTGAGAGAGCGGGGTAGAGACCAGAATAGACCCACAGGCACAGAGAGTCTATTATGCCTTATCTCTGACAAAGGAGCACGGTAATACAAGTAGGTGAATGATAGTATCTTTCAATAAAACTCTGGAATATCTAGATATTCATATATTAAAAAAATTAATTTCAACATATATTTTGCATTGTCCAGAAAAATAATTCAAGATTAGCTGGAAATAAAAACAAAAACAAAAACAAAAACAACAACAAAAAAACCACTAGAAGACAATGTAGGAGAAAATCTAGATGACCCTGAGTTTGACAGTTACTGTTTAGATAACAGTAAAAACGCGTACAAGACCTGAGAAAGCTCAAACTAGCGAAAATCCCAGCAGAGAGGTGGAAAGGCAGGAGCAAAACTCTCACCACAAACTGAGGAGTGTCAATAAATATTCATAAACTGTAACAAATTATCCCATTCTGGTGGGTAATACTGTTAATAAAGTTGTCTATACATATGGGCAGGAAAAGCACATATGAAAAACCTCTGCATTTTCTACACAATATTGCTGTGAACACAAACCGCTCTAAAGCAGTAAGACCTATTCAGAGTTAATATTGGAAAATTGCTCAATCATGAAAACTTACCTACAGATTCAGTGCAATTTCCATCAAAATTCTAATGGAATTCTTCATAAATAAAGAAAACAAAAGAAATCATGAGACCCAGCCCCTAAAAGTTGAAACAACCGGAGCATAAAGTCCAATGCTAGAGGTGTCACAGTATCTGCATTCAAACTGCACTAGAGTCCATCATAGCAGAAATAGCATGGAACTGGTACAAGAGAAGGCATAGAGCCAATAGGACAGAGTAGAGAACCCAGAAATAAACCCACATCCATCCACTCATTTACAAAGGTCCAAAAAAAAAAAAAAAAAAAATCATTGCAGAAAGAAAAGCAAAAACCAGCCTACTAACAAATATTTAGAAAACTAAATATCCTTGTGTAAAATGGAGTGAGACTGAAGCTAGAATAATGAAGTTAGATCAGTGTCTCTCACCCTATATCCCATCAACTCGAAAAGGCTGATGAAAAATATAGGAAAGATACTTCAAGATACAGACATGAAAAAGTACTTTCTGGAAGGGAAACTAATGCTATAGTAAGTAGCTCCTGAGGAACAGGACTGCATGAAACTGACAAGCTTCTTCTCAGAAACAACAGTGAAGAGATAGCCTACTGAATCAGGAGAACCCTTTCTAGTTATATATGTAACAACAGACTCTTATCAAGGTAGGATGTGCGTAGAATCCAAAATATAAACTAACCCAGAACCGACTTACCCAGTCCAGTCAGTAAATGAACACAACAGACAGCTTTTAATAGATAAATATGAAAACATGTTTAACATCTCTAGTCATCAGGAAAATGCAAATCAAAACTACATTGAGATTCTATCTCACTCCAGTCAGGGCAACTATCACAAAGAAAATAAACAGCAAATGGTGGAGAGGAAATAGGGGAAAAGGAGCCATTGTGGCTACTGTTGGAAACACAGACTTGTACAGCCACAATGGAAATAAACTCGGAGATTCAAAAACAGTTAAAAATATCACTACCATATTATACGGGTGTCCACCCATCACATCAGCATATCAAAGAGATATTTGCATTTCCATGTTTACTGTAGCATTACATAATAGCATGATGTGGACCAATCTAATTGTCTATCAACAGACAAATAAATATGTGCAATATACATATTATACACACACACATATGTGTGTGATATGTAGGGGGGAGAGGAGAGAGAATTTTTAGTTTACCATAAGAAAAAATCAAACTGTCTCATTTGAAAAAAAAATCTTGATAAAACATTGTATGTGTGTGTGTGTGTGTGTGTGAGAGAGAGAGAGAGAGAGGGAGAGAGAGGGAGAGGTGAGATTACAAGAGGTGTATTAGAGGAGAGGATGGGGACTGCTGAGAGGAGGGAAGAAGAGAGCACAAAGGTAAAATGACCACGAGCAAAGCACATTATACATTTATACACAGTGGAGCTCGGACAGTAGAACCCATTGCTGAGCACGCTCTAACGCACACACTATTCTATAGGTGACATGTGGGAACGGTACATGGGACATGGGTAAGTGGGATTATAAATGAATATCCCTTGTTCCTAAAGAAAAATAACATATCCTGAGGGGTATATGAGGTAATTTTTATGACAAAAGTATTAAAGCCAGGTGTGATGGGATATATTTGCAACTCCAGCCCTTCCAACACTGAAGAAGCGAATTTCCTTGAGTTTGAGGCCAGTTTGTTTGAAAAAAAAAAAATCAAAACTTTAACTTACATTTCTTTCATCTAAAAATAAAACAGAGGACTGCAATGCAGTTCCGTAGTAAATGCTTGCTGACTTCAGTGTGTGAGTTCCTAGGTTCAAGTGTCAGCACATAAGCAAAAAATGAATCGCAGGGAGCACTCACTGCAGAGACTGCTGGTGGCAGCACTCAGAAAGCAACATAGCCTTATGCCTGTGAGGTGTGAGAAGAGCTGGGCTGGGAGTGTGCCCTCGCTGCCGTTCACATTCAGTACATTGTACTGCACTCCTGTCTACGTAGGGCAGCTGGAGCAACCGCCATCAAAGCCAAACACATAGCCATACAATCTGATTCTGACCCCTTGTCCCAGATTTCCCTTCCCTTTCTAAACTATCCTACTTTCTTAACCTGAACTCAAACTATTACCATAACCTTAAACATGTAGATTTCAGATTCCCCCCATTCTCACAAACAGCACCCTGTGCATATATTTATCCCTGTAGTCCACCTTTCTAGAATAGATACTCAAATAAGAATTAGGATTAATTTCTATACATGTCTTTCAATGTAGCAATGTGTAACAATTTTGTTTTAAATTAAAATTATAATTTAGATTATAATTCAAATTGAATAAAAATGTTACCTGGATAATCCATGTTCTCTTTTTCTAACATTTTCCATTTTCTAAGGTAATCTTACCTACTTTTCCACAAATAAAATAATAAACTAGACAGACCTCTGCCCAGAGGAAGCTAACTGACTGAGTCAATGCCCCCCCACAGCTAACCTATAGAATCAAACTACATTTTAAAATATAGCCTTAGACCCGTGAGATAAACAAGCTGACAAAGGTGCCTTTTGCCAGTCCCAAGGACCTGAGCTTACTTAATGCCCAGGACCCATGGCGACAGGAGAGAACTGACTCTTACAAGTTGTCCTCTGACTTCCACACATGTGCCGTGAAGTTACAACCTATATACACAGAAATAAAAAAAACAAATATTTTTAAAAATTAAATGAAAAGGCATATACCATAGCATTCCCATTATTCAATTGTGGACCTAAGTTTTCCAAGGTTACAGGAAAAAAATTAGAAATGACAGGCCTCAGTGTAATATGTTCCTAAATAATACTGCTTTCTCTTTATATGTGTGTATATACATGATAAAAGTATATGTATAAATATATACTTATGTACATATGTGTGCATGTGTATATGTATGCACATATACATACATGATAAATGTATATGTATAAATATATACTTATGTACATATGTGTGCATGTGTATATGTATGCACATATACATACATGATAAACATATATGTATAAATATATACTTACGTACATATGTGTGCATGTGTATATGTATGCACATATACATACATGATAAACATATATGTATAAATATATACTTACGTACATATGTGTGCATGTGTATATGTATGCACATATACATACATGATAAACGTATATGTATAAATATATACTTATGTACATATGTGTGCATGTGTATGTGTATGCACATATACATACATATAAACGTATATGTATAAATATGTATATGTATATGTATAAGCATACATATAAAAAGCCCAGAAACTGATTGTAGTAAGCCTAGTTAAAAAAAAAAAAAAACTAACACAAAAATATTGAGTGATTTTTTTAAACTAGTTTTCAAAGATCTATATTCTAGCCTGGCTTCCTTACATGTAACCCTCAACGTTTTGTTTGGACTCCATGTGCTTCGATTTCTTATTTATTACATAGCAGAAATGATTTTTTTTCTTTTGATTCAAGCAATTGGAGAAGTTAAAAACACTAAACAAATGTAAAATCCGGCCAAAACTTCACCATTTTTCCAAATATTTCAGGCTTTTTTTTTTTTTTTTAACATACTGCTAACATGGTTCTGCCTTACCCATTAAACTGTGTAACTATTCTATACTAGCCATTAACACCCAGGAATTTCAAACTTTTAAATGTGGCCTTTAATTTTTTCTACCAAACATTGTAGGTCCTCTTTTCTAGACAAACTTTTATGTCCCTTGCTCTTTTAAGCCACAAACGGTTGCCCACGTAGCCCAGTAAAGTCATCCATTTCTAAAGCCCTGCAGATAATCCTCATTTGGTTTTAAATCCTTTAACTGCTCCCACCGAGTGACAATCCGTAGGCCACCTCAAACTGGCTTCAGCCTGCTTTTCTAGGACAAGTCCCAACCCCCATCCACTCCCCTGCCACAAAAGGGATTTTTCCCCTATATTTAATCTTTCCTAAATCTCCATCCTGTAATTCCTGTGTATAGTTCCTGTCGTTTACAGAACAAACAGCTCCTAGTATCATTAAGAGTATTTATTCGGAGTATCCACAGAAGCATAATTTATGTATCTCTTCAACTTAAGAGGGTACACAAATCTTTTACTCGTTTTTTTTTTCAACACTACACACACACACACACACACACACACACACACACACACACACACACACACACACACACACACACAATGACTCTAGCTTTACGCAGGGCAGGCCGACTATCTGACATCCTTTCCCACCCACCCCCACCCCACCCCACTGTCCTTGCTCTTAATTTAGGCTCTGTTCTTCGTGGTGACACTGGTGTTCTTCCCACCTCTCTGCTCCCTCCCTATCCAAACCTGGCGTCCTGGGGAGCACTGGGCATGCTCAGTAGCCACAGCTGATGCAGGAAGCTAACCGGGATCTTTTTTGCGGCATTAGAACCCGGCTGCAGCTGAAGGCCCTAAATCAGTGGCCCAGAAATTGCTCTATCCTTCTACTGTATCACTTAACTGTGTATTCGAAAGATGAGTACGGATCTGGAAAAGGACAGTTTACGGCGGTCCTAGTCTGCAAGGTGGGTCACAACCGAAGAGCTTAAAACAGCCTCTTACATGGTTTGGTGCTGCGGAGATTTCTGCAGTTCTATGATCGCGCTGATAGAAGGCTAGGAGCTAACATTTGGCATCTCTGCTTCACCATGTAAATACTGACCTCCCCCCCACTCCTCACCCACGCCTCCCTTGAGTTGCCCCAGACTAAAAGGGATGCTGCCTTAAGTCCAACGTCTGTGCGCCAGACAGAGGGATTGTGTCGAAGAAGACAGGCAAATCAATCACTCCAAATATTAAATCAAGCAGGCTAACGGACCTAGCGATAAACAAATGGGCTAATGCCAAATGACAGTTCAGGAACCTTTCAGATACTCATATATGAATAGTATGCTGTGGTACACTTCCCTTTGAGAAAGATACTGACAGATCTCTCTCTCTCTCTCTCTCTCTCTCTCTCTCTCTCTCTCTCTCTCTCTCTCACACACACACACACACACACACACACACACACACACACACACACACACACACACACACGACCCTTTCCCCCTGTTTTCTGCTGAGACTAAATCTCTAGAGCTTCAACAGCAGCAGATTCCCTCGCCTCACTCACTGCCTGAGGATGGAGCACAGGGAGAAATGTATTAAGGGCTAAATAGGATGGGGGGTTCTTTGCAGGGGCTTGAGTCAGCACTGCAAATCTTCGGAAACAGAAAGATAAGCGATAGCAGAGAGAAAAAGACACACAACTGCCCCTGCTGCTAAACCCTAGCCATTTCTTCAAACAGCGACAAACATGAGACATTTCATCACCATGCTGCATCCATATTGAGGTGAAAAAAAAAAAAGAAAGAAAAAAAAAAAAGCATGTGCTTTGCTTTAAGCATTTCGGTCTCCGGAGATGGGAGGAGACCCTGTCCATATGTTGTGGGAGCTATCCACCACCCCAAAAGTACACTCTGCCAGCACCTAGCAGCGTACCACTTGCCTAATAGGTTCAGCAGCAAAGCGGTTAATCTATTTGAAGGCAGGTTGTCTCTTACCGTAGGCAGCAGCGGCTCCATTTGGGCTCCCTGGTCTTTAATCTCCATGTTCTGTAACACCTCTGGAAAAAGCACCTTGCTCTGCAGTGTCTTCAGTATCTTCCACTCAGCCCGGCACTCGCTCTGCTTAGTATTCGGATCAGGTAGCTCTGAAGCAGGAGGCAACAGCACACTCCAACTCACCAGAGTCACATGGCTCCTACTCACTCGGGCTGCGGGCCAGGTTTTGCACTGATTGCCTTGGATCCTTGGGTCGGTAAGAGGGATCCCCCAAAGCCCTGAATCACTGCCCACACCTGTATAATTGTAGAAAGTACAGCCAACAATGCTACAAGTCCAAAGGGCATTGAGAATTTTGCCTGAGATGATAACTTCTTATACAAATGAGTTCATGCTGGCCTCTAACCAGCTCAGTCTGATTTTGACACCTTGAGGCACTCACTGCATTCCAGAATGCTATAGGAAATAACAGGTCAAACATGATGATATCAACGCAAAGTCTTAATAGGAATTCTCTTACCTACTATCATTTAGTATGATATTTGAGGTAATATTACCTCAAAGTTAGAATGTCAGTGAGCTTGAACTATTCACTAATTTAAACATGTAAGTTATTCGTAAATTTGCAAAATAGACATTTTCTATGTTTAAATTGTGATAAACTGGCAAGTCATACACTATTAAAAATGATTTTTTTTCCTAAAGTTTGTCTCTCAGAAAAGAGAGGGATGTAAAATATTCTTGACAATAGCAATGACTAAGATATATTAAAGGTCAATAGAAAGGTAGCTTAGGCATATATTCCTTGCCTTAACTAGTTAAATAATCCATAGAATGAGAGGAGTCAAAGAATATTGTTAGAAAAAAGAAATTGGTGATGGTCTACATATATATTCTTTTAAATAATTATGGGATGAATTTCCCATACATATTTCTTGAAATTAATTGTGGGATTTACATTCTGAATGTGGAGTCAAACCCTCAGCTTTGAATATGCTAGGAGAATATTCTACCACTGAGCTGTATGTCCATCTCTTCGGTCTTTGAGAGAGGGTCTCAGTAAGTAGCAGACTACCTTGAACTGGTTATCTTCCTGTCTCTTAGTCCTAACTGATGAGATTACAGGTGTGAGCCAACACTGATCCTGGTTGTATCTATTTTAAGTAATGAAATCCATCTATCACTGGACCTTAGACTAAGAATATAAAAGTTAAAAGTATATAAAAATAAAAATCTCTTAGTAGTTAAAAGAGGATGACTGAAAAGTATGGCTATAGTTTATTGTAAACTTAAAAAGTCACCAGATTTTATAATCTTTAATTGGCAGGAATTTACATAAAATAATATTAATAATACACTAAAGTTTATATATATCTCATTGCAGATGGAATTATACATAACTTTTTCATCTTTAATACAATTCTAAAAATAAGTTTTTATTGCTTTATGGGAAACTACTAGTTTTTATACTGTAATGATAAAACTAAAGTTTGGAATACCCAAGATTCAATTCACAGCAACTGTTGGACTGAGCATGGGGTCCCAGATGGAGGAGTTGGAGAAGGGACTGAAGGGGTTGAGGGAGTTTGCAGCCCCATGGGCAGTGAGCAACAGTGTCAACAGGTCAGCCCCTCCCCCCCCCATGCTCCCAGAGACTGGACCACCAACCAAAGAATGCATATGGAGGGGCTCATGGTGCTGGCCACATATATGGCAGAGGAGGGCCTTGTTGGCCATCAGTGGGAAGAGAGGCCCTTGTGTCTAGGAGTGTTAGGTGCCCCAGAATAGAGGAATGTCAGGGAAGGAAGACAGGAGTGGGTGGGTGGGTGGGGGAGCACCTTCATAGAGGCAGGGGGAGGGAGGAGGGGTTAGAGGGTTTCCAAAGGAGAGACCTGGAAAGGGGAAAACATTTGAAATGTAAATAAAGTATCAAAAAAAGTAATGACTTTGCTCATAGGACATTTAGATTATATAATGGAATTGAATCATAAGATATTTGACTAGGAATTCACTAAAGTGTGATCAACTTGATTTCCTACAACAAATTGATGAGTAAGTGTCCCTGCCCACACACATAACAATAACAAACAATCAGAATTAATTTATATGAATAATATAATAAAATTTCTTTTGAACATTGATTTCTATTCAAGTAAATAATCCTAAGTCATCCAATTTATATTTTTTCTAAATTAAATATAATTAAGAAAAGTCTGACTCTTAATTCCAAGTGAGACAACAAAAACAAAATTGTATTTAAATTCCTATTAATCAGCATTTTTCTACAATATGTATTGATAAACTATGAACATGCTTTGCTGGAACAACCATTGCTTGGGTACTTACTCTATTAAAAGTACCAGTGTAATAGGATTCATCAGACCTACTGGTAAAGCTCAAGGTCACTCAGACAGCTCAGCAGGAAATGCTGCTTGCTACCAAGCCTAATGAACAGACTTGCATTCCCAGAACACACATAGTAGTAGAAGGAGAGAACAAACTCCCACAGATACATGCAAAATATAAAATAATAATCATAAATAATATAATATATTTTTTAAAAAATCCCATCTTTCTATACATCTCTGATCAAAAGCATCAAATACTTGCCTAGGAATAATGAAAGAATAAAAAGAAAATTATCCTCATTTAACCTACTATGTCTATTTTATAAAATATCTTAACATTAATGGCCAAAGCCTGAGACAGTGGATCAGTCAATACCCTAACCAACTCACAGTGGAACAGATAAGTATAAAACTAATAATAGCTGGAAGGAAAGTACTCATCACTAGATGATGGGATTTTTACTAAGAAAACAAAGAAGTTTCTAGCTCAGTGTCACTGGTTTTCAAATTCTGGTGGTAAAGAGAAATAAAAGAGAAGAGAAATTCCAAATTGTATAAGGAAATCTGAAATACATGAGAATATCTTATCTGTACATCCTTCGTGGAGGCCAGGAGATGAATTATCCAGGGAGTTCCTTGGATAATTGCTCCAAAGTGAATTCTGTATAATTCCTAATCCAAAGTGTTTCCCATTGGGCCTAGATCAGCAGTTCTCAACCTGTGGGCCATGACCCCATATCAGATATTTACATCACAAGTCATAACAGAAGCAAAATTACAGTCATGAAATAGCAAGGATATAATTTTATGGTTGGGATCATCACAACATGTATTAAATGCTCATAGCATTAAAAAGGTTAAGAACTAACCTAGATGATTAAAAATAGGCTTCTCTTGCTTAGAAATCCAGTAAGAATCTACTAAAACCTAACACCCAGAATTGGAAGCATCATGTTAAGAACTGTATGACTCAGTTCGTCAAAGGAAATAAGTTAATGTACATCCTACAAGAATGTGACAGTAGCCTTATTCTCATTTGACTATGTTTGAGATACTGTGTTTACTAATGATATTTTTTCTGTCATATCCAGCAATATTAAAGTAGAATTTTCCTCTCTGAAGAATGAAATGAAAGCAGGGATCAGCCGGAGTCCAGCTTGGAAAGAGGCACTACAGAAAGCACTGAACAGTGAGTTAACCTCATCTCTAGCTGCCTTGTGCTAACCAATCCATTTGTTGGTGAGGAAAGAGAGATAACCATCATGTGAGCTTCCTTCCATAATCTGTCCTGCGTCCTGAGATGCTGGCTGAGCTCAGTTTCATCTCATCTCTCAAGTGTACAAATCACACTGCATTCAATGTGCTCTCAGTTCCGACTTCATTTACTATTTTAAGATTTGGGAATAAGATATTCACGTTAACACAATGTTTATCTTTCATAAGAGGCCGTCTAATACAGATTGTATTTGAAGGAAACATTTGGTTCTAGAAATTACTACCAACACTGATATTGAAAAAATTGATTTTTTTGCAGGGATTTTTTTCCCAGTATTGAATTTCTAGCTACGATCTCAAAGTCCCTTGCTTTTTAATATAAAATATCTGAACATTAGGCTGGCAATGGGTTCAAAACTATTTTACATTAACATTTCAAAACTATGTTGATATGATAGTGCACCACAGCACTGTTTGTATCCTTTCTTTCTGCTGTCCCAACAATTCTATATCTTTTGGGACCTGTACAAATGTTCTGAGCCATTTAAAACATATTATGTTGATTTGTAAGATGAATCAATCAAAGTACTTCATTGAATTTAACTGACTCAAAAGATACCAAAAATGTTTTAACAGCTTTAAAAAAATGACTCCTGATCACTATGGGAAAAGCTAAGAATGCCTACTATAAAGCATAAATGTGGGACATAGTTATCCACAATTGGAAAGCCACTACTTACTCATTTTACAGATGCTTTGGGACCCTAGCTTGATAGTAATTTTAGCCAATCACCAGAAAAAGAATATGCAAACTAAGTGATGTATTCCAGAGTTGTGCTGAAGTACAAGCTAAAAGAGACAATTTAAACCGCATGTCTCTTAGACCAGAGCTGATTTCCACAATCCTGAAATTTGAACAATTTTAAGTTCTTAATTTTAAGGTGTTGTCTAAACTTATCCTAAAGGAAAATTCTTGCAGTCTACTTCCTCAGTTGATAGCTGGAAAATAGCATCTTAGTCTAAATTAGCTCAATTCCATAAGAACTAAAGGGCTATTGTGCACTAGAAACTACATTGAAACAAATAAGACATGGGCTCTACTCATAAAAGGCCACAGTTAAGACCTGTTGCTATGCATTATAATACTAGATTCTATACCCAAAGGGCTAGGCCTACAAGTAACTTCTCATATTTACAAGCTTTTGTTGTGCAAACCTTGTTCCTTGATTTAAAACTATTGGTTAAATAAAACTGGCTACAGCCAATTACTGAAGGAATTAAAGGTAGGTGGGTTTGGAGTGACCTGGTTGGAGGAAAAAGATGGGAAAAGGAGGAAGTCACCTGATGGCAGATGGGTGATGAGCATGTGGCCAGAAGAAACAGCAAGTATCTGGAGCACACCACTGGAGTGGTAGCCAGGCCAGAAGTTGGAAGAGTACATTAGGGGTTACCCCCAGTAACTGTCAAAGCCAAATAAAATAACCATAGTCAGAGTTTCAAGTATTAGTAAGCTAGTCATGGATAAGCTTAAAATAGTTGTATTATCTGACAATTATCTGACAATATAGCTAAATAAAATATATGTGAAAAACAAGAGACTGAAGTCTAAAACTGGAGAAAAATGACTTTTAATTACATTTTTCTCATCCTTACTCTAGAGATTTAAACACCTTTAGGTGTTTCTTTTGTGGGAAAAAGCTAAATTTTCCCTTCTTTGACATAAAAAAATCATATCTCAACTTACTACTTCTCCAGTTATCAACTTTTTTGAATTATTACTGTCTTTGCTAAATGGTCGTGAATATATTATTTCTGTTCCTAACTTTAAAATAATCAATGTAACACTGATTATCTCATAAACAATGACAAAAAGTGGTGTATTCATTTAATCAGCATTTACTGAATAATTCCTATGAACACAATACTGTGCAAGGCACTGGAAAAACTAGAAAGTATTCCCCAAGAGGCTTCAGTATGGAAAGAATATGAATACTCAGACATATCCAAGGATAGTGTGATTGTCATACATAAATGAAAGAAGTAAAGGGGCCACCTATTCCAGAGCCAAGTGAAAGCAAGGGAATATCAAGAATGACACCTCAGGGAAGATGACATCAGAATCAAGTTCAAAGCATATAGGAAATGGTTTCCCATAAATTCATGTATATGGCAAAGTAAGGCATTACTAATACATGGTATAGACAATGCAAAATCATAGAAGGCATTACCATATTCATAGCACTTGGACAGAAAAGCCAGCTGATACTCAATGTAAGACACAAAAGCAAGGTAAGTTGAGACTTATTTCTTGTTTTTTACTTACATTTCTTTTGTTTCTAATTATTTAGGTCAAAACTAATTGTCTTTGAAGCAAGACTGAATAACTCATAGAGCCAAAAATATTTAAATTTGTTACAAACATTATTTTAGCTGAATATTAAACTATAATCAGAAGCATAATTTATCAAATAATAATGAAGTGGGGAGGAAGGTAATACACAGGGAAAGAGAAGAAGGAAAAAGTAACACAAAGGAAGTTTGAAAAAGCCAGAAGAAAGTACACTGTCTTATATATTTACTTAAAGATGCATTATATTATTATATTATATATTATAAATTTATGGTAAAATTTTATATATATATATATATATATATATATATATATATATATATATATATATTATCACCCATGTGGTGTAACATGGGTATGTGGTGCATATATAGTTTAAATGGAATTACACCACACAAAGTGTTAATGCTCACCTCAAGAGCCACAGAATACAAAATCCACAATGCCAGGCATAGGAATTGTTTCAGGTTGTTGGTCATGGGAGTTCCAAGAGACTCCCAAAATAATATACGCCAATGCCATTGTCTTTGGCTGCCTCCTAGAACTTGAAAGTAAGAGCCTATTCCTAAAAACATGACACACTTTGAACACACAAGTTGATATGCTAGCATAGGAAGAAATCTCACAAGATGCCATCTCTAGATGACAAACTACAGACAATCAGGGCTACTGAGACAGGGAGGATGTGTTTTGTCCAAGGACAAACTCCCTGATAGATTATTGAATCCCAAATGGTTTGTTCTCAACACATGTACACTAAATAGAGTCAGCAGGTGTGTGTGTGTGTGTGTGTGTGTGTGCGTGTGTGTGTATGTAATTTTAAAAAATAAGGTCATAATTTTGAGAGGGAATGGAGGGACAGAAGAGAACTGGAAGTGGAGAGAAAGAGGCAAAGAAACAATATGAATACCATATTCATGTATGATTTTTCAAAAATAAATCATTTAAATATTAAAATGAGATTGCAAATGAATTAATAAATTAATTGACATTACTATTATGCCTTTGAAATCCCATCTACAAAACACAGATGCTAACAGGCTCTCAAACTAAGAAAGAACATTTGCATTCACTGCCTTAGTGTTTAAATAGGTTCAACAGAATGAAGATATAGATATAGATATAGATATAGATATAGATATATAATTTAAGGTATCTAGCTCATGTAAAGGAATAATTAAAACTTATCCATAGTGAACTTATATCTGAGTTGATATGGATGCTTTTATGTAAGTTTCACATTCAAGGATTCTAATCTAGCAAGTTGGGATGAGAATAAATGTTCTGCATTTTCCAATTGAGATGTTTATATTAAGTGGCCTGTGTATCACTATTGTAACTTGATTTTTCATATGTTCTCTTACCCAAGACAGCATGTATCTTTCTTAAAAGAAAATAATTTCAGCCTGTTGAGCCTGGTTTAGTAACACACTCCTTAAATCCCAGTACTCTGGAAGCACAGGCAGGTGGATCTCTCTGAGTTTGAAGCCAGCCTTGTCTACAGAGTGAAGAGTACAAGGACATCCAGAACTAAGTGGAGAGACCCTGTCAAATCAAAAAAAGAAAAAAAGAAAGAAAGAATAAAGGAAATTATTTGGCGTAAATATTATCAATTATTTAGCAAATGACAAACACTATCTACATCATAAATGAGCCGATATGCTATGCATTGTTTCACAACAACAAAATCCACCATGGTTTGCGTCTTCAGGATATATCACATGCCATACTAAATCTTTTATATAATTATTTAATTTACACTTAATTTTAACCCTAAAAAATATGTTTTTCTATCAATTGATATATTTAAAAACTGAAATACATCCAAGTGAAACAACTTGCTGAGTTTCATTTAACTTGAAGCAGCCTAATAAGCTTCCAAGAAAGGAGGCTATAAGCCTCAAAAAACATATATTATACATTATGCTGTAACTGATATTTAAGTTGTTTAGGTTACCAAATAAAATGTTTATCCCAAATCTAAGTAGCATAAAGAGCTATGGTGTCCACATCCACACTCAGCATTTATACAAACTCAGAAGGCATTCTTTGTTTTTAGTGAATGTGGTCAAACAAAAAGCACAGTATTTCTACAACTATGATGTATGCAATAGTGCTTTATTTATAGCAGGGCTTTTTCAAACTTCGTTCAGAGAAGAAACATGTGGTCCTGTTTCCTGACAGAAAATAATTGGAGTGATAATTTCTGTGTCAGGGTGAGAAATCCTGCAGTGTTAATGACCTGAGCTAGGTTGTTTGCCTTTGTTTAGTCAAACATATAATATGCTTTTCTCATGTCTTCTGTTTCTTTTATACATGTAGCAAATCATATGTTCCCCACAAATTCTCACTTAGTGTCAAAGATAAACAAATATTTAGTGTCAAAGATAATAAATTATTTATCCAATTATTAATTTTTAAAGATAAAACATTTACTAATTATTAAAAGTTGTATAAAAGGCTTCTACTTTGTGTCACAAAAGATAGTAGGTCCTTAACTGAACTATGAGGCTGTGGTAACATAGACTTTGCTGGAGAGAGTAGAGTCCAGTAGTAGAGTACTTGCCCAGCATGTGGGAAGCCCTGACTTTGATTCCAAGTACTTGAGAAAACAAAAGCAAAGACAAGAGAAGTGTAGTAAAGAAAGAAAGGAATTTTGTACTCATGTAATATGATGTCCATGCCAACTTGCATAAGTTTTTTGAACTCTTGAACTCTTGGTTTTGTAAAATTAATTAAAGAACAAGTTTAAACTGTTCTGAGAATTAAATCAGCTAATGCCAATGAAGTACTTATAATATTTTCCAGTATATAGTAATTCCTCAACAAATAGTGGGAACCATCATTATTTCATTGAGTGAACTAGTGAGGAATGCCCAAATGAAGATGACAAGAGCAGAGCAGGAAGTGAGTTCAGGAAAAACATCTGAGTACGGACGGCTCTAGAGTTAGAACAATGCAATGAAGAGACCCCCAAGGAAACATCAACATTTGAGCACATTCTGGACTTTTCGCTGGACACTCAGCATCCTAAATTTTTGTATATGTTGAATAAAAATATATTACTATAAAATATTTCCCAATAAATCAAACCATTTAAAAACCTTTGGTAAGCTGTCTTACAATCTACTGCTGTTGTTCTAGAAACCTGGTAATGCTCTATGTTTATATTTCAATTTTCCTTTAAAACACAGATACACACACACACACTCTTCAGGGCAAAAGTTCAGAGCTAGTAAACACTGAAGTATTTCTTCACTAGAACACAATTATCATACACATGTGACATAAAAACATTGATGACTTTTACTTTCAGGAATAATTTTGACTTGATCAGCATTATTGAAAACCAGTAGCTCAAGATAAAAATAAAATGTGAACAAAAATAAGTTTTAAAAAGCATTTGTCTTTTAGTATCTGCCAGATGCTTCTTTTTCATTAACCTCTTGAGCTTCCCTATATATGAACATAACAATTTAGTTTTTAATACCAGGACCATTATTTACTTGAAAGTCAGAAGACAAGTGCTGGTCTTGTCATTATTTCCATTTCAACGATAGTAAAAGATAGTAAAACTAATTCCAGAAGTTTCTGGAGAAATGCAGGCCCGAGTGTGGGCAATCTCCAAGACGGGGCCCTGGAAGGGGGGGGGGGAGAGAAAAATGATTGACAAATGATTGGTTGTCATAACCCAACATTGTATTGATCCACCTAACTGTTTCCAATATAAGCACTTGTAAAATTTTAATTTAGTCTATACTGTATCGTGTAAAAGCAATTTTCATCTTAATAAAAAGGAAGATCTAAAACTGAATGTGCTGTTGAAATGCAAAAGAGTTAAAATCACAAAAAGCAAGAACTTTTGTAAGACTAATACTTTATTGTTTTCATCACTAGTTTTTTTTATTTTAGAATTAAAATGGGTAAAAGTATTATATTCTTCCTTAGTAATTCAGATCTAATGAAAGCATACCCATTTCAACTATTACTGACTTTAGTAGCATAAAAATTATACTAACAACAATAAAATGTTTTCCTTTTCAGCAAATTGTTATTTCAAAGATTTTATATGCCAGATATTTGATAGTCACTGTCCTGGTACCTAGAGGATGGAGCAGGAAAATAAGACAATGAAAATACTGTTTTGTAAAAAAGAATGAAGCAGTCAAAGGATAAGCAGGTAAGGGAATAAAGCACACAGTGTATGAGATGGTGACGAGAACAGTAAATACATCTCAGAAAGAATGGACTGGGAAAGATGGGGTCTGTTGTTGAATGATAACCAGAAAGTACCTCACTGGCATAAAATCTGAGTCAAGTTCTGAAGGAAGTAGCATGTTAGACACGGAGTCTATCTTCATGAATCAATTTCCATACAGTGAGGACAGTGGAAAGATACACAAGAAAGGATGAAGGCCTAGAGTACCTGAGAAATCATGGGATTCTGGATGTTCCTGTTGGTAGAGCCAACGGTATTTGCTGGGAACAAAATGTGGGCTCTAAGAGAAAGACAGGAGCCAAGGATGTTGGTAAGGGTTTTTGACTGAGCAAGGTTGGCATTTCTACTGCCCAAGAATGCTAAGTTCTAAGAACTTTACTTATATTTACTCACAAGAAAGCTGGTGGAGAATTTCACCAGCACAGGTCAATAGTGTGGTAGGTTCATGTGTCCGTGTCTGCCTGTGCGTGGAGTGGGGAGGGGGTGCTTGTGTGCATGCCATAGGCATTCCAAAACCAATCACTGTCTCCTTCCACATTGTCAGGCTTGCACAGCAGAGACTTTTACCTGCTCAGCCTCCTTGACAGCACTGAAGCAGAATTTTTAAGAAATTATGCAAAAGACAATGGAGTATCAGTAGTTACATCACAAGATTGAAAGAGAAGAACAAAAATGATAGTATAGAATTGAAAGGAAAGGTGGGCTTAAAAATGTATCAAATATTGCTTGATTGCAAAAGATATTTTAACTTGTCTTTATGAACTATTTTACCATATCCTATTTACTATATCCTTTTGCCATCGTTCTGACTAGCAAGTTAGTATGAGAATGAAGTAGTTATGTTAATTCATGTTTTTACAACAGTGTAACAATATTCAACATGATTACAAGAACAGGTAAAAATAAGCAGCAATTTTTTCGTCAAAATGGAAGGTAGAACATTCACTAGGGAAGGTTTAGTGATTTTATCAGCAATAAATAAAAGTTATTTCCTTTATTAAAATGCCTGATTACATAAGAAGTGCACAAATATTTTTAAACTGTATCATGGTATCAGGTCTCTCACCATGAAACTGTAATTCCTGTGGTCTGGTAGACATAAATCTGCTGGAGACAGGAAGCAAAGAATGCCATTCAGCTAAATGAATGAATGAATCATTATGGTAAACTAAATATAATTCCTAGAGTCAGGTCAGGACATCAGAGGTAACAACAATGCGGCTCTCTTCATAAGAGCATGGAAGTTTTTTGCTGTTTTTATTCCCAACTCTGAATAAAGAAGATATTGATTTAAGACCTTATTCAAAAGATTCCACCACAGTCTATGATCTATAAGAGTATGGACTGAGTTTGTCTTCTTCCCTGTTTCCCCACATCTATCTTGATGCTAAATGCTTAATAGAATTTAATAAACATTTTAATGAATAAGTATATGAATGAACATATATAAAAATTAAATGGATAAATTAATAAGCATCACTTGAATTTATGATGTTACCTAAGTCATAGATAGAATCTTGTTTAATAAACTACTTCTACAAAACAATCACCACACATATACTGCATATATACCAAACACTTTAAAGAACATATAACAATGTGTATGTTTTATGTATTTTTATAATCTAACATATTATTACTTAAGTGAATGCCTGGTAAAGAACAGTTCAATTTAGATAACCCCCCACCACCAACAACAAAACCACTACTGGGTGGGGGAGTACTAGCAGCTCCTTTTCTTGAGAGTGAGACTGTATTTTGAGAGTATCATCATGGATAAATCTGTGAAAACTAGTAAGCATGTTGATATGGAAGATTCAGTGTATGCCATTAAATAACATTTAATAAATTAATATTTACCATGACTAGAAAAAGATATAATATATATCACATATATAATGTCAACCACATGACATTACTTATGAGTGACAACAGAAGCTTTTAAAGCAGAATATTCAATATTTCAGTTTCCTTTTCTGAGTAACAAAGACCAAACCATACTTCTATGTGATAGTAAACTTCTTACAAAGGATTTCTGTCAATCATGCTGAGGCAGGCTTTAGATGGACAGGAAAAGGAACTTCTCTGAACTGAGAGTTGAAGATTCTGGGTTCTGGATACAGGATTCAAGTAGATTTCTCTTTGGAGAGTATCAAGTTCACCTGCCACATAGGACCATATGGGAGCAAATTGCATGAGAAAAAGTGACCAGGAGAATTAGAAGACTATCTGTGTTTACCAGTGCATCTCTCAGCATGTGGATAACTGGTAGAAAGCACAAAGCAGCACCAAAAAAGATTAATGAAACATAAGTATTTCTTTAGCAGCCCCCACATTAACTAGGTGAACAAAAGTAAGAGAAAAAATTAACTATACTATCTGTGGGTCAGAAGCTTAGAGCCAGGGTTTCGGCTTCATTCTAGGAGTCTACTGCTATCTGTCTATTGTGAGGACCACTCCTTTCCTTCTGAAGAGTCTTCAGTCAACTCTTTGGGTAGAGATTGTTCGGTCAAGGATGGGCACCTGACCTAACACATGCCCATCTCTACTCTTCCCCTGGATTCATAAGCCTGATATGAAATGCATTTGACTCCCATGCCTCAGTAGGAGAGGAAATTTTTTAAAATACCATATCTCTACTAAGAAAAATGCCCAGTAGAGAATGACTTTAAGTCATAGGCCAAGCAAGATGGCACAAGCTTGCAGTTCCAACACTTAGAAGGCAGAGGTAAAAGGACTGTTGCAAGTTTAAGAACAGCCTGATCTTCTTGGTGAGTACTAGCTAGTCAAGGCTACATAGTAAGTCATGTCTCAAAGGATGGATGGATGGATGGATGGATGGATGGATGGATGGATGGATGGATAGTTAGATGGACAGACAGATGACAGAAGATAGATAGATAGATAGATAGATAGATAGATAGATAGATAGATAGATAGGAAGACAGATAACAGAAAATAAACAAAAAGAAATATTATAAGTGACAAATTATTGAAATCTAGATATACTTCAGCACATCCTGTAGTTTGATCATGAAATGTTCCCCTGTAGCTTAAATTGTATTTCTGTTTCTTACAAGTTAAAATATTCTTAACAAACACATCCAAAGAAATATTGCTTCATTTTATTGTCACAGACTGGCATGGTCTAAAAACATATTGATTATATTTCAAAAGGGAACTAAAGCACTGTTAAATTTTAAATCCAGATGTCCAAAGTCAGCTCCACTTCAATGATCACTATCTTGTGGTAACATTACTAGACTACAGGCATCTTGACTGGAGTATCTAACAATTGATACGAGTTTTACAGATTGTTTTACCTAGCAAATGGACTGTTAGCACATGTTTAAGTTTTATTCAATTTAAATTTAAAAATGGACTTGTGCTACACAGAATATATGACCAATAATCTTTTCATTCACTTAACAAGTAGTTATTTTCATGAGAATTTTATGTAAAGATAAAACATTAGCCAATTCTCTAGCTGTTTCTCTGATTGCTTTTTTTAGATTTGATTTTTTTTGTAATCTTGTTAAAATGCATAGTTTGGTAGGTCAAATTAATGCCAATGCATCTGGTCTGTAAATCACAGTTGAAGAAAACAAATAATATAGATACTATGGCAGATCAATTAAAGCATATCATCTATCTTCTTTAACTAAAATTTTACAAATATTATTAAAACATGTTTTGAAAAAATATATTTTGAGTACAAAATAAATTTTTTGTAACAATGAAAGACTCACTTCTTAAAGTCTTAAAAACTCAGTTTTCATATACCAAACTAGTCACAAAATTGTCTACATTTTTATCTTACTTCAAAGACAGATATATTTCAAATATATGTAATAGAGCCTTCCTTTAAAAATACACAATTCTTCTACTGTACATCAAACAATGCTCTATGAAAAGATACAGGATAAAATAAATAAGAAAAGGCATTTAGAGTACAGTAAGTATAAACAATGATATTAATGAAAGATTGATCCTGAATATAAAAAAGTACACAGAGAGAGAGAGAGAGAGAGAGAGAGAGAGAGAGAGAGAGAGAGCACATTATAGGAATTTAGAGGAAAGATTTGGTTGTACCTGAGGTTACCCATAGGGAAGATGGAAACTAGTCTTACTTAGCAAAGAGAATAGAAAAGCAAGTGATTTTAATTTAAGGAAATGGCATGAATGGAGAAGGAAAGACAAGGCATTGATATATAAGAAACTGAGAGGGGCTCCAGTTGTCTTAACAGAATACTAAGAGGGTAACTTTAACAGTGATTTTAAAACCATGCAGCTAAACCAAATACTGAATTGCAAGTCTGAGGCATTTGTAAGTAACTAGGGTTTAACTTTGTGTCATAATTCAATTCAAGTCAGGTTTTACTTTCAGAATTCAATTCCTTCAGATCTTTGAATACCTCCATTTTTTTTCATTTAGATATAAAATAAAAAAGACCGTCCTCAGAAGGGTTTTCTTAGACATTCTAAACCTGAATCTGAACCTAAACCTGAATTTATATTATTCTCCTTTTTATTCATCTATTTTATTATTTCTCCCTACCAAATATAAGCTTACTTCTACTTCCCACAGCCATACAGTTAACAGTACTCAAATGTTATTATACCACTGCTGATTTTCTTCTGCTGGAGAGATGACTCGGTGGTTAAAGTACTTGCCATGAAAGCAGGATTACCTAAGTTTAGATCCCCAGGGCCCATATAAAACAGGCTATGATAGCACCATTTGTAATCCCAGCTCCTACAACCGTATAGGTGAACAGACGCTTGTGAGCCAGCTTATCCGAAATCCACAGTAGTGATGAGAGACCTGTTCTCAAAGTCTGCAAGGCAAGGACGAGCAACCTGGTAGAGGCTTTTCTCTAACCTCTACATGTGTCCCCTTTTCCCCTTCCCTTACCTCCCTGTACACATACATGCACGCGCACGCACGCGCGCGCGCGCGCACACACACACACACACACACACATACAGCATGCATTACACATATACAGAAAGACCTTTAAAAAATAACAGAACAATAACTTCTAATGACATTCTGCATACCCATAGAACAATGCCTTGCTTAGTCATTATCACAGAAGCTTTCTCTTGCACTAGATGAGAACTAATTTAGAGACCCACAAATGGATGATGTGCAGAGAACGAGATATTTTGGAACACTTAGTTCTAAAGAGGATGTCTTCATCAAATGCCTTCTTTCAGGCAGGGCTCAGGGAGCTATGTGGAGGGAAGGTGGAAAGATTTTAAGAGCCAGAAGGGATGGGTGATACCAAGGAGGAACTGTCTTCCAGATACAACAGGACTAATACACATATGAACTAACAGAGACTGTTAGCACAAAGCACATACAAAGCTCGCACAGGTTCAAGGCAGACAGGTCCCCAGTGCTGAAAGGAGGAAGGGAACATAGGCACCCATTCTGACCAAGTACCTTTCTACAATTGATACTCCCTGGGAATAAAACGTAGTTGTCTCCAAAGGACTCTCACTGAATATATTGACCACACTCCAGGGTAGAGCCCATCTCCACGCCCAGGAGTAGTTGCCAGACACAAAATTAACTTGATGGTACTTTTGAGGTCTTTCTTAAAAATCTCATATTGAGTTGTTTGTGCTTTGTGTGTGTGTGTGTGTGTGTCTGTGTGTGTGTGTGTGTCTGTGTGTCTGTGTCTGTGGGGAAGGGGTCTTATTGGTCTTTTGCTTGTATACATTGTCTTCTGTTTTATGTTTCTGAGAAGAGATTTGTATGTTTCTTGTGCTGTTGTTGTTGTTGCTGTGCTGTTTGTTTTGTACAAACATAGGGAAGAGCATGGAGTTGGGTAGGTAGAGAGGCGGTGAGGATCTGCAGGATCGAGTAAGGCTCCCCTATGAGTTTTCTAGTTGGGTTATTAGTGTTTCAACTCCATTTTCATTTCAGATAGAGTCTTCTTCAGTGTTTCTATCTTCTGACTGAGTTCCATTTTCAAATTCTGTATCATTCTTGTCATTGTTTTGTGGGCTATCTCCCAGACATTTATTTTCTTTCAGTTTTCTCCTTAATTTCATCGAGCTCTTTGACATCTTAAATTCTTTGATGAAGTTTATGATTATTCTTTTAAATTATGTGTCCTATGGAAATTCTCATGAACAAATGTTTCTGCCAGACTGGTGGGTTTGGGGCAGAAAGTATTGACTTGATCTTTCACATTTCTGTGATTTTTACAATGAGATCTGGTAACGTGGACTTCTTGTTACTTCTGCATCTGTTATGGACAAAGCAGGTTGGGGAAAAAGATGTGCAGGAAGGTAAGTCCTAAAAAGATAAACACTGCCTCAGTGGGATGAAGTCAGATAAACGAGGACACTGTGCTGGTGAAAGGAATACATCTTGGTCCAAGCCTGGAGTGTGGGAATAGATCATCTGGGTAGAAGGTTGGATGTGACAAGGGAGAGGCCTGTGTATCAGAAGTGTGCAGGCAGGTCCTGAAGGAAACCTGGAGGTTGGTTGCAGGTGCTCAGGCAGGTGTGGTCAGACTAAGCTGAGCCACTAGATGTGGGACTCTAGCTAAATCTGGTTGGTTGGAGGGAGGCTGTGGATGGGAGGTAGGCTTACTCATTGCGCTTGTTTCTGGATTGCAGGAACTAGCTGGGTGGAAAGGTTGGATGTCTATCCATTTTAATATTTTTGAGTTGCCATTTTAATTTAAAAGGTTTTTTCTAAACAAGTATTGAAAAAATTAACAGTAGGCTTTTTTATTACAATAATAAATTATTAAACATTGTTTAATTATGTCAACTGCTTATTATATTTTGGTGTATTATAAGCTATGATTCATTGAATAATATCTGTAAATGAATATGATAAATACATAGTGTCTATGAGGACATACTACCTATTGAGATGCTTCTTTAGGTCTACAAGCTGCTGTTGTACTGTCTCTCCTCCCACTTTCCCTTTTCTCATCTCTGGCCCCCTCTCTCTAACCTCTCTTGCAATATACCAATGTGAAAGTGTTATAAAAATAAGCATCATTATAGTCTTAGATGTCAAATTGATGACCTGCTTCCACTCCAGTGTAAGACACCGGCGAGCCTTAACATACTGCACACACACACCCAGAGTGAACACATGGAGTCGGAGATTGATGCAAAATGCAGGAGGAATTTATTTTATTTATTTTTTATTATTTTTTGATACTTTATTTACATTTCCAATGTTTCCTCCTTTCTAGGTCTCCTCTTTGGAAACCACCTATCCCCTCCCCCTCCCCCACCTCTATGAGGGAATTCCACCTCCCACCCACCCACCCACCCACTCCAGTATTCCCACCTTGACATTCCCCTTTACTGGGGCCTCTCCTCCCCCTGATGGCCAAAAAGGCCCTCCTCTGCCACATATGTGGTCCGAGCCATGGTTCCCTCCATGTGTATTCTTTGGTTGATGGTCCAGCCTCCAGGAGGATGGGGGGGGGGGTGAGGCCAGTTGACACTGTTGCTCCCTCCATGGGGCTGCAGACTCCCTCAGCTCCTTCAGTCCCTTCTCCAACTCCTCCATCTGGGACCTCACTCTCAGTCCAGCGGTTATTGTAAAGTGAAACTTGGGTATTCCAAACGCTTGGGCTACTATCCACTTATCAGTGGGTACATACCATGTTCATTCTTTTGTGACTGAGTTACCGCACTCAGGATGATATTTTCAAGTTCCATCCATTTGCCTGAAAATTTCATTAAGTCATTGTTTTTAATAGCTGAGTAGTACTCCATTGTGTAAATGTACCACATTTTCTGTATCCATTCCTCTGCTGAGGAATTGCAAAGCTTCTGTAAGGCAAAGGACACTGTCAATAGGACAAAATGGCAACCAACAGATTCGGAAAAGATCTTTACCAATCCTAAGTCCGATAGAGGGCTAATATCCAACATATACAAAGAACTCAAGAAGTTAGACTCCAGAAAACCAAATAACCCTATCAAAAAATGGGGAACAGAGCTAAACAGAGAATTCTCAACTGAGGAAATTCACAGGGCTGAGAAGCACCTAAAGAAATGCTCAATATCCTTAGTCATCAGGGAAATCAAAATCAAAACAAGTCTGAGATTCCACCTCACAGCAGTCAGAATAGCTAAGACCAAAAACTCAGGTGACAGCAGATGCTGGAGGAATTTATTTATCCAGCATGGTGGAGTCGGTCTGCATACCAAGGCAGGAGAATGACCCTGCGTAGCCTGTTCAGGGACCTTATATACGGATTTTAGAGCAGCAGCCATTAAGCACAATGTGATTGGCAGAACAGTGTGACTTTTAAACTGATTGGTCTTTAAGGAATAAGGTAGCAGGGGCTTAATCAGCCCCTCCCTTTCAGCCTACGTGCTCCCTAGCCTGTTTCTTCCAGGAGAGGAGGGATGCCCATGTGCTCGGAGACCCTGGTGGAATATCCCAAATTTGCTGAGCTGACTTCTCATTCCCCCCCTTTTTCTTGTGCATGCTTCAATCCTGAAGCTATTGTTGATAGCTATGTAGCTCATATTCCTGGTCTTCTGTATCTAGTTCTTTGTATTTCTGTTTTAAGATCATTAGCTGTACTGCACCTATGTGTTTTTTTAACAAAAGCAACCAAGTGGTTCAAAATATAAGGGCCGAAAGTCAACAATAGCAGGAGAACAATTAAGGTCTTAACAAGGTAGCTATGAGGGTGGTTAACTAAGAGGAGAAGTTAAACCAAGACTCCAACCAGCCCTAACTCTATTCTCTCTCTCTCTTCCACTAGGCTAACCCTACTCTCACCTTGGCCATTGAATCTTTAACCCCAGAATGGTCCATATCAAAGCAACACTTTTCAGCTAAGCTAGCACTTAGCCCTCTTTGCTGGAGGAAAAGTTAAGTCTAATCTCCTCCAATTCTGTAATACTACTTCTAATAACAAAGTCAGTGATTCTTTAAGATGACTGATAGAAGTTTCTATTCTCTCTATATCTAAATCAATGGCTACCCTCAGACTGTCATAATTTTCCCTTTGTAAGACCAAAGCTGAGGTCCTGGTAGCTGCTCAAGGCCTCTGTTCTAGAACTGCTTGAAGGACACTGAAGTTTGCAAGCAATCCAAAGGTTCAGACTTTTAAATAGACTTACAGACTCAGACAAACAGTGAGACAAGACAACCATAGTACCTGCTCGAACCATTCTTCTGATCCGCCGCTCTCCGGTGTGTCCCCACAGAGGGTCTTTCCTGGCCAACACACCATATGTAAGACTCTGGTGAGCCTTAACTTACCGGAGACCCCCCCCCCCCGAGTAAACACATGGAGTCGGGGATTGATGCAAAATGCAGGAGGAATTTATTTATCCAGCATGCTGGGATCATTCTACATACCAAGGTGGGAGAATGACCATGTGTAGCCTGTTCAGGGACCTTATATATGGATTTTAGAGCAGCAGCCATTAAGCACAATGTGATTGGAAGAACAGTGTGACTTTTAAACTGATTGGTCTTTAGGGAATGAGGTAGCAGGGGCTTAATCAGCCCCTCCCTTCCAACCTATGTGCTCCCTAGCCTGTTTCTTCCAAGAGGGGAGGGGTGCCCATGTGCTTGGAGGCCTTGGTGGAATATCCTAAAGTTCCCAAGCTGACTTCTAACCAGCACTGTACTTTTATAAACAGTACTAATAGCAAGTGATGATTACTACAGCCACATTAGTTTAATAACACAAAGCAAAAGGTTTACAGCAATTAATGATTTAAAGGACTTGGCTTAAATAAACTCATGGAGTAAACTGTACTTTCTTTTCATATCTGACTCACCAAGAATCAATTATTTTATTTTACTTTCTTTTAGTTTTGAGAGTATAGCATAAATGTTAGCATTTTGTCTACGCTCTGCCCCACAGTTACCTGGCAACAGCCAGGTATACCTGACTCACTATAAAAGAGGATACTCACCCCCCTCTTTTCTCTCTCTCTCTCTCTCTCTCTCTCTCTCTCTCTCTCTCTCTCTCTCTCTCCCCTCTGGCCTTCCTGCTCCCATTTCCCATTCTGCCTTCTTGCCTTCTCCCCTCTCTCCCCATTCCCCTACCCCCTCTCTCTTCACATGCTCATGGCCTGCCTCTCCTCCTCCTCTCTCTCCCTCTCTCCCTTTCTCTGCCTCTACTACCCTCTAAACTCTCCTCCCCATGCCCTGAATAAACTCTGTTCCATACTAGACCGTGGTGTGGCTGGTCCCTCAGAGGGAAGGGTTGCCTCAGCACAGGCCCACAGAGGCACCCCCTCCCACACCTGACTACACATCCACCAAACATATCCTCTCTCCCTTTATCTTTTTATAAAATACAAAAATGTCTATGAGACTTTAGGGACATAGCTTCTGAAATTCCTAGGTGACACAGTCTCACAGCAAACTCCCTGTTCTTAAACAAGACCTGAACAATTCTAACAACAGTTAACATCCAAAGTAGATGAAGAAACTCTTACCAGTTGCCACTTCAAGATGAAAAACTACAAGCACTTAACACATGCTGAGAGGGTAGGAATCTGCCTCAGGGATGGACCTTCAGTTTGATTAAACGCTAGCAAGTGGTCGGCTCCAGAAATAGACAAGCAGGCAAGGCTGAGCTGGGCACAGCAGGTTGTATTCATATGTTTATTCATTTATGTGTATGTAAAAACAACATTAAAGAAGAGAAGGTCATAAATTTGGGAGGAAGAGGGGTTTTGAAAGACCTCCGAGCTGGGGAGACCCTCACTCAAGTCTCGGGAATGGCGCGACCCCCAAGAAGACACGAAAGACCGTCCTTGCTGCAATCACACAAGGTTTATTCGGTGGGTGGGGGGAATTAGTGCACTGGGGTCGAGCTCGTAACCTACACAGAAGCAGAGGAGTTCGACCCTGAGCAGCTGAAGTCAGGGATATTTAAAGAAAAAACCATAAAGCAAGGAAATTCTATGCGTCATGGGAAGGTATAGAATGTCCTAAGTTCATCATTCCTGTGGTTAGCTATTTCCTGAGACAAAAGGTATAGGTTAGCCATTAGTCGATTGCGATAACAATCCTACAGTTAGCTATTCCCTGGGACAAAGGATGTAGGTTAGCCATTAGGCAGTGGAATATGGCTATATTATCTCTGGCTTTAATTTTGCTAAGGGGGGTCTAACTTCCTTATAATGGACTCGGGTCTTTCATTCCCCACTTCTTCTAGTGGCTAGTTCTAATCTTAGAACTATATTTAAAAAGAATAAGTAGACAAAGCACGTCTTTGTCCTGAACATCCTCCTCCCGAATACAGACCTCTGCTTACTGGTGGGAATGGTGCAGAGGGTGTGGCCTGGGTGATATCATGATCTTGGATGTCCCAACTGCCGGGATCACTCACAGTCAATTTACAAAGATCAGGCCTGAGGGTAGGCCACCAGGTCTGGGGCGGCACTACCTGGGTGGCTGTCCAGACTGCCTCACCTTTCATATTTAATACTTGCCAGGTCAATTTCTGGGGAGCATGGGGTTTTTACCTGGTATCTGAGTCATGTACACAACGCAGACGCAGCTTAAAAGTATCAGCAGTCTTTTCCAATTTCCATTCATCTTGAGCTGGTTCTGGGGCTCGTTTGACGTGGGAAGTGTGGATCCAAGCTGAGATGCCTTCAGCCTTAACCGCCGTGGGGGTGGTCAGGAGCACTAGGTAGGGTCCCTTCCAGCGGGGTTCGAGGTTGCCTACTCAATGGCGCCAGACTAGGACAGCGTTTCCGACCTGGAACTGATGTGGCACATTGGTACTTTTGGGCTTATAGGCTTCCTTTATCTGTTCCCAAGTTTGGCATCTGACCAACTCAAGGGCCTTTAAGTGAACAAACAGGGGTTTAGAGAGAGAAGCATCAGGGTCAAAAACTCCACCTGCCTCAGTGAGTGGTGGTGGCCCCCCACATAGCATCTCATAAGGAGTAAGTTTAAATCCTCCAGGAGTGTTCCGAACTTGGAACAAGGCAAAGGGAAGGAGGGCTGTCCAGTCTTTCCCGCCGGTTTCTAAGGCTAATTTTGTCAAGGTCTCTTTTAAGGTTCTATTCATTCTTTCTACCTGACCTGAACTCTGGGGTCTACAAGCACAATGTAATTTCCAATTAATCCCCAGCTGAGTGGCCAGTCCCTGACTTACCTGGGCAACAAAGGCAGGTCCATTATCAGACCCAATTACCTTGGGAATTTAAAACCTTGGAAAGATTTCTTCAAGGATCTTATTAGCCACCACATTGGCAGTCTCAGTTCTGGTAGGGAAGGCTTCCACCCATCCTGAAAAGGCATCTATAAAAACTAGCAAATACTTGTGGCCATATTTGGCTGGCTTAATTTCTGTAAAGTCCACTTCCCAATATGCTCCGGGGCAGTCGCCCCTAAGTCTTTTGCCATGACCCTTTATGGAATGTCCTGCATTGGTCAGAGTACATGCCTCACATATTTTGACCACTTCTTGTGCCAGATCTGAAAGTCCAATAACATGGTAGTCAGAGGACTTCACAATGTCTTTTAATTTCTTTGTTCCTGCTGTCAGTGTAGATGTTGATAGACTCCCCCTCGGCCATCCATAAAGCTTGTATTAGAGCCACAAGTTCAGCTTTTTGGGCTGAAGTCCCTTTGGGAAGGCTACTGGCCCAGATTACTTGTTTTCCATCCACCACTGCTGCCCCCGCCTTCCGCTTACCTTCGACCACGAAGCTGCTGCCATCGGTATACTAGTTGCGGCTTCCAGGCCAGGGCTGATCCTTGAGGTCATTTCGGGTGCCAGTTTCTTCTGCCAGGATGTCAGCACAGTGATGAGTACGCTGGGATTCGTCAGCCTCTGGCAGCAAGGTAGTGGGGTTGAGGACAGCAGGGGGAGGAAAGGTCACTCACTCAATCAACAGGAGGCTCTGGTTATGTGTCATCTGGGCATTGGTCATCCAGCGGTTGGGGGGCTGTCTGATGATGCTTTCGAGAGCGTGGGGCGCTATCACAGTGGTCTGTTGCCCCAGAGTGAGCTTGTCAGCATCTTTAAGGAGTAGGGCTACTGCAGCGATGGCTTTTAGACAGGTAGGCCACCCGCTCGTGACTGGGTCCAGTTTTTTTGACAGATAAGTCACGGGTCTCTTCCAAGGTCCCAGGGTCTGGGTCAGGACCCCTCTTGCAACCCCAGCCCTTTCATCCACATATAGGGTGAAGGGTTTGGTCAAATCAGGCAGGCCTAGGGCAGGTGCAGTCAAAAGGGCCTTTTTGATTGTTTCGAATGCCTTCTGATGGTCTGGAGTCCACATGAACGCTCCCCCCTCTTTAGTTAGGGGGTACAATGGGGCAGCTAGGGTTGCCCTCCTTCTCTCATCTGTGGTCTTCTGTTGCCCAGGTCTCCTGTCTGTCTAAATCCTGTCTTTTCTTTTTCTCCTACCACTGCGGCCAAAATCCTAGTCAGATTTCTCTCTTGTCTACGATCCCTCCGGTTCTCCCTCTCTTCTGCTTCCCACTTCTCCCTCCCTTTCCTTTCTTCTTCTGTCTCCCTTTTATGAAACACTTTCTCTGCTTCCTTAACCAAATCCTGTAAAGACAGGGTCTGCAGTCCTTCTAGACGCTGTAGCTTTCTCTTAATGTCTGATGCTGATTGCCCTATGAAGACCATGGCTACTGCTGCCTGCTGACCCTCAGAAGTTGGATCAAAAGGGGTATAACGTCTATAGGCCTCCATCAAACGTTCTAGAAACACAGATGGGGGTTCGGCTGGTCCTTGGAGGACCTCTCTTACCTTGGCCAAATTGGTGGGGTGTCTGGCAGCCCCTTTGAGACCTGCCATAAGAGCCTGGCGGTAGACTGTCAGTCGCTCCCTACCTTCTGCCATTTTGAAGTCCTAAGTAGAGCGGTTCAGGGAAAATCCGGCATCTATCAAATTCGGGAGGTTGGTCGGGGTTCCGTCCACTCCTGGAACATTTTTACGAGCTTCCAGGTGAATCCTCTCCTTCTCTTCAGTAGTAAAGAGAACCTGCAGGAGTTGCTGGCAATCATCCCAAGTAGGCTGGTGGGAAAACATTAGAGACTCCACCAGTCCTGTTAGGCTGGCAGGATTGTCTGAAAAAGAAGGGTGGTTAGTCTTCCAATTGTAAAGATCAGCAGAGGAGAATGGCCAGTATTGGAAGGGTTGGAGTTGTGGGGGTTCAACCAGGGGCCCACAGCGCTGTGGTGAAGTCCGGCCCTCCAGAGCCCTGTGCAGGACTCTGGGTGCGCCAACTTCGGGTTCTGGTGGCCGGTCCGCCCTCCGTACCATCGCTGGCTCCGGGACCCGGCATCTGAGGTAGGGCATAAGGGGGAAAAAGAGGAGTGGGCCATTCGGGCAGCTCCTCGATCTCGGGATAGATCTTAGGAGGAGCCAAAGGCTGATTCTCGGGTGGAGTCACAGGCTTCAGAGTTTCTGCTTTCGGTTTGTGTTCCGATTCTCTGAGAGCCAGGACTCGGGAGCCTGGCTTTCGTTTCTGTGCCCAAGATTTGAGTCATGGAGGAGGGTTTCATGCAAGATCCTCCCAGACAAAGACGTAGGGCACCTGGTCCGGGTGGGACTCTGGTCCCTCCTGAAGAACAATAGCCTTAACGGCAAGGATGATAATTAAGTCAAGAGTGCCCTAACCTTAATCTCAGTCCAGTGTTTCAAAGTCAGACTCAGAGGAGTCGCTATCCTCTGTCCTATCGTCAGAGTCACAAGTAAGACAAAACAGAAACAAAAGACACACAGACAGACTGACAAGGGCCCGTTTCCACCAAGACAAGCAAATCAATTCAGAAAACCAGATGGCCGGGAGGACTGCGTCCTTTTCGGCACCCCGACAGGAATCTCCCAGGTGTCCCTGGGGTCCCTCCAGACCTCCTGGGATGTCTCCTAGGGCGACAGTCAGTGATCCCCTAGCCAGTCTGCCGATCACGCCCCCAGCCTCTACCCGAGACTGGGAGATCGTCGTCCCCTCACGGAGGCGCGAGCAACTGCAAACCAGACTGCACGAAAACTGAAAATACAGATTCAGACTTCAGCCAGCACAGACGAACAAGAACACAAACAGAATCTCACCTCCAAGTAGGTTTTCGGAGACGAGGGTGGTCGCAAATCCCGGACGAGCCCCCAAATGAAAGACCTCCAAGCTGGGGAGACCCTCACTCAAGTCTCAGGATGGCGCAACCACCAAGAACTCACGAAAGACCGTCCTTGCTGCAATCACACAAGGTTTATTCGGTGGAGGGGAACCAGTGCACTGGGGTCGAGCTCGTAACCTACGCAGAGGCAGAGGAGTTCAACCCTGAGCAGCTGAAGTTAGGGGTATTTAAAGAAAAAAACCATAAAGCAAGGAAATTCTATGTGTCATGGGAAGGTATAGAATGTCCTAAGTTCATCATTCCTGTGGTTAGCTATTTCCTGAGACAAAAGGTGTAGGTTAGCCATTAGGCGATTGCGATAACAATCCTGTGGTTAGCTATTCCCTGGGACAAAGGATGTAGGTTAGCCATTAGGCGGTGGAATATGGCTATATTATTTCTGACTTTAATTTTGCTAAGGGGGGGTCTAACTTCCTTATAATGGGCTCGGGTCTTTCAGTTTGAGTCTGGAGAGGATAGAAAGATGGGGAGTGGGTACTACAATTATCTTTGAAGTAGATTTAAAATGTTTCATAAATAAATACTTATAAGTGTTACTAATGATTTGGATAAAGCAAGGGAAATGGTACAGTTGTTAAACTGCTGGCTGCACTGGCAACAAGACTTGAGTAGCACCCATGTAAAAGCCAGGTGTCTGCATGTATTTATGATCTTAGAGCTAGGGAGAAAAATAGGTAATCTGCTGGCCAGACTAATGAATTAGAGAACTCTAGATTTCATTAGGAACCATGTCTCAAAAAACAAATTAGAGAATGACTGAGGAAGACACTTCCACATGCAGAAATAGCCATCACAAACACTCATGCACTCACACAACTGCACATCCATATGCACACTGATGTGTTCTATGGGGGTGTGGTGAGGTGTGGGGGTGAGGAGTGCCTCTGCGGGGTCCATGCCAAGGCATCCCTTCCCCCTGAGGGACCAGCCACACAATGGTACAGTATACAATTGAGTTTATTCAGAGCATGGGGAGGGGAGTTAAGAGGGTAGTAGAGGCAGAGAAAGGCAGAGGGGGGAGAGAGTAGAGAAGTAGAGAAGTAGAGGCTGGACATGACCATGTGGAGAGAGAGGGAGGAGAGAATGGGCAGAGAGGGTAAGTAAGAGGGAGCAAGAGAGCAAGAGAGCAAGAGGCCAAAAGGCAAGAGAGCAAGAGCAAGAGGCAAGAGAGAGGGGAGGGGCAAGCAGCCCCTTCTATAGTGGGTCAGGCTTACCTGGCTGTTACCAGGTAACTGTGGGTTGGAGTTTAGATAGAATTCTAACACTCACACCTACATGAACACATAAATACACATAAATACAAACAAATTTTCCTTTTACTGAAAAGACATTATCCCAGTCTCAAATAGGTTATTCTAGTCTCATCCCCCCCCCCAACTCCAAGGCAAAACATCTGTAGTACCCTGCCCCCCATGCCATCTCCAGTATACCCGGAAGGGATCCAGGAACCCTCCTACCCAGCCTAACCTCCTCTTCTTGCTTGTTGCTTTATCCTAGCACACAAAGCCAGCACTGCCTGCTAAATCAAGGACCATGCCTGATAGGAAGCACCTCCAGATCCAAGCCCCAGTTTTATCCCATCCCGTTCTCCACCCCTTCTGTAGCAGAACACATGCTGTGGTCCCCATTTCACAAAGATCTTCTCCAACAATTCTTCTATCAACTCATCCCATTGTCCCAACCAAAATCCAGCAGGCATTCCCTGGAAGCACACCAGATTCAAGCATCCCCTGGGAACACACAGCAAGCCAGGGAAACAGGTTCCAAAACTCCAATCTCATTCCAAGTTCTACAACAGAACACCTTCTGCGGGCTCCCTTCCCTCCCTGTCGATGTCTCCTGTGGGTACCACAGAACTCCCCTTCTAAACTCCAGGCCCCTTGTCACTTTATCCCAGGCACTAATTCCAGCATGTACTCTCTGCTATCCCTCAGACCACTTCTGCCAAGGGATCAGGCAGGCTGATTGTAGATCTTGCCTCCCCTTCTGCTCCTCCAAATCCAATCCCAGAGTCTTGTGCCCAGGTCTACAGCAGACATTCTGGAGTGACTTCTCTTCATACTCTGTTCCCATTCCAAGGAAACTAAATAAGATTTTGGTGAAACACTCTGCTTTCCTTCCTCCTGTGTTCCCACTTAGCCTATACCAATTCCTAAGTGTCAGCTCCCAATACCCAGAAATGCATCATAACTGGAATTCCCTGTGGCCATACCTATAAGGTACACAGAAAATTTCCTATCAGGCAACACACAGCCATCATATTCTTCTAAAATTCCAGACAGGAAAGAGGAACCAAAAAAACAAAATGCCCACACAACAAAGATAAAAGCAGATATCAGCACCTAGACCTATAATTATGAGCTTCCTGGGTGCATAGACACCAGTGTAAAAACACAATCAACAACAGCCAGGACAATATGTCTGCACTAGAGCTCAGCAACCCTACCAAAACAAACTTTGAATATTCCAATATAGCTGAAACACAAGAAAAACGACCTAAAAGCACATTATGAAGATGATAGATGTAAGAAAGAATCTCCAATGTTGAAGATGCAATAGAAGAACTGGATGTATCAG
>CM052701.1:105873447-105909639 GCA_028551405.1 Uromys caudimaculatus
TATATATATATATATATATATATACATATATATATATATATATATATATCCAGAAAATCAAATCTAAGAATAATAGAAATAGAAGAATGAAAAGAAAATGCAGATCAAAGCCCAGAAAATATTTTCAACAAAATCATAGAAGAAAAATTTTCTAACCTAAAGAAAGAGATGCACATAAAGAAACATGCAGAATACCAAATAGATTGGACCAGAAAAAGAAAATCCCCTTAGCACGTAATAATCAAAACACTAAACTTAAAGAACAAAGAACAAATATTGAAAGCAGTAAAGGGAAAAAAAATCACATAACCTAGAAAAGTACACATATTAGAATTACACTGAACATTTCAGTGAAGACTCTAAAAGCTGGAAAGACTTGGACAGATATGAGGCATACTCAAAGAGACCACAGATGTCAGGCCAGAACACCATATGCAGCAAAATATTCAATCACTATAGATGAAGAAAATAAGATATTCCATGAAAAAGCCAAATTTAAACAATATTACAAGTTCATCCCTACAGAGGTGCTAAGAACAAAAACTCCAACTGAAAAAGGTATCTAAAACCCTGAAAACACAGAAAATAAATATTCTCAGACTACCAAATTCAAAAAGAACCCACACACACACACACACACACACACCACTGACAAAAACAATAAAATAACAGGAATCAACAATTATTGGTCATTGATATCTCTCAACATCAACCATACCAATTCCCCAATAAAAAGGCATAGACTAACAGAATAGACTCAAAAACAGGATTCATCCTTCTGCTACATTATAGAAAAATACCTCAACATCAAGGACAGGGTTGGAAAAGATATTCCAAGCAAAAATGGACCTAAGAAGCAAGCTGGTATAGCCATTTTAATATTTAACAAAATAGACTTCACCAGAACAAATCAAAAGAGATATGGAAGGACACTAATATTCATCAAAGAAAGAAATTTACCAAGATAATATTTTAATTCTTAACGTCTATTCATCCAAGTTTTTTTGTTTTGGTTTGGTTTGGTTTGTTTTTTCCGAGACAGAATTCTCTGTGTAGCCCTGGCTGTCCTGGAACTCACTCTGTAGACCAGACTGGCCTCAAACTCAGAAATCCGCCTGTCTCTGCCTCCCAAGTGCTGGGATTAAAGGCGTGCGCCACCACTGCCCAGCTCATCCAAGTTTATAAAGGAAACACTATTATAGCTTAAATGACATACTGACCTCATACTCTGATGGTGGGAGACTTCAATACTCCACTGTCTGCAATAGACAAATCTAGACAAAAACTAAACAGAGAAATGCTGGAGCTAATAGATATTATAAGTCAAATGAAGCTAAAAGATATTTACATAACATTTCACTCAATCACATAACAATATATCTTCTCTGCATCTCATGAACCATTCTCTAAAACTAGTCAAATACTCAAATGCAAAGCAAATCTTAAAAGATACAAGAAAGTGAAATAACTTCCTGCATCCTATCAGAGCACTATGGATTAAAGCTGGAAATCAACAACAGAAAGCTTGCAAATGGAAACTGAACAACACTCTGCTGAATAAAAACACGCAATCAAACAAAACCAGAGTCAAGACAGAAATAAAGAATTAGAGACTTTCTAGAATTCAATGAAAATGAATACACGACGTACACAAACTTATTGGATACAATAAAAGTAGTTCAACAAAGCACATACTGCACCTCACACAATAATAGTGGGAGACATCAACACCCCACTCTCAGCAATGGACAAATCATGAAAACACAAACTAAACAGAGACAGAGTGAAACCAAGAGACGTTATGGACCAAATGGATTTAAGAGATATTTATAGAACATTTCATCCTAAATCAAAAGAATATACCTTCTTCTCAGCACCTCATGCGACCTTCTCCAAAATTGACCATATATTCGGTCACAAAATGAACGTCAACAGATAAAGGAGATTGAAATAATCCCATGCCTCCTATCAGATCACCATGGAATAAGGCTGGTTTTCAATAGCAACAAAAACAACAAAAAGCCCACATACACATTGAAGCTGAAAAACACTCTACTCAATGATAACTTGGTCAAGGAAGAAATAAAGAAAGAAATTAAAGACTTCCTAGAATGAAAATGAATGTACAACATACCCAAACTTATGGGACACAATGAAAGCAGTGTTAAGAGGAAAACTCATAGCTCTGGGTGCCTCCAAAAATAAACTGGAGAGAGCATACACAGTACACCTGAAAGCTTTAGAACAAAAAGAAGCAAATACACCAAAGAGGAGTAGATGGCAGGAAATAATCAAATTCAGGGCTGAAATCAACCAAGTAGAAACAAAAAGAACTATACAAAGAATCAACAAAACCAGGAGTTGGTTCTTTGAGAAAATCAACAAGATAGATAAACCTCTAGCCAAGCTAACCAGAGGGCACAGAGACAGGATCCAAATTAACAAAATTAGAAATGAAAAGGAGACATAACATTAGATTCTGAGGAAATTTAAAAATTCATCAGATCCTACTACAAAAGCCTATACCTAAAAAATCTGGAAAATCTGGATGAAATGGACAATTTTCTAGACAGATACCAAATACCAAAGTTATATCAGGACCAGATAAACCATCTAAACAGTCCCATAATGCCTAAAGAAATAGAAGCAGTCATTAAAAGTCTCCCAACCAAAAAAAGCCCAGGACCAGATGGGTTCACTGCAGAATTCTATCAGACCTTCAAAGAAGACCTAATACCAATACTCTTCCATCTATTCCACAAAATAGAAACAGAAGGAACACTACCCAATTCCTTCTATGAGGCCACAGTTACACTGATACCAAAACCTCACAAAGACCCAACAAAGAAAGAAAACTTCAGACCAATTTCCCTTATGAATATCGATGCAAAAATACTCAATAAAATTCTCACAAACCGAATCCAAGAACACATCAAAACGACCATTCACCACGTTCAAGTAGGCTTCATCCAGGGATGCAGGGATGGCTCAATACCCGGAAATCCATCAATGTAATCCACTACATAAACAAACTCAAAGAAAAAAACCACATGATCATTTCATTAAATGCTGAAAAAGCATTTGACAAAATTCATCATCCCTTCATGATAAAAGTCTTGGAAAGATCAGGAATTCAAGGACAGTACCTAAACATAGTAAAAGCAATATACAGCAAACCAGTAGCCAACATCAAACTAAATGGAGAGAAATTTGAAGCAATCCCACTAAAATCAGGGACTAGACAAGGCTGCCCTCTCTCTCCCTATCTACCCATAAGTGTGGTTTATATGCCCTTTGCGAATCCATTGGAGAAAACTAATTTCCTTTGCAAACAGTTATCAGTTGGAGATAGCTTCTTCATTAGGGATGGGAGCTCATGTTCACATTCTCCTTTTGGCAATGGGATTGGTCTAGTCTAAACCTAGTATAAGCTTTAAATATAATCAGAGAGTAGTTATTTACTCCCACAATATTTGTACCAGTACTGTACTAGTACACTATTAAGTAGGTCACCATTGTAGACTGTAGAACGTGTAGAAGGGTTGGTGTTTACCTTTCTCCTCTGGTAGCATCAGAGTACCTTCCAGTACAATGAACACTAGTCAGTAGGGGTGAAGGCTGCAGTTAGGCACCAACTCAACTTCTCCATGTTCACTGAGATATGTAAGTGTAGCTGTTGTCTTTAGCAGTAGTGCCTTAGAGAACAATCAACAGCCTTTGGAATAGCCTGAGTTATTTAGGATTTTCTTTGGATCTCCTTTGGTCTAATTGGGCTGGGGTTGTTTGTTTGTTTGTTCATTTGTTTTGTTTTATTTTGTTATTTTTCCTTTTGATGGGCTATGACCATAAGTTTATTGAGTTTATGTTCATGGGTAATGGGTTACTTACAGGATCAGGGAGAAACTCAAAGCAGCTGCATCACTGAGAAGTCTTATCCCATATCAAGACTTCTGTTAAAGTCCTTGATGCATTTAGAGTTGAGTTTGGTGCAGGTGAGATAATCTAGTTTTGTTCTTCTACATGTTATTACCAATTTGACCAGCATGATTTGTTGAAGATGCTACCTTCTAATATGTATTCTTAACCACTTTGTGAAAAATTAGGAGGCTGTAATAGTGTGGGCTTATATGTAGGTCCTTAAGTAAAAATTGTGTTTATCACTGTGCTTGTTTTTATGGCAATACCAATATTTTTATTACTATAGCTTTGTGGTATAATTTGAAATTAGGGATGATGATGCCTCTTGGCGTATGTTTGTTGCTCAGGGTTGTTTTTGCTATTCTGAGTCCTTGGTGTTTTCAAATGTAATTTAAGATTTCTTTTCAATTTCTGAGAAAAAATTTCATTAGAATTCATATGTAGGTTGGGTTGAATTCAGAAACTGCTTTTGGTAGGATGGCCATATTATAATATTAATATTATCAATCTATGAGCATGAGAAGTCTTTCCATCTTTTGGTATCTTCTGCCATGTCTTTTCTCAGTGTCTTAAATTTTGCATCGTAAACGTCTTTCAATTATTTGTTTATACTTATTCCAAAATATTTTTGAGGTTATTTTAAATGGGCTTGTATTCCCTGCTCTTTATTTTCCTATACTTATTTTTGGTGGTGTATAGGAGGGTTACTGATTCTTGTTAATATTGTATACTACTACTTCGACGAATGTGTTTATCAACTGTGAGAGCTTTCTGGTGGAGTTTATGATGTTTGATTCATAGAATCATATAATCTACAAATAAAGATCCTTTGACTTCTTCCTTTCCAACACTGTGAAATTCATATCTTATGCACAATTTGTATCTTCTTCATTGTCTTATTGCTCTAGCTAGGACCTCAAGTATTATGTGGAGCAGGAATGGGAAATCAGACATCTGTGTTTTGTTTCTGTATTAGTAGGGATGTGCTAGGGGTTTGTCCATTTAGAATGATGTTAGCAATGGGTTTATTGTCTATTGCCTTTATTGTACTGAGCTATATCTGCTGTGTCCCTATATTCTGTAAGACTTTTCTAATGAAGGGATTTTGGATTTTATTCAAGGCCTTTTCTGTGTCTAAAGAGATGATTATGTGGTTTCTCTCTCTGAGTCTATTTATGTGGTGGATTACACTTACAATTTGCATATGTTGTACCAATCCTGAATCTCTGGAATAAAGCCAACTTGATCTTGGTGGATAATCTTTTTGATGTGTTCTGAATTCAATCAGAACGTGTTTTACTAAGTTTTTTTGTTTGTTTTTTGTTTTTTTTTTTTTTTTTTTTTTGAGTCTACGTGCATCAGAAAAAATTGGCTTCTAATTTCCTTTACTGTTTGGTCTTTTTCTGGTTTTGTCACCAAGATAATACTGGCTTGGTAGAAAGGCTAAATCAAAAACTTTAAAACATCTCAGATTTCATTAATAATGTAATGATACATCTAAAGACTTTGGGAAAACAAATGGAAATGTCACGCCGAAACAATAGATGGAAAGAAATCATCAAAATTCGTGCTGAGTACATGGGATGTCTTTATCAAATTCCTCCCCTGAAACCTCAGAAATCTATGGGAAGAGAAAGCAAAAAATTGTAGGACCCAGAGATGGTAGACAGCTGCCAGAAAAGGGCGTCTTATAGTCAGAGCCGAGGTAATATAAACTCATAGAGACTATGTCAGCATTCACAATATCTGCACAAATTTAATCCAGACAAAATTATAGCATAGAGAAGGGGAAGTGGACACAAAGTCCTATCCCCTAACCAAGAAACTATCTACAACTGATGCTGCTGGAAGGGAAGGAAACTGTTTTCTACAATGCAGATAAACCACACTCTGTGGTGGGCCCCATGCTCAGGAAGAGATGACCAACACAAAACAAACTTCATGGTTTTTGTGGGGGTTTTCATTTTGTTTTTGTTTTTTGTTTTTTGTTTTTTGTTTTTTGGGGTTTTTTGGGTTGTTTGGTTGGTTGGTTGGTTGGTTTGGTTTGGTTGTTGTTACGGTTTGGTGTTTTTTGTCTTAGGGCTTTTAATTTTTTGTTTGTTTGGTTTTGTATTTGTATTGGTGACCTTGGGTTTATTCCTCTCTGTCTTCATGAAAGAGAGAAAGAACATGAAAAAAGGATCTTTAAGGATGTGAGAGGGAAGAAAAGGATCAAAATACATTGTGTGGAACACTTAAAAATCATTTTAAATGCAATAAATTAGAGCTACGATTAATAAAATAGAAACAAATAAATTTTAAGATGTAAGGAGGCAATGAAATGAAGAGTTAATTGTTTTAAAAAGATAAGCATGGTTTATAATTTTTTTTTTTGTCAAATTAGGCCCAAAAAAGACAACCTCCATTAATAAAATCAGAAATAAAAAGGAAAATACTTGGAAAATTTTCAAACTCCTTTTAAGCATCAGTATTACCTTCATAACACAACCAGATTAAGACATACAATACAAGAAAAGTACAGCCCAATCTTCTTGATGAGCACAGATGTAAAATTCCCAGTAGAACACTGACAATGTGAGTTCAAGCCTATATCAGAAAGATTATTCATCAATATAAAATTTATTTCACTCAAGAAATGCAATACATCTAAATCAATAAATGTTATGTTTCTACATAAATAGGCTCAAAGACAGAAATTACATGATTATCTTTTTAAAAGCCCTTAAAAATGTCACTATGTGTGCGTGATAAAATGCCATGGAGAAGCCATGGGTGGAGGGAGCATACTTCAACATAACAAAGGCTTACAGACAACAGGCCTGCAGCCAAATCAGCACCATGCCAAATGGAGGAAAACTCAGTTCCCACCGACAAGACAAGCAACAAGACAAGGGCATCCTCCCTCTCTCTCCTACTCAAAACAGTGCCTTAACTACATGACAACAATTAGACAAGAGAGAAAATCAAGGGAAGACAAATAAGAAAAGAAGTAGCCATAGTGTCCCTATTGGTAGATAATATGATTCTATAGATAAGAGACCCTAAAGAATCCACCAAAAAGTGTTTAGAGCTGATACATTTCAACAAACTGGCAAGACACAAAATTAACACATTCAAATCAGTAGCTCCACTGCATACTAATTTCATTTTTTCTATTTTATTTATCGTTTTGTATGTGCTTGTGTTAGCAGACTTTATGTGTGTGGCATATATGCAGGTGCTCCTGGATGCCAGAATACAGCATTAAATCACCTAGAACTGGAGTTACAGGCAGTTGGGAGCTACCATGTGGGAGGCAGGAGTGGAACTCAGGTCCTCTGCAAGAGAAGTAAGCAATCTTAACCACCATAGTATCTCTATAGCCCCAGAAATGATCATTTTAAATATAAACAAATAATAGACTCCTTTCTTATAATCTAATGGAGGAATTATCAAACTGTAATAATTGAATTTTATACAAAATCTAAAAGAAGTGTTACCAGATGCAGTATGACATTTGAAAATTGAATGTGTAAAGAACTACATGCATATATTTTTAATATGGAGATATTATACCAGATATGGTATATATGACATATGATAAACACAGCTACTCTGAAGGCTGAGGAATGAAGATTACCATTTCAAGGCCAAAGTATGGATTTTAGTGAAAGCCTGACTTAAAAGTTTTTTAAAAGGCATAAAGATGTTACCTCAGTACTATACTGCTTTCCTAATAGGTACAAGGATCCCAGTTCATTCCTTAGGGGAGGCCTATTTCATTTCAGAGAGTGTAGGGCCAGTGAAATGCAGAAATCTATCTGTTAAATGGTATACTTATTCTGAAAGAAATTAGGTAATGTGAGTAGCTTATATTTTAAAGGGTACGTTTTCTAAGACGAAAGTATTAATAGAAAAGCTAAGTAACAAATAGTGCTCAAGGAGGATGCTTGAATGTCACTCAGAAGGGGACATAAAATAGACATCGGGGATGGACTGAGGGTGGGAGGGGCGGTGGGGAGGTGAATAGGAGGAGTCAAATGTGGGGAAAGAGAGAGAACTGGAATTGGTGGGTGGGAAGCAGCTCATCTCTGGGGCAAGCTAGAAACCTAGGAAAATGGAAACTCCCAGGATTCTATAAGAGTGACCCTAACTAAGACTCCTAGTAATGGGGAATATGGAGCCTGAATCAGCCATCTCCAGGCAAGACTTCCAATGGAGGGATTGAGACACCAACCCAGCCACAAAACCTTAGACCCATAATCTTTCCTGCCTATCAGATGTAGGGGGGTAAAAGATGAAGCAGAATTTGAGGAAGGGCTAACCAACGACTGGCCCAGCTTGAGACCCATGCCATGAGAGGGAACCCACCCCTGACACTATTAATGTTATTCTGCTATACCTGCAGACAGGTGCCTAGAATAACTGTCATCAGAGAGGCTTCACCAGCAACTGATGGAAACTGATGCAAAGATTCACAGCCAAACATTAAATGGTGCTTGGGCAATCCTGTGGAAGAAGGAGTGTGAGGAAGGGTTGAAGGAGCCAGAGGTCAAGGACACCACAAGAAAACCTACCTACGCAATCAACAAACCTGGGCCCACAGGGGCTCACAGAGACTAAACTGCCAACCAGAGAGCATGCAAGGCATGGACCTAGGCCATCTGCACATACATAGTAGCTGTGTGGCTTGGTCTTCCTGTGCAACTCCTAAAGAGGGAGCAGGGACTCTCTCTGACTACAATGCCTGCCTTTGGATCCCCTTCCCCTAACTGGGTTGCCTAGTCTAGCCTCCACAGATGAAGATATGTCTAGTCTTACTGCAACTTGATATGCCAAGACTGGTTGATATCCATGGGAGACCTCCCCTTTTCTGAGGAGAAGGGGAGGGGAGGTGTATGGGGGGGGGGGTTGGAAAGGAGAGGAGGGAGGGGAAGATGAGTTAGCAATGTAAAGTAAATAACTTAATCAATAAAAAAGAAGAGAAAAAGAAAAAAAGAAATACATCTTATAAACCAATTGCAGGAGGGAAAAGGGCAATGTCGGCAGAAAGCTAAACAGTGTTGGCAAAGAGAACACAGGATACCTCAGGCAGGGTTGCCTTAGGATTGATGATAACCACAGACCTTAAGAGGGAAAAGCCAGGTTCTTAGAAACTGAAACCTTAACTTCTAGATCCAGGTCCCAATCCCAGACCAGACCTTGCCAAGCCTGCCCCAGACAAGAATACAGAATTATCATTCCCTTTGTCCTTCCATCAGAGGGTCTGAGAAGGCCTTGGATCAGTCTGGTTCCCATAGAGTTTAGAAAATTTTGGCAGCAATGAAAGATTTTTAATGTGTGATGGTCTTACAATATTTCAAAAATCAAATACATAATGAATCTTAGGTGTTTTCTTGCAGTGCTTGCCCATGCTTCATCCTGACTTCACTGAAGTTTTGGTTCGAAGCATGAAATATGTCATATTGCTATGTGCGTGTGTCACAATACACAATGCCAAAATAAACCAAAACAACAACAACAAAAAAAAACCTACTTGAAATCCCTCAATTTAGAATCAGGACTATTATGTACTATAAATTTCAGTGGATTTTACAAAATAATAGTTTAATTATGAACACAGTCTTTTCCTGCTCTCATTCCTTGCTACACATCAATTTAGTATGTCCCTGGGTAATACTATTTGAATGTTTCATTTGTTTTCCTTTTTTGGTTTGTGTTTTCTTGTTTGTTTGGGGTTTTTTTGGGTTTTTTGGTGGGGGGCATTGTTGTTTATTTTGTTTTCTGAGACAGTCTCACTACGTAGACCAGGTTGGCCTTGAGCATAGTGATGTGCCTGCCTCGGCTCCCCAAGTACTGGATTAAATGCATGCAACACCAGAAGGTTAAATGCATGTTCAGAAGAAGGTTTGATTTTAAAAATAGCCTTTTGTCTTGTTAGGTTGAATTTCATTTTAAAAATCTGTTAAATAAGTTTTGACTTTGAATTAAGAAAAAATTACCAACATTTTCTTCAATGGCCCTAAACATATATCTGCCATTTTTGCTCTACATAATTATGTAAAGTGGCATCCTCAGTATTGACAATTATAAATTCAAGATACCAATCAATTCTGAAAAAGTTATAGGTCCTGTGGTATGAAATATTCATCCAAGATTTAGTTCTTTATGTAAAAATAAACAGGTGCATCAATCTCATTAGTATGCAAATGTGCTTCCATCTTTAATTTTAAAATTATATTTACACCAAAAATGTTTTAATATGTTTATTTATGATCTATAACTAGTAAATGCTTGGTATGCATGCCTATTTACATATTATATACTCAGGACACACAAAAATTTCTTGGGCAAAAAAGAGTCAGAGTAAAAGGGTTTAATAAGTCCTGAAGTAGGTCATTGTAATTTTATTTATATAGGTCATTGTAATTTTAGGCTTTTCCTCATTTGCTTTCTATTGCTGCATTAAACAACATGGCCAAAAGCAAACTGGATCTTAAACCAAAAGCAAAAGGGTTTATCTGGCTTACATTTCTGCATCAAAAGTCCATCATTGCGGAAGCCACAGTAATAACTAAGGCAGGAGTCTGGAGGCAGGAACTGAAGAAGAGACAAAAGGAACACTACTTACAATCTTGCTCTCCATGGCTTTTCCAGCTATCTTAGCTACGCAGCTCAGGCCTACCTACACAAAAGGAGCCCCATGCACACTGGGCTGAGACCGTCCATATCAATCATTAATGAAGAAACTCCCCCGACAAACTGTCCTTCAGGCCATGCTGAACATGAAACTTTCTCAGTTGAGGTTCTGTCTTCTTAGATGATCATAGTTTGTGTCCAATTGACAAAAAGTAGTCAGTATAGGCACACTATTTGTACAAATGATATTTTATAAAAAAAAAAAAAAAAGCAATAGTTTAATAGGTATTGATGCTAAACATTTAACAATAAAATTTAAATTTAATAAACATCTTATGTATGCACATTAGTGCATCATATATTATTCAGAAAGAATGTAAATGTACAGCATTTGGAATTTGTCTTTATAGATTTCAGGCACATATCTCATTCTTGCTTCTTGGTGTTATTATTTTCCACTTCTACCAACAAATCTTATAACTGTAAAAACTTGACACTGGCTTTAGATCAATAGGAAGCTCTTGAAAACTATTATGCTATGTCAATAAACTGCTTCAAAATTAAGGTCAGCCTTTGTACTATGGTAACTAAGTATGATTCACTTTCAAAATTAAAACTGTCCTATTGAACTTAGGAGTACACAGTTATCTGTTTATGAGTTGTCTACCTCATTTCTGGCTTTTACCAAGTGCTTTAGCCTTCTATGATCCAATGTCCTTTCTGTTATTGAAGCTCCACGTGTCTGCTTGGTTTGAGATTGATGTTTACAAGCATTTATTAATTTATACCTGACACCTAAGATTCCAATGATTTTTCCTCGTATACATTAACTAGAAAACCCAATGGTGTTTTATAGTTTTCTTAGATAAATTTATTTCTAAGAATTTTCTTCTTTGGGGTATTATGGCAGTTTTCTAAATTATTCAAATTGTTTATTGGTAGTGCTGAAAAATACAACTGGTGTGGTGTATGCGTGTGTGTGTGTGTGTGTGTGTGTGTGTGTGTGTGTGTGTGTGTGTGTGTTGAGCTACTGTAAAATTTGCTGACTTGTATTATTATCTCTACTAGTTGGGCATGTTTTGTAAATTTTTTAGTATTTTCTATACAAGAGATCAACTTGTCTCACAGGAGGGGCAGCTTTTAGCTTGGATAGATTTTCTTCTTTTCTTTGCCTAAACATCGTAGTTGAAAGTTCTCGTGCACCACTGACGGAACGGCAGAATCAGAAATTCTCTCATTCCTGATCTAGAAGGCTTTCATTCAGGCTTTAACTCATCAATATACATAAACTTCTTAAACTCTGGCTCATGACACCATGTGAGGTCACATAATTGAATGTGAACATCATAAGAATTTGACTCAAGATCCTACAATATCAGAAATACAGCCAAGATTTAATTATTCAAACAAAATTAAATAAGCACATCTATCTCCTTAGTATTCAATTCTATTTTGCTTTCATTTTCTATTCACGATATAAAATTTTATGTGTATTGAAAAATAGCTTTAAAATATTTTTGTAAAAAGAAAAAACATGAAAATGGATGTGTGGCAAAAGGGGGAGAATCCCAGAGGAACTGGGGGAAGGGAATGAATATAATCAGAATATAACGCAAAATTATCAAAGGATTTTTCAAACATATTGTGCATATTTATGCTTTACTTTCAGCATGTGCTTTGATTTGAATGCCTATACTATACGCCTTTATACCCAGAATAATATAAAGATTTCTTAGACAGCTGCCCCAGAATCTCCCTACATAATCTGATGGCCCGTGGGTTTCCTGTCCTCACCAACTTTCCCAGCCAACTTGCTTCACACTAGCTCTACTTTAGTGGTTCCAACCTCACCACTCCCCACATGCTCTCTACATATCAGTGAGTTCCCTGTCCTCACGGAGGCCCTGACCATGATCATTGCCTGTACTCACAATTGCCAAGAAATGAAAACAGACTAGATGCTCATAATTGAATGAACAGATAATCAAATATGGTATAGTTACAGAATGGAATATTATTCAGTTATTAAGAAAAATAAAACTGTGAAATTCACAGGTTAATTGATAGAGGTAAAAACATTCGTTCTAAGAAAGGTAAGCCAGGAGCAGAAAGACAAATGTCACATTCATTCTATCATCTGTGAATTTTGGCTTTGAATCCTCAGATATGTGTTTCTTTTAAACACCCATAAATGTCAGCAAATTACTAAGAGGCATAGAGAAGAATTCTCAAAGGAGAGGAGATATATTGCACTGGTATAAAAAAAATTTTAAAAAGGGGGAACAGATTTATACATATATTTATTGAGAGAGTTTAAATGGAGTTAACATATAACACAGCAACATATATCAGTCAGATCTCAGTAGATAATCTAATGATATATCACAAGGTTCTAGAAAAACAAAAGAAAGGCAAATGTAAACACATCAGATAGTTAAAATAAATCTATATCAATGTCAATATAAATATATCTATATTAATAAGTAGATATAGATATATCTATTTATATGTACAAATATGTGAGTATAGATTAATAAAACAGTATAACAACAATACATACAATTCGTCAAACAAAAAATTAGACTTTTTTTTACAATAACAAGAAAGATTTTGTTGTCTTCTTTAATATCTGTTCCCTTAGCTGTCACATGTAGGAGTTACCCATTTTGAGCGATATAGACACAGTTCAAAGGAAGATGAAAGAATAGGTTTTTGAGAAAATTAACAAGATTGAGCAGGCCCTAGACAAACTAACCAGAATAAAAAAGAAAGGTTTTTAATTAATAAAACCAGAGAAGAAAAGGGAAATATTACTACAAACCCCAATAAAATCCAGAAGGCAGCAGAGAATATGTTGGATACATAAATAACAAAATGTTGCAGAATCTAGAAAAATTGGATACATTTCTAAATTTGTATGACTGACTGAAATTAAAGACAAAAGATATAAACAATTTAAAATATCCATAAAAAATCCAGATTGCAGCAGTAATTTAACATCTGGACAAAATGAAAAGCCCAAACCAGATGGTTTTATTTGGGAATCTCATCAAGCTTTCAAAGGTGATCTAGAAAGGAAAAGAGGAGACACGATAAACAGCAATCTCCCTGGCAAACACTGATACAAAAATTCTTAACGAAATACTTGCAAGCCATATTCAAGTATGGATGTTAAGTTAGTTCTATATGCATGAAACATAAATACCACATACTATATTGATAGAATTAAAGACAGAAGTCACATAAACAACTTAATATATGCAGAAAATGGTAAAGTTCAATGTCCCTTCCTAATAAAAACTCTGGAGAATCTTGGAACAGATGGGACATACCTCAATTTGATATACAGATATTGATTCATATACATATACACATACATACATGTGATATAGCTAATGTACATTATCCATTGAGTACAAGATAACCACGCTACAATCCACAGACCTAAAGAAACTAAGTAAAAAGAAGAACCCAAGGGAGGATGCATGAATCTCACCCAGAAGGGGAAATAAAATAGATAATTGGAAATGGATGGAAGAAGGGAACTGAGTGGGAGAGGGGGTGAGGAGGGGAATGAAGATGGGGAATCAGATGTGTTGGGGGAGGGGGACAGCTGGGAGAAAGAATGGAAATCCGTAGAGGGGCATCTCTAGGGCTAGACAGAGACCTGGGAAAGGGGAGGCTCCAGGAAGTCTATGGGGGTGACCTTTGCTGAGACTCCTAGCAGCAGGGGACATGGAGACTAAAGTGGACACCTCCTGCAGCCAGGCGGGATTTCCAATGGAGGGGGTGGGACATTGACCCACTCACAAAACCTTCAACCCAAAATTTGTCCTGCCTACAAGATGTGCTTTCCATATATATACACAGTGATACACACAGTCAATACACAGTAACTGAAAAGTATTCTCTTTTTAAAGCAGATATCCATATAACTGTGAAATATTTACAATCAATTACTCTACAAATCCAGGAACTCACCAGAATCATGCATATCTGAGTGAATTAGGTTTTTTTGGACTGCCTAGTTGTGTGAAGAGTCCTACTGTAACTTGGTGTCTAGGGTGGGTGGTATCCAAGGGGATTTTTCCTTCTCTGAGGAGAATGGGACAGAGTAATAGGGGGAGGGATTTGTGAGGGTGGGCCTTGGAGGAATGGAGGAAGGACTATGCAACTGGGAAATAAAGTGAATAAATAAATTAATGGAAAAAGGTTGCAAGACACATAATTAACATAAAAATAAGTAACTTCTATATACACTAATAGTAAATTTGCTAAGATGCTATGAAAAATACTCCATTTACAAGTTTTTGTTTTTTTAAATGCAGGTATAAGCCTAGCACGGAGGTGAAATATCTCTTCAAGAAAAACTTGAAGACATTGAATATAAAGACTGAAGAAGACATTAAATGATATAAAAACTTTCTATACTATTGTATTGTCAGAATTCCTATTGTGAAAATGGCTTTACCCCAAATGTAATCTACAGACTCAATGGAATATTGATTATATTCCAATGACATTTTATGGAACTATAAGTGGAAATCCTAAAATTCATATGGAAACACAAAAGAACATGGTTAGCCAAAGCAATTCAGAGCAGAAAGAACACAGGTGGAGGTTCTGCGTTATCTCATCTCAAACTACACTACAAATTACAGCGACAAAGGCAACATAATACTGGCACAAAAATAAGACATGTAGAGCAGTTGAAAATAATAGAAATAAACCAACACAGCTATAAACACCTAACTTTTATAAAGGGTATCAAAAGATATATATTGGACAAAAACCTGAAAATGGGATATATACTTATCAAAGAATGAAATTAGTTTCATATCTCTCAGCCTGCACACACAAAAACATCAATTCAAGCAATTAAATACCTTAATTTAAAACAAGAAATACTGATATCACTAAAGGAACACATGGGGGAAACACTTTAGGATATAGGCCATAAATATAGTCAATAGGACCTTAATGACACAAGACATAACTCCAAGAATTTACAAATGGAGTTACTACCTGCAATACAAATGGCCAATGCATAATTTTTAAACATAGAACATTTTTGCTCATCCAAGAAATGAAAATTAAAGCTACTTTGAGATTCCATCTCATCCCAGTCAGAATCAAGAAAGGAAATTATAACAATATTGGCAAAGATGTCGAAGAGAAGGAATCCCTAATCATTATTGGTGGGAGAGTAAAATTTATAGTCACTATAGAAATCAGTGTGATGGCTCAACACACCACAAGGAGACCCAGGTGGACCACCCCTGGGTAGACACCTAAATGACTCTACGTCCTAGAGACACTTGCACATCCATAGTTATTTCTTCTCTTTTGACAATAGTTAGGAAATAGAATCAGTCTACATGTCCATCAATAGCTGAATGAATAATGAAAATGTGGCTGATAAACCCAGGGGGATAGATACAAAGAAAAATTGAGAACATTTCAAAATAATGAATAGAATTAGAAAATATTATATTCAGATTAAAATAGACAAAAACTTCATGTTTCTTTTCACATGCTAATCCTGGCTTCTAAATGTTAAAGATGTATTTTTAGGTGTTGACAGAGGACAAAAAACTAGAAAGAGACCTATGAGATGGGAAACAAAAGGCTTTGAGTGAGTGTGGTAGGAAAGGTAATAAAACACACAATGTAGAAAAGAGGAACACGATGGGGGGCTGGAGAGATGGCTCAGCGATTAAGAGCACTGATTGCTCTTCCGAAGGTCTTGAGTTCAAATCCCAACAACCAAATGGTAGCTCACAACCATCTGTAATGGAATCTGATGCCCTCTTCTGGGGTGTCTGAAGACAGCTGCAGCAAGCGGGCCTGAGTGAGCGGGCCGGAGTGAGCGGGACCGGAGTGAGCGGGGCGGAGAGAGAAGAAAAAGTGTCTGAAGACAGCTACAGTGTACTTACATATAATAAATAAATAAACATTTAAAAAGAAAAGAAAAAGACTCAGTGCCACGCCTACACTTAAAAAAAAAAAAAAAGAAAAGAGGAACACTGGGCAGAAGTATGCATGGAGATGGTGTGGAAGGAAAGAAGGAGGAGCTAGGAGGGAGGAGCAAAGGAGTAGACACAGGAAAGCTGCGGTTTTGTACTCTGTTTTTACAATGTGTGTGTACACATATATGTGTGTGTGCGTGTGTGCATGCATGCATACGTGTGTGAGAGTGTGTGTGAGTGTGTGTGTGTGTGTGTGTGTGTGTGTGTGTGTGTGTGTGTGTGTGTAAGAGCAAGCACATGCATATGTGGAGGACAGTCTTGAGGGACCAGTAATCAGACTTGATGGCAAATGCCTCTAATTGTTGAGTTCTCCCCAGTATGTGTGCTCTTTCTTTGTTTCTTTCTTTCTCTCTTTCTTTCTTTTTGATTTTATTTGTTTGTTTAAGTTCAGAGAACTAGCAAAACTTAAGAACCTTTTTTTCTTCCAAAATAACCAAATTCCAATAACCAATTTCTAATTTTATCTCAATTCCATTGAAAACTGCCAAATTTGGAAAAATGTATAAACACACAGAATTCTTCTCTAAGGTTTGACGTTGATTCTAGAAGTAGTATTTACTGTCTAATGGCAAATATAGGCATAGAAGCATTTCTAATTCCACATACTTCAAGGTTCATTCTAGCCGTAGATCTCTTCTAAGAACGTGTTCTTTCTCCTCACAAACAGAAAGAGCCTGGGGAATGCTCGGGGACAAGTGTACAGAGGCTGTCTGTGATGCTCCAGAGCCTTTTGCCCTTCAACAAACTTCAGACAGAAGGTAAGGTGGCTATATTCCAGCTCCCCCAAATGCTGCCTGTCAAACTAACATTTATATCTTCTTTATTTATGCTCAAAGTACTTTTGAAAAATTCCATTTGTACTTTCCAAAGTCATTTAACCTATCAATAGACCTCTGAATCTTAAATTTTGGATTAATATTTCATCTGTGACCTAGGCTTTAGTGCCACTCAGTGTTCACATCCTAGAACTGCAACAAATCAAAACACCAAAACCTGTCATAATTCAGACATGTACTGCAGCCTCAGAATATTTCTTTTCTTACAGTATAATGCCAGTCGTTCAAGTTCTCTGCTCCCTGCCTGGCTTGCACTTCATGACGCACACTGCAAAGACAGAAAACCCACCATGCACCAGACACCTGTTGGAACGTCACTCAGGAGAAATGAGTGCCAGTGATCTTTTTTTGTTCTTTCTCAGATTGAATCATTTAGAACTGTGCCATGCTTCCAAATATAAACTGACTGACTGAAATCAGAGGAGAGAGAGATTATGTTTTCCAAAGGGAAACTTCCAACCACTCAAACACAAGATCATCACTAAAAGGTCCGATGTTTACGGAAAACAAAATGTAACAATGATGAAATCAAACGAATTATGGACAGCTGAGTTATATAATGTTAGACATTTTCACAAAAAGTTCCATGCCAGCGGAATGGCAAAATTTTCATTTGTATAAGGAAAAGAAAAGATGAGCACTAGAAATTGTGTCATAAGAAAATGAATGTGGAGCATGTGTGTGTAAAAACTACAGCAGAAACAATGACAAACAGAAGAGAAAAAGAAATGTGAAAAAATTAAAGAAAGAAAAACATATAATTTGCTTAACAAATGAGTCCAGAAAAATTTCACATAGAAATTATAAATGAAATATCATTCAAGCTGACCTAAAAATAACATACTAACCACTGGTCATTTCAAAAACAAGATAATTATCCACTGTGTACCATTCATCGGGAATGAAAAGAGGATGAAAAGAGTGACATTTTTCTTTTGCAAATATCTAATGATGCTTTAAAAAAATCTTATATAACAAAAGGTAATTTGAAGAAACTTTATACTTCCTTTACTGTCAAAATTTAGAAAAGTAAAAACAAAATCTTAATACTCTGACTAGCTAGAGAACATCATCATCAGTACTTGGTATAAACCCTTCAACCTATAGGATTGTTTGTATGTGTCGTATGTATGGTTTACAGGTTAAAAACACTGTCTCGGGAGTCAGACAATCCAACGAGTGTTAAGCTTATAATTCATTACTGACTAAAGACAGCTCTAAATCTCAATTTCTTTATCTGAACAATAAGCATAATTACAGTTCTTAGCTCTGCAGACAGTGCTGCTCTTGTGGATTTTGAGTGTTTTCCAGTTTGCGCCCTTGGTTCACCGTAGGTATTAGACCATTCTTCCCAATGGTCAGTTATCTTTCACTTCTGTTTATATTGAACTTTGACAAACAGAAGATTTAAATTTTTATAGTAAATCTATCACTTTTTTCTTCATGATTTTTGCCTTTGGTATTATGCTTAGAAAGGCAACAGATTTAAAGAAGGAGTAAAGATAGTACAACTTTTTGAGGAAAGAAAAATATATTTGGCATGCATAATGTGAATAAAATAAAACCTCAGCATCCCTCTTCGCTTGGACCTCTACTAAGCATGCACCATTTTAAATTAACGTCGACCTAAAAAAAATGATCACAGGTTAGCCTGTCATCTAGTCTGTATGAATCCTCATCTGTGACTTTTAAAAAACCATATATATACACAGTGATACACACAGTCAATGCACAGTAACTGAAAAGTATTCTCTTTTTAAAGCAGATATCCATATGACTGTGAAATATTTACAATCAATTACTCTACAAATCCAGGAACTCACCAGAATCATGCATATCTGAGTGAATTAGGTGTTTTTGGATACAAGTTCTTTTACCCTATCAAACCACATGAAGACTTTCAAAGACTTTTAAACACATCACTAATAAGTTATCACTGTTCCAACCATTTGAATTAAGATATTTTCATCTAGCAGAGAGCAGTGTACACAAGCTTGACTAGCAAAATGTAACCTGGTTCTTGTTTGTGTCTCATACAATATCATTCATTCATTATTATAGTTTGTCAGAATTAGTATTTAATCAATTAATACTTCTGAATTAAGAATACAAGTAGGAATCCAGTTGCCATTTTCCTAACAATTTTTTCAAATTTAGATTAATACTGACTCAGGATTAATTGGATAATTATACAATATTTTTAGAAAAAGGGAGTTGTGGTTTTGGGGTGTGTGTGTGTGTGTGTGTGTGTGTGTGTTTGTGTGTGTGTGTGTGTGTGTGTGTGTGTGTGTGTTTGTGTGTGTGTGTTTTATGATACTGGAGATTAAACCCAGGTTCTTGTACATGCCAGGTAAACACTACTACTAACCTAAACCTCCAGCACACTGCTTGAGTGCTTGTGTGTGTGTGTGTGTGTGTGTGTGTGTGTGTGTGTACATGTACAAGTGTAGATGCTCTAAGAATCCAGTCAAGGTTGTCAGATACCTGGACCTGAAGTTACAGATGCTAATGAAGTCCCCAACATGGATGCTGGGAAATAAATTGAGGTTCTTTGCAAGACCAGCATACTCTCTTAACTGCCACATCATCTCTACAACACCTAATTCAGCTTTAATAACTAAAACATTTTAATATTTAAGAAACTTTTAGTTTGAGTGACAGTTCAGGGGCTAAGGAGATCGCTCAGTTAGTGAAGTTTCTACCAGGAACATACAAAGAGCTGAACTCATAGCTTCATCACCCACAGGAACACTGTGAAACTCAGGTGTGCACGTGTCTGTGACCCCACTGCTGGGGGTGGAGTAAAGGCAGGTGGATCTCTTTAACTTAATAGTCAGCCAGACTTGCCAATAGTACTCCATTCCCTCCCTCAGACCCTCTCTTAGCTCCTTCCCTGCAATCCTCCAAATACGTGGCCACTTTTTTTTTTTTTTTTTTTTTTGCTAATTTTATACAATATTCCTAAAAATAACCTGCTTAGTCCATATAATGTTAATTGTATGTATGTTTTCAAGGCTGATTATCTGGCACTTGACAACAGATTGGTGTGCCCTTCCCTGAAGAAGGCCATCTCTCTGACTCCTAGCTTCTCTCTATTGTCTATAGTTCCTTGTGTAGGGTTAAGGCCTCACGGGCTTTTCCCAAACACATTGGTAAATCCACTGGTGTCAGGTCCTGTTTCCCCAGTCATTTTCATGAGATTTTAATGGGCATGGCTTTGATATTATTAAGAGACACAGTCGCACAACTAATACAGTACTTATTATTACTTACAATAGCACCAATTCCCTGATACTCTGGCTCTTAAAATCTTCTTGTCTCCTCTTCCATAATGATCCCTAAGCCCTAGGCATGAGAGTACTCTGTAGATGTGTCCATTGGGACTGGCTCCACAATGCAGTTTTTAATGATTGTAGTTTTCTGTAGTGGTGTCCATCTGTTGCAAAGACAAATTTTCTTGATGAGAGGTAAAATTCTGTTTAAAATCTCACCATTCCTAATATGCATATATTGAGGGTAATAAAAAATGTTTCTGGTTTTCTCAAGGTCACAAACAAGTAAGCAGTAGCATATCAATGATAAATGTTTTTTCTTAGTCTGCTGCTCGATCTACCACAGTATATAATTTCTGCCATAAACATCTTAAAATATGTAGAAAGTCATAAGAATTGCTAATACTACTTTTCAGCACTGTCATATTTTGTCCACTGAGCCAAACATACCAGATGTCTTTAAATAAAAGATTTAGACAGCATAAAAATAAAGTGTTATTGTATATGAGCTTCTTAAAAATATAGCAATTCATTAGAAATATCATAAGGTATTATGGGAAAAGGGCCTATTTACAATATGAATGAAATATACTGAGAGACACAGAAAGCGGCAATAGATGCAGATAATGAGGTAGGACAGCATGAAGAAGTACTGGGACATTTGGCATGATAAAATACATTTATCTAACATGATGATCTACAATCATTCATTCCCATTTGTCAAGATTAATGAGAACTGTTCTGTTTCCTAAAATTAATATGCCTTCATAAGTGTATAACTCTATTAGATTCTTTAAAAATAATACAATACTATTAATTAGTCACCTAGAATGGTTAAGAGGGTAACAGCTGTAAGGGGACTAATACACTAGCCAGTTGCTACCACATCTGAACATCAATACTAACAATTAATGAGGATAGAAGTTATGAGAACAGATCTGAAACGATAGTTTCTGAGTTCACTGTGTGTCTGTTCTATCTATACCCTTCTATCTAGTAACTCTACATATTTAAGCAAGCAATATTCTCCTGTTTATGTTTTCTGCTTTTGATTATTTATTTATTTATTTATTTATTTATTTATTTATTTATTTATATATTTATCTGAGAGAGGAGGTATGTGTACATATACCTCAGTGTGCCTGTGGAGATCAAAAGATAACCCAAAGAAATATGTTCTCTACCATATATGTCCCAGGGGCTGAATTCAAATGACGAGGTTTGATGGCAAATGCCTCCATCCTCTGAACCATGTCAACCGCCCCTGCCTTCCCCAGTCTTACCACAGATAATCATATAATAAAGGACAGAAAAGTCAAATGAAGGCAGAGTAGTAAGTCTTACACACAGCACATAGAAACAGAAATTAAAGAATGCATATGGATACAAGTAAAATTAAACCATTTGGGGACTTTTCATTCATTTTCTCTTTTCCTTCTCCTTTTCATTAATTTTTTAGTTTGCATACAAGTTAATGGTTTAATTGTGATATTTCATACATATATCATATACATCACTATACTTTATATATTTGCCCAAAGATTGTTTTTTAGTGTTAATTCAAGTCATTTGAGGATTACTTTTCATTGGTTTTTTTCATTAATGTTCATTGCTTGCAGAAAGTATAAAACTTCCATAGCACTGCATTAAAGATTTGAAGGTATTTTAGTCTTCTACTGTTCACTATATAAACTCCTTACTCTTTTTTGTACCAATTCTTTCCATTTTTCATAAGCACAAATTTTATGATACTCTGTTTTTCAACAAATCATTCTTTTCAATTGCATTGTCTTCTCATTAACTAAACTCTCTGAGACTGACTGATCTTAAGATGCTGTAAATATTTGCTTACTTGAGTAGTAGCCTCTACTAGATATTGAGCTAATAGGAAAAAATAATAATCTTAATCACACTGCCAGCTACAGTGTTACATTAGGTATGTTTGCTTAGTGCTTAGAGAATAAGTGAATATTCAATCAATACTCAAATTTCTTTTTTCTTTTTTGAAAAAATATTGATAGAATCTGTTTCCTTGATTTTCTTTCCCCTGTCTTAAAAACTACACCATTCCCATTTTGTGTTTTATTGGCATGTATTAGCTGTACATAATCCTAGATTTTATTATGAAAGTTTCAGAGATGAATAAAATATATTTTGATTATTTTCATCCGCGTCACTCCCCCCCACACACACACACACACACTTCTACTGATTCTGTTCTTTGCAGCTAGGCCCTGCTGTACCTCCATTTTCACAGATTTGGTTTGGTTTTATTTTGTTCAAAAACCTTCTCCCTTTTAAGGTTACTTAAAGAAACATGAGTAAGAGGTTATTAACACAGCTATGGGAAATTTATCTATGGCTGTACCCCCAGCAGCCATTAACTGCCTATAGATCCACAGAAACATGGGAGGGCATTAACTGTTGGCATTTAGTCTAGGCTCCACCCAACAGTTACCTAGCAATATCCAGGTGTGCCTGACTCACTATAAAAGGGGCTGCTTGCCCCCTCCTCTCTTGTTCTTCTGCTATTGCTCTCACTCCTTACCCCCCTCTCCCAATTCCCCTCCCTCTCTCTCTCCACATGCTCATGGCCAGCCTCTACTCCTCCTCTGCTCTCCTCTCTCCTCTCCTCTCCTCTCCTCTCCTCTCCTCTCCTCTCCTCTCCCTGCCCCTCTTCTCTTCTCTTCTCTTCTCTTCTCTTCTCTTCTCTTCTCTTCTCTTCTCTTCTCTTCTCTTCTCTTCTCTTCTCTTCTCCTCTCCTCTCCTCTCCTCTCCTCTCCTCTCCTCTCCTCTCCTCTCCTTTCCTCTCTCCTCTCTTCTCTTCTCTTATCTCTCTCTCTCTCTCTCTCTCTCTCTCTCTCTCTCTCTCTCTCTCTCTCTCTCTCTCTTCCTGCCTTTCTCTGTCTCTACTCTCTCAACTCTCCTCCCCATGCCCTATATAAACTCTATTCTATACTATACTGTCCACCTATGGCTGATCCCTCAGGGGGAAGGGATGCCTCAGCACGGGCCTGCAGACGGCAGAGGCACCCCCTTCCCCACACCTGACTAGATATCCACCAAACATATTCCTTATCTCCCTATCTTTTTTATCAAACACAACATCAATGGCCTATAAATCTTTGGAGAGAGGTTGGATCTCCTGAACCCTACCTTACTCCCTTACTTCCTGTGTTGATGGCCCAATCCTGTGCAGATCATGTGCAGGTGACCACACTAAAGTGTTTTAGAAAGCATGCCATGTCACGTCAGAAAGACAACACTCCGTAATATTCCATCCCTTCCTCAAGATACTAAGTTATTCCCACCCATCTCTTCTATGACACCCCTGACACTTAGAAGAGATGATACAGATTTCTCTATTAGGACTGATATCCCCTTTCCTGATCCCCCCCCCAAAAACCCTATCCCATCCCCCATCCCTCTGCTTTTATAAGGGAGTGCCCCCACCCACCCAACCACTCCCCCACCTCCCCACGTTCGTTCGTGTTCCCTTACTCTGGGGCATCGAGCCTTCATGGGACCAAGGTCCTCTTCCTCACTGATACCCGACAAGGCCATCCTCTGCTACATTTGCGGATGGAGCCATGGGGCCCTCCATGTGTACTCCTTGGTTATTGGTTCAGACCCTGGGAGCTCTGGTTGGTTGATACTGTTGTTCTTCCTATGGGATTGAAAACTCCTTCAGCTCCTTCAGTCCTTTCTCTCACTCCTCCATTGGGGACCCCATGATCAGTCCAATGGTTGATTGCAAGCATCCGCCACTGTATATGTCAGGCTCTGGTAGAGCCTCTCAAGAGACAGCTACATCAGGTTCTTGTCAGCAAGCACTTCTCGGCATCCCAAATAGCATCCAGGTTTGGTGACTGTATATGGGATGTATACCCAGGTGCGGCTGTCTCTGGATGGCCTTTCCTTCAGTCTCTGCTCTACACTTTCTCTCCATATTTGCTCTCCTATTTTCTTCCCTTTTCTAAGAAGAACTGAAGCACCCACACTTTGGTCTTCCTTCTTCTTGAGCTTAATGCGGTCTGTGAATTGTATCTTGAGTATTGGGAGCTTTTGGGCTAATATCCACTTATCAATGAGTGCATATCATGTGTGTTTTTTTGTGATTGGGTTACCTCACTCAGGATGATATTTTCTAGTTCCATCATTTGCCTAAAAATTTCATGAATTCATTGTTTTTAATAGCTGAGTAGTACTTCATTGTGTAAGTGTACCACATTTTCTTTTTTTTATCATTTTATTTTTTATAATAAAATTTAATTGTTAGAAAATTTTGGAGAAATGTTCCATATAACAGTACAAACCAATACAGAACTTCTAATGAATCATTTACCAATAAGTACCAAAGTATAAATTGTGCATAAAATTTTATCTAGTAAACTTATTTCTAGGAATTTATGTTGACAAAAATATGTATGTACTGTGGGATATCTATCACAGTATTATATACAATGGTGAATTATGAGAAACATGTCAAAATTAAATACAGAATTAATAAATTATGAAATTACTTGTAGACATTTCTATAATCATTAAAATGCTATTTTTAGGCTAAAACTTTAGAAGCCAATATTATCATCATCTTATACTTTCACATTATAAATATGATTAAAATAAATTGAATCACTTTGTTAAAACATTATGCAATTGGAAATTATTTCTGACAGATCAACTGTTTCAGATTTATGGGCCATTCGTTTTTTCTCATTTGAAATGACAAAGGAAAGTTGACTTTAGTCAAAATAGCACACATAACCTAATCTCATAAACCACACGTTTAATGTTACTTGTTTTCAGTAGACTTTGAAAACATTACTACTCTCACACTCAACTAGAAATAAGTTGACAACTCCTGACTAAATTCAGAGAAAATAAATACTAGTCTTCTAAAATATACAGGACTCACCTCCCTAATGTGAACATAAAATCCAAATACCTCCAATTTTCTCCCTTGAAAATATGTTAGCTTCACTCTGACCAAAGAGCAACATTCCTTTGCATTTCACAAGGCCATTACACTGAGACTCATCATATACCTACAACACTTCCTAAAGTTACCCCTTAAGTATTTCTAGTTCTGTAGTGACTATTTCTGTAAAGAATGAAGTGTGGGATTTTTTTCAGGACATTTAAGTTTTTAAATAATTAAGCCACAGATGTAGAAAATAAAAGAATTCAAAGTATTAGCAACAAATAAAATTGTACCAGTGGACTTTGGTAAAATTCTATAAAATTATACTCATTTCAATTATAATCAAGTTAAAGAATGCTTTAGGAAACAATCCCTAGAATCCTATTTATCCTTCTGAATGTGTCACTTACCTGAATTGTGCCATGTTTGTGTATTTTAAACATATATTATTATTATTGTTATTATTGTTGTTATTATTATTATTATTATTATTATTATTATTATTCTGCCTGTGATTTTTAGAGCATAGATATTCAGAATTGAGAGTTCATCTTGGTAGATTTTTCCTTTGACCAGTATGAAGTGTCCTTCTTATCTTTTTTAATAACTTTTGGTTGAAAGCTGATTTTATTAGATATTAGAATGGCTACTCCAGCTTGTTTCTTGGGACCATTTGTTTGGAAAATTGTTTTCCAACCTTTTACTCTGAGGTAGTGTCTGTCTTTGTCACTGAGGTGCATTTCCTGTATGCAGCAAAATGCTGGGTCCTGTTTATGTCTGTTAGTCTGTCTTTTTATTGGGGAATTGAGTCCATTGATGTTAAGAGATATTAAGGAAAAGTAATTGTTACTTCCAGTTATTTTTGTTCTTAGAGGTGGAATTATGTTTGTGTGGCTATCTTCTTTTGGGTTTGTTGAAAGATTACTTAAGTGCTTTTTCTAGGGTGTAGTTTCCCTCCTTGAGTTGGTGGTTTCCATCTATTATCCTTTGTAGGGCTGGATTTGTGGAAAAACATTGTGTAAATTTGCTTTTGTCATGGAATATTTTGGTTTCTTCATCTATGTTAATTGAGAGTTTTGCTAGGTATAGTAGCATAGGCTGGCATTTGTGTTCTCTTCAGGTCTGTATGATATCTGCCCAGGATCTTCTAGCTTTCATAGTCTCTGGTGAGAAGTCTGGTGTAATTCTGATAGGTCTGCCTTTATATGTTACTTGACCTTTTGCCCTTACTGCTTTTAATATTTTTTTCTTTGTTTAGTGCATTTGGTGTTTTGATTATTATGTGACGGGAGGAATTTCTTTTCTGGTCCAGTCTATTTGGAGTTCTGAAGGCTTCTTGTATGTTCATGGGCATTTCTTCCTTTAGGTTAGGGAAGTTTTCTTCTATAATATTGTTGAAGATATTTACTGCCCCTTTAAGTTGGCAATCTTCCCTCTCTTCTATACCTATTATCCTTAGCTTTCATCTTCTCATTGTGTCCTGGATTTCCTGGATGTTTTGGGTTAGGAGCTTTTTGCGTTTTGCATTTTCTGACTGTTGTGTCAATGTTTTCTATGGTATCTTTTGCACCTGAGATTCTCTCTTCTATCTCTTGTATTCTGTTGATGATGCTTGCATCTCTGACTCTTGATCTCTTTCCTAAGTTTTCTAACTCCTGAGTTGTCTCCCTTTGTGATTTCTTTATTGGTTCTATTTCCATTTTTAGACCCTAGATGGTTTTGTTCATTTCCTTTGTCTGTTTGATTGTGTTTTCCTGTAATTCTTTAAGGGATTTTTGTGTTTCCTCTTTAAGGGCTTCTACCTGTTCTCCTGTATTTCTTTAAGGGAGTTTTTTGTGTCCTTCTTAAAGCCCTCTATCATCATCATGAGAAGTGATTTTTAGATCCAAATCTTGCTTTTCCAGTGTGATGGTGTATCCAGGATTTGCTATGGTGGGAGAATTGGGTTTTGATGATGCTAAGTAACCTTGGTTTCTGTTGCTTATGTTTACCTCCTGCCATCTGGTTACCTCTAGTGCTACCTGCCCTCCCTATACCTGACTAGAGCCTGTCCTTCCTGTGATCCTGGTTAGGTCAGAACTCCTCAGAGACCAGCTGTCTCTGGGATCCTGTGATTCTGTGATCCTGTGATCCTGAGATACTGCGTGTGTCAGAGCTCCTAGGAGTCAAGCTGCCTCTGGCACCCTGAGATCCTGGTGTGACCAAGCTCCTGGGATCCTGGGATGCTGGGATCTGGGTGTGTATAGTGGATATTTCTGAGTGTATCTGGAGTGAATTACAATCCAGAATTAGAAGGCTCACCTGTGATCTAGATCTTGAGTCTGGAAGACACAATTTCAGGGGTGATGGTACGCACACTTCTAATCTGGGCCACACCTCTGCTGGAGATCTCCATAAGGGCATTGGAAGGAGGAAGATTCAATCTTCTTTGCCTGAGAGCCTTGTGGGACTAAGAGACTGCTAGATCCTCAGGTTTTCATTCACAACTACTGCTGACCATTGTTGGGGAGTTTGACTACAGACTGTAAGTCATTAACAAATTCCCTTACTATATAGAGACTACCTATAAGTTCTGTGACTCTAGAGAACCCTGACTAATACAGTGTGTACCTGGGAGTGGAGCTTCCTCTGGGAGTTGGGGGACTGGCTGAGAAGTTTGCACCCAAAGTCTGCTCAGGCAACTGGCACAGACCGGAAGGAACCTGTGCCACTAGTTGGGCGAGGTTCCTGTGTCCCTGGATCCTGCTGGTCCCAGTTACTCCTGACTTCTTGGTTTGGGGACAGATGTGTCCTCCTCACCTCTGATCCTATGATCCTGGACAACTTAGAATGCCTGGGACTGGAGCTTCCTCTGTGTGTTTTCAGACTGGCTCGTACCACATTTTCTGTATCCATTCCTCTGTTGAAGGACATCTAGGTTCTTTCCAGCTTATTATCAGCACTTGGATCAGAATTTCATTCTTGTTCCAAAAACTTCTAACCTCGATAATAATTTTTTACTCTGTTCTACTTTAAAACATTAAAATATGGTGTTCAAAAAAAGGAGAGATAAGTATTTCCTTTTCCCCATGCTAAGTACAACTAAAAACCATGACCATTATGCAAAGCAAATATAAAAATCTCAGAGATAAAACTTCAATATCCAAGGAGTAATAAGCAAAAACCCTAAATCATAATCTATCCAACAAACAAAGACTAAGTAGAAGTATTAATATCTTTCTATTACTGTGATACTACACTATAACCAAGGCAAATTAAACATGAAAGAGTTAATTTGGTACTGTTTTACAATTTCAGAGAGTGAGTCTCTGACTATCGTAGCAGGGAGCATGACAGCAAGTAAGCATAGCACTCGAGCAGTAGCTGAGAGCTTACATCTTATCCAAAGGTTGGAGGCAGAGAAAGAGAAACTGGGAAACCAGTAGGCTTTTGAAACATCAAAGCCCAACCTCATGACACACCTCCTTCAACAAGGACACACCTACTAATCGTTCTTAAAATTTTCACCAACTGTTCAGGAACTCCCCCCCCCACCCCGTACCCAGGTGTTCGAGAGTTTTCCCCACTTTCTCTTCTATTAGATTCAGTGAATCTGGTTTTATGTGGAGGTCCTTGATCCACTTGGACTTGAGCTTTGTACAGGGAGATAGGGATGGATCAATTTGCATTCTTCTACATGTAGACCACCAGTTGAACCAGCACCATTTGTTGAAAATGCTGTCTTTTTTCCACTGAGTGGTTTTAGCTCCTTTGTCGAAGATCAAGTGACCATATGTGTGTGGGTTCATTTCTGGGTCTTCAATTCTATTCCATTGATCTACCTGCCTGTCACTGTACCAAAACAATGCAGTTTTTATCACTACTGCTCTGTAGTACAGCTTGAGGTCAGGGATGCTAAAGTGGCATATGCTCTAAGATCAAGAACAGACAAATGGGACCTCATGAAATTGCAAAGCTTCTGTAAGGCAAAGGACACTGTCAATAGGACAAAACGGCAACCAACAGATTGGGAAAAGATCTTAACCAATCCTATATCCGATAGAGGGCTAATATCTAATATATACAAAGAACTCAAGAAGCTAGACTCCAAAAAACTAAATAACCCCATCAAAAAATGGGGAACAGAGCTAAACAGAGAATTCTCAACTGAGGAATTTCGCAGGGCTGAGAAGCACCTAAAGAAATGCCCAACATCCTTAGTCAGCAGGGAAATGCAAATCAAAACAAGTCTGAGATTCCACCTCACACTAGTCAGAATGGCTAAGATCAAAAACTCAGGTGACAGCAGATGCTGGTGAGGATGTGGAGACAGAGGAACACTCCTCCACTGTTGGTGGGATTGCAAGCTGATACAACCACTCTGGAAATCAGTTTGGTGGACACTCAGAAAAATGGATATAACACTACCTGAGGACCCAGCTATACCTCTCCGGGGCCAGAAGATGCTCCAACATGTAATAAAGACACATGCTCCACTATGTTCATAGCAGCCATATTTATAATAGCCAGAAGCTGGAAAAAACCCAGATGTCCCTGATCAGAAGAATGGGTACAGAAAATGTGGTACATCTACACAATGGAGTACTACTCAACTATTAAAAGCAATGCCTTAATGAAATTGTACAAGAGATAATACAAGCACCACTGCTCACCAGGACCTGGAGACGTCAGCCTGGGCCACAGGGCTCCAGGAGAGAACTGGTATCCTAGGGTTGCTGACACACCTTCGAGCATAGGCAAAACCACCACTTCTGTTCAAACTCACTGAATCAAGAGGGACCCTTGCAGAGCCATCAGGACATAGGAACCAAGAGACACTGGGGACAAGATCCTTCTGGTTTCTATCTGCACCCCAGATATGACCGGGTGCCACAGCACGCCAAAACCAAACACCTCGCAGAGATAGCTTGTCTTCAAGGAGTATTGATACAGAGGCCTGCAGGAGGGACAAGCAATAGCCAGACAAAGTAAGATCAGCTAACATCAGAGTTAACAAAATGGCAAAAGGCAAGGGCAAGAACCTATGGAACAGAAACCAAGGCTACTTGGCATCATCAGAACCCAGCTCTCCCACCACAGCAAGCCCTGGATTCCCCAACACGCCAAAAAAGCAAGACTCAGATTTAAAATCATTTCTCATGATGATGATAGAAGACTTTAAGAAAAAAATTAACACCCTCAAAGAAACACAAGAGAACAGAGGTAAAGAACTGGAAGCCCTTAAAAAGGAAACACAAAATCCATTAAAGAATTACAGGAAAACACAATCAAACAGACAAAGGAAATGAACAAAACTATCCAGGAGCTAAAAATAGAAATAGAAACAATAAAGAAATCACAAAAAGAGACAACCCTGGAGTTAGAAAACCTAGGAAAGAGATCAGGAGTCATAGATGCAAGCAAAACCAACAGAATACAAGAGATAGAAGAGAGAATCTCAGGAGAAGATACCATTGACAACATCGACAAAACAGTAAAAGAACGTACAAAATGCAAAAAGCTCCTAACCCAAAACATCCATGAAATCCAGGACACAAAGAGAAGACAGAACCTAAGGATAATAGGTATAGAAGAGACTGAAGATTCCCAACTTAAAGGACCAGTAAATATCTTCAACAAAATCATAGAAGAAAACTTCCCTAACTTAAAGAAAGAGATGAACACAAATATACAAGAAGCTTACAGAACCCTAAATAGATTGGACAAGAAAAGAAATTCGTCCCGACACATTGCAGTGAAAACACCAAATACACAAAACAAAGAAAAAATATTAAAATCAGTAAGGGGAAAAGGTCAAGTAACATATAAAGGCAGACCTATCAGAATTACACCAGACTTCTCACCAGAGATTATGAAAGCTAGAAGATCCTGGGCAGAACTCATACAGACCCTAAGAGAACACAACTGCCAGCCCAGGCTGCTATACCCAGCAAAACTCTCAATTAACATAGGTTGAGAAACCAAAATATTCTATGACAAAACCAAATTTATATAATATTTTTCCACCATCCCTGCCCTACAAAGAATAATAAATGGTAACCGTCAACCCAACGAGGAAAACCACACTCAAGAAAACACAAGAAAGTAATCTTTCAACACACTGAAAAGAAGATAGCCACACAAACCTAAAAGTTACATCGAAAATAACAGGAACCAACAGTCACCATTCCTTAATATCTCTTAACATCAATGGGCTCAATTCCCCAGTAAAAAGACATAGACTGACAAACTGGATCCATAATGAGGACCCAGCATTTTGCTGCATTCAGGAAACACACTTCTGTGATAAAGAGAAACACTACCTCAGAGTAAAGGGCTAGAAAACACGTTTCCAGGCAAATGTTCCCAAGAAACAGGCTGGAGTAGCCATTCTAATATCGGATAAAATTGACTTTCACCCAAAAGTCATCAAAAAAGATAAGGAAGGACACTTCATACTCATCAAAGGAAAAGTCTACCAAGAAGAATGCTCAATTCTAAACATCTATGCTCCAAATGCAAGAGCACCCACATTCATAAAAGAAACCTTACTAAACCTCAAAGAACACATTGCACCTCACACAATAATAGTAGGAGATTTCAACACGCCACTATCATCAATGGACAGATCTTGGAATCACAAACTAAACAGAGACACAGTGAAATTAACAGAGGTTATGAACCAAATGGATTTAACAGATATCTATAGAACATTTCATCCTAAATCAGAAGAATATACCTTCTTCTCAGCACCTCATGGGACCTTCTCCAAAATTGACCATATAATCGGTCACAAAACAAACCTCCACAGATACAAGAAGATTGAAATAATCCCATGCCTCCTGTCAGATCACTACGGTTTAAGGCTGGTCTTCCATGGCAACAATAACAACAGAAAGCCCACATACACATGGAAGGTGAAGAATGCTCTACTCAGTGACAACGTGGTCAAGGAAGAAATAAAGAAAGAAATTAAAGACTTCCTTGAATTTAATGAAAATGAAAGTACAACATACCCAAACTTATAGGACACATTGAAAGCAGTGTTAAGAGGAAAACTCATAGCTTTGAGTGCCTCCAAAAAGAAACTGAAGAGAGCATACACTAGCAGCTTAATAAGACACCTAAAAGCCCGAGAACAAAAAGAAGCTAATGCACCCAAGAGGAGTAGAAGGCAGGAAATATTCAAACTTAGGGCTGAAATCAACCGAGTAGAAACAAAAAGAACTATAAAAAGAATCAAAAAACCAGGAGTTGGTTCTTTGAGAAAATCAACAAGATAGATAAACCCCTAGCCAGACTAACCAGAGGGCACAGAGACAGAATCCAAATTAACAAAATTAGAAATGAAAAGGGAGACATAACAACAGATTCTGAGGAAATTCAAAAAATCATCAGATCCTACTACAAAAGCCTATGCTCAAAAAAACTGCAAAATCTGGGTGAAATGGACAATTTTATACACAGGTATCAAATACCAAAGTTAAGTCAGGATCAGATAAACCATCTAAACAGTCCCATAATGCCTAAAGAAATAGAGGCAGTCATTAAAAGTCTTCCAACCAAAAAAAGCCCAAGACCAGATGGGTTCACTGCAGAATTCTATCAGACCTTCAAAGAAGACCTAATACCAATACTCTTCAATCTATTCCACAAAATATAAAAAGAAGGAACACTATCCAATTCCTTCTATGAGGCCACAATCACACTGATACCAAAACCTCACAAAGACCCAACAAAGAAAGAACACTTCAGACCAATTTCCCTTATGAATATCGATATAAAAATACTCAATAAACTTCTCGCAAACCGAATCCAAGAACACATCAAAACGATCATTCATCATGATCAAGTAGGCTTCATCCCAGGGATGCAGGGATGGTTCAATACCCGGAAATCCATCAATGTAATTCACTACATAAACAAACTCAAAGAAAAAAACCACATGGACATTTCCTTAGATGCTGAAAAAGCATTTGACAAAATTCAACATCCCTTCATGATAAAAGTCTTGGAAAGATCAGGAATTCAAGACCCATACCTAAACATAGTAAAAGCAATATACAGCAAGTCAGCAGCCAACATCAAACTAAATGGAGAGAAACTTGAATCAATCCCACTAAGATCAGGGACTAAACAAGGCTGCCCTCTCTCTCCCTATCTATTCAATATAGTACTTGAAGTTCTAGCTAGAGCAATTAGACAACAAAAGGAGGTCAAAGGGATACAAATTGGTAAAGAACAAATCAAATTATCACTGTTTGCAGATGATATGATTGTATACTTAAGTGACCCGAAAAACGCCACTAGAGAACTGCTGCAGCTGATAAACAACTTCAGCAAAGTGGCCGGATATAAAATTAACTCAAACAAATCAGTAGCCTTCCGATACTCAAAGGATAAACAGGCTGAGAAAGAAATTAGGGAAATGACACCCTTCACAATTGTCACAAACAATATAAAGTATCTTGGTGTGACTCTAGCCAAGCAAGTGAAAGATTTGTATGACAAGAACTTCAAGTCTCTGAAGAAAGAAATCGAAGAAGACCTCAGAAGGTGCAAAGATCTCCCATGCTCATGGATTGGAAGAATTAATATAGTAAAAATGGCCATCTTGGCATAAGCAATCTACAAATTCAATGCAATCCCCATCAAAATTCCAACTCAATTCTTCATAGACTTAGAAAGAGCAATTCTCAAATTCATTTGGAACAACAAAAAACCCAGGATAGTAAAAGCTATCCTTAACAACAAAAGAACTTCTGGGGGAATCAGCATCCCTGACCTCAAGCTGTGACTACACAGCAGTAGTGATAAAAACTGCACGGTATTGGTACAGTGACAGGCATGTAGATCAATAGAATAGAATTGAGGACCCAGAAATGAACCCACACACATATGGTCTCTTGATTTTCAACAAAGGTGCTAAAACCACTCAGTGGAAAAAAGACAGCATTTTCAACGAATAGTGCTGGCTCAACTGGCAGTCTACATGTAGAAAAGAATGCAAATTGATCCATTCCTATCTCCTTGTACAAAGCTCAAGTCCAAGTGGATCAAGGACCTCCACATAAAACCAGATACACTGATTCTAATAGAAGAGAAAATGGGGAAAACTCTCGAACACCTGGGTACAGGGGATAAGTTCCTGAACAGAACACCAGTGGCGTATGCTCTAAGATCAAGAATAGACAAATGGGACCTCATGAAATTGCAAAGCTTCTGTAAGGCAAAGGACATTGTCAATAGGATAAAACAGCAACCAACAGATTAGGAAAAGATCTTAACCAACCTATGTCCGATAGAGGGCTAATATCTAATATATGCAAAGAACTCAAGAAGTTAGACTCCAGAAAACCAAATAACCCCATCAAAAAATGGGGAACAGAGCTAAACAGAGAATTCTCAACTGAGGAAATTCGCAGGGCTGAGAAGCACCTAAAGAAATGCTCAACATCCTTAGTCAGCAGGGAAATGCAAACCAAAACAAGTCTGAGATTCCACCTCATCCCAGTCAGAATGGCTAAGATCAAAAACTCAGGTGACAGCAGATACTGGCGGGGATGTGGAGAAAGAGGAACACTCCTCCACTGTTGGTGGGATTGCAAGCTGGTACAACCACTCTGGAAATCAGTTTGGTGGACACTCAGAAAAATGGACATAATACTACCTGAGGACCCAGCTATACCTCTCCTGGGCATATACCTAGAAGATGCTCTAACATATAATAAAGACACAGGCTCCACTATGTTCATAGCAGCCATATTTATAATAGCCAGAAGTTGGAAACAACCCAGATGTTCCTCATCAGAGGAATGGATACAGAAAATGTGGTACATCTACACAATGAAGTACTACTTAGCTATTAAAAACAATGACTTGCTCTGCCTGGGCCACCAGGAGTCCATAGCCAAGGAGAGCCAGAGAAATCTACCCTCCCAGGAGCTTGGAAAAGCTGTGAGTGGGATTAATGGGAGCAACACCTCTCGCCCAGACGGAGCTGGTATCCTAGGAGTGCTAACACACCTTTGAGCACAGGCAAAACCACCACTTCTATTCAAACTCACTGGATCAAGAGGGACCCTTGCAGAGCCATCAGGACATAGGAACCAAGGGACAGCTGGGGACAAGATCCTTCTGATTTCTTTCTGCACCCCAGAGCAGACCTGTGCCACAGCTCTCCAAACCCAAACACCTCTCAGAGAGAGCTGGTCTTCAAGGAGTACTGACACAGAGGCCTGCAGGAGGGGCAAGCCACAACCAGACAGAGTAAGATCAGCTAACATCAGAGTTAACAAGATGGCAAAAGGCAAGGGTAAGAACATAAGGAACAGAAACCAAGAGAACTTGGGACCATCAGAACCCAGCTCTCCCACCACAGCAATCCCTGGATAACCCAACACACCAGAAAAGCAAGACTCAGATTTAAAATCAGTTCTCATGATGATGATAGAAGACGTGAAGAAAGAAATGAATAACACCCTTAAAGAAATACCAGAGAACAGAGATAAACAACTAGAAGCCTTTCAAGAGGAAATACAAAAATCCATTAAAGAATTACAGGAAAACACAATCAAACAGGGAGAATTTCAAGAAAACACAATCAAACCGACAAA
>CM052701.1:105910139-105947907 GCA_028551405.1 Uromys caudimaculatus
AATGGAGTACTACTCAGCTATTAAAAACAATGCCATAATGAAATTTGCAGGCAAATGGATGGAACTTGAAAGTATCATCCTGAGCGAGGTAACTCAGTCACAAAAGAACGAACAGGGTATGTACTCACTGATAAGTGGATATTAGCCCAAAAGTTCAGAATGCCCAAGTTTCACTTTACAGTAACTGCTGGACTGAAAGTGAGGTCCCAGATGGAGGAGTTGGAGAAGGGACTGAAGGAGCTGAGGGAGTTTGCAGCCCCATGGAGAAAGCAACAGCGTCAATGGGCCTGACACGCCCCCCCCCCAGTTGTCTTGGAGTTTGGACCACCAACCAAAGAATACACATGGAGGGACCCATGGTTCGGACCACATATGTGGCAGAGGATGGCCTCGTTGACCATCAGGGAGAGAGGAGAGGCCATTGGGCCTGAGGGCGTTAGAGGCCCCAGTAAAGGGGAATGTCAAGGAGGGAATATGGGAATGGATGGGTGAGTGGGTGGGAGGTGGAATTCCCTCATAGAGGCGGGGAGGGTGAGGGGATAGGGGGTTTCCAAAGAGGAGACCTAGAAAAGGGGAAACATTGGAAATGTAAATAAAGTATCAAAAATAATAAAAAAAGAAAAGAAAAAGAGAAAGAAAATTAATGGCCTCAATTCCAAGTCCAGGATTCCAAAAGTACAGGATAGCCAATAAGATTAGAGCAAAAGACACATAATTTGTTCTCTACAAACATTCCTCGCCTTCAAAGATACATAATACCTTAGAGTGAAAGTATTCAAAACTGTATTTCAAGGAAATGGAACCAGAAAACAATTAGTTGTCATTATCTTAGTGATTTTTCCATTACTATGATAAAACACTATGACCAAAGCAACTAATAAAATAAACTGTCTAATTTAGTTTATCATTTCAGAAGGTCAAAGATGGGTGTGGTGGTTTAAATAAGAATAGCCCCATAGGCTCATATATGTGAATTCTTAGTGTAAATTTAACTGTCACTTTTATTTCCTCAGTACATAGGATAAGATGAGAGCCATACATAAGCTGGCTGACTGCATGGCTTCAACTGAGTCCAGAATGTTTCTATCTCTTTACTAACTATCCTTAGGCCTAGGCATGAAAACTTCTAGGCTCCTACAATCTAATCTAAGCATAGAATGTTTCAGCCTCTGAGACTTATGCTGAATAAGCTTACCCTGTCTAGTTCTTTTTGAACTTTGGCTGGCTGGTTCAAGTCAAGCTGAATGATTCTAACTGGCTTCTCCTAGCTCCTCACTGAATTGCTCTCTTTCACCTCAAACTAACTCCAGCAATATGTTCTAACCTTCTGGCTCATTCTCATTCTCTGGCTCATCCTGTCTTCATCTGTGTCTAGCTTGTTATCTCTGCAACCTCTCTGAAACTGCCTCTAAATTCCACATGAATGAGAGTGTTTAGTGAGCTGGGAGTCAGTGCAGTGGAGATGAGTTTGTGGAAGCTCAGTTGGTGGCAGTTCAGTTTGTGGAGTTTAGAAGTGGTTTTTATTGGGACAGTTTTACTGCTAGAACAAGCTAGACACAGGTGAAGACTGAATGAGTCAGAAAATGAGAGGCCAGAAGATCAGAACATATGGCTAGACTTAGTTTGAGGTGAAGCAGAGCAATTTAGTGAGGAGCCGAGACAAGCCAGATTGAATCAGTCAGTTTGGAGAAGGATTTGAGTCAGAACAACTGAGTTGAATCAGCCAGTCAGAATTCAGAAAGAACTAGAAAGAGTGAACTTATTCTGCAGTAAACCTCTGAGATGGCAATTATATCTGGCAAATAAAAGAAACTATTACATAAGGAGTTATTACAACTTATACCTCTTGGACTGTCAATGTCTGCTCTCTGGCAGATACAGTTTCCCACTCATTTTTTTTTCTTCCATCTTCCATGGCATTGAAAGTGACCTTGTCTTGCAAATATCGGTGAGCCATTTTATGGAAAGCAGTTGCCATATAGGTGAAACTATACTTGAGGTTGGAGAGATGGCTCAGCAGTTAAGAGCACTGATTGCTCGTCTGGAGGTCCTGAGTTCAATTCCCAGCAACCATATGGTGGCTCACAACCATCTGTAATGGGATCTGGCACCCTCTTCTGGTGTGTCTAAACACAGTTACAGTGAACCTATATATATATAAAAAATAAATAAATCTTTGGAAATAAAAATATAATTGAGCTTAGTCTTCAGGGAGTAGCACTATTTGAAAGGATTAGACAAATTGGAAGGTATGGCCTTATTGGAGGAAGTGTGTCATTGGAGGAGGGCTTCCATGTACTAAAAACCCAAGCCAGGCCCAGTGCCTGCCTCTCTCTTCCTCTGTCTGCCTGTGAATCATGATGTAGTTCTCAGCTACTGCTTCAGTGGCATACATCCATGTGCCATTATGCTCCCCTGTCATGTTGAATTTTTTATTACTTTTTTTTTTGGTTACTTTATTTATTTACATTTCAAATGTTATCCCCCTTCCAGGTTTCCCTTCCACAAACCCTCTATCCCATTCCCCCTCCCCCTGCTTCTATGAGAGTGCTTCCTCACCCACCCACTCACCCACTCCCATCTCACTACCCTACTTTGTGGCATTGAGTTTCCACAAGACCAAGGACCTCCCCTCCCACTGATGCCAGATAAGGCAATCCTCTGCTACATATGCAGTTGAAGCCATGGGTCCCTCCATGTATACTCTTTGGTTGGTGGTTTAGTTCATGGAAGCTTTGGAGTGTCTGGATGGTTGATATTATTGTTCTTCCTATGGAGTTGCAAACCCCAACAGCTCCTTCAGTCTTCCCCCTAAATCCTCCATTGGGATCCCCGGGCTCAGTTCAATGGTTGGCTTCGAGCATCCACATCCATATTGGTCAGGCTCTGATGGAGCCTCTCAGAGGACAGCTATACCAGGCTTCCATCAGAGAGCGCTTCTTGGCATCAGCAATAGTTTCTGTGTTTGGTGTCTGTATATGGGATGGATCCCCAGGTGGGGTAGTCTCTGGATGGCCTTTCCTTCAGTCTCTGCTCTACACTTTGCCCCTGCATTTCCTTTTGACAAGAGCAATTCTGGATTAATATTTTTGAGATGGTTGGGTGACCCTATAAGCCACTGAAACTATAAACAAGCTCTCGATTAAATGCTTTCTTTTATAAGAATTGCCTTGACCATGGTGTCTTCATAGTAAGAGAACACTGATTAAGACAGTAGTGGACTAAAGAAAGCTGAAGCTTTCTTTAAGTTGAAAGCTCACATCTTGATGCACAACCATGAGTCTGAAAGAGAGCATTAGGAATCACATGAGTCTTTTGAAATCTCAAAGTCCACCTATACTAACACACCTTCTCCAACAAAGATATACCTTGTAATAATGCCCAAATAGTTCCACCAACTAGGGACTAAGTACTGGAACATATGAACCTATGGGGACCATTCTCATTCAAATCATCACATTCTACTCCCTTGCCCTCACAGGCTCATGTCCACATCATAATGCAAAGTGCACTTAGTCCTACTCAAAGTCTCCATAATCTTTCAGACTCAACCAAATTTAAAAGTCCAAAATTTGTTCTAAAATAGAAGAGAATATCCTAATTACAAAATCAAAACTCAAATTATACACTTCCAACACAATGGCATAGAATGTACATCACCACTCCAAAAAGGAAGAATTAAGACGTAGTGAAGAAATACAGGACCAAACCCCAGCATGGCAAATTACAAATCCTGTACCACCATATCTGATTTCAGAGAGCTTAAATGACTCCACCCTTCTAGCTTTGTTCATTCCAACATGGTTCTCTCACTTGTGCTTGTTCCATTCCCTGTCTTCAGTTCTTCTTGGAAAATGCCTCATGGCTCTGGCACCACTAACATCTTGGAGTTTCCAATGCAATCCCAGGCTTCAACTTCATAGCATTACACAATGGCCTCTCAAGGGCTTCATGTGAGACTCCTGTGCCAAATGCCTAGCCTCAAAGGCACTCCTTCACCATGGAAGAAGATTCCACAACCCCTTTACTCATGTATGAGTTCCCTCATGAGTTTACTCATGTATGGAAGTTCCCATGGGGCCCCTTTGACCAACAAGTTGATTAAATGTAACACATTTCCGGTTCTGAAAGCCTCATTTGGCGATGAGCTCTATCTCCACTGCTATTTGGCAATTTCACTTAAACCACCTTCATATATGTATATATTTAGTCATCTTTAGACAAAAACCTCTTCCCAATTGCAACATTCCATGACTTCCATTCTGATGTTAAAGCACCTTTAAAGTATACAGATTGCTCTAATTAATTTAGCAGGGTAATTTTTTTTGGTTGTTTTTGGGGTTTGTTTTTGTTTTTGTTTTTTGTTTGTTTGGGTTTTTTTTGTATAATCCAGTGTCTTTCAGCAGCTATTGTTCCTGCTTCCCTGTCATTCAAAAAATTTAAAGTTAATAAGGCACTATTAAGTATATTTCAGGGAGTTCTTATCCCCCCTTTCTGTTTATTAAGCATCTCTTTTAAGGTATGATTAGATCTTTGTATAACAGGGAATGTATGTGGGGGCATTATCTGTCTAAATTTGTAAATGTTTTTCCACGATAAGCATCACTTCCAACAAATGTGCAATTACAGAACCAGCCTTTTCAGAACTCAAAGTAGAAGCCTATTGAAATCTTAAACATATATCAATGGTATGATATGCACATTTTAGTTTCCCAAATTCTGTAAAGTAAAACACATCCATCTGCCAAATTTCATTTCTGTGGGTACACACAGGGTTACTTCCAGCAGATAATGGTACTTAACTATACAAAGAACAAATAGGACATTTTTTTTTACATTTTCTTTGACTTGCTGCCAAGTAATGAAATTTTTTCTTTTTAAACCTTTGTTGTTAGCATGATTTTTTAAATGAAATTCTGAGGTTTATAGCAAATTTCTTATTAATAATTGGTCAATCTCTTCATTTCCTTGTGCCAGTGGACCACACAATGCCATATGAGATCAAATATGAGTGATATATAATGAATAATTGCTATTTTGAATACTCTGTTGCACTTGTATGAATAATAATGTTAATACTTAATTATTAGGAATAAGTTCAGCAGTATCTATATGTAACACAACCCTCTCTGAATATTGTGAGTCTGTAATTACACTAATATGTTCAGAAAAATATAATAAAACTCTAAGAATTGCATATAGCTCTGATTTTTTTAGTGGAAGTATATGGGCTTTGAATTACTTTACTAATATATTTCCTGACTTATAACCTGCCATTCCTGATTTATTTACATCAGTACAAAATGTACAAGCTTCATAAATTAGTGTCCCTTCCACTATATGGGGAAAATACAATTAATTCTTTCCATGAACTGAAGCCACTTGTTTTGGGGATATTTCTTGTTAATTTCTCCCAAATAATTGCTATAAGCTCTTGGTCATTCTTCATTAATTACCCATAATAAGGTACTTTCAGCATTAGTATAAGATACTAGACTGGGTCTGTTCATGATAATTGACAAAGTCTTTGTCTTCCTTTTACAATTAGATCAGAGAACTTTTCAACATGTTTTTAGTTTTTTACTCTATATATGTGTTAAGAAATATCCATTCTAAAATATTATCTTCTTTCTGTATAGTCCAGTAGGAAAGTGAATAGAAGGAAAGATAACTAGAACATTCAAGTTTAGGATCTAGGCAGTCCACATGTGAGCCCCTCAATTTTTGCTCTACCTGAGTCAATTTGTTCTCAGCTGTTAATTGCCTAGGATTGTTTAAGTTCCAATCACCTTGTAAAGTTTGAAACAAATTATTTACCTCTTGAATAGTTAATCTAATAGTAGGTCATAACCATTTACTATCTCCCAATAGTTTTTAAAAGTCATTAAGTGTTTGTAAATGATCTCTTCTGATCTGTATCTTTAGTGGTTGAATCTTTTGTTGACTCAATTTAAATACTAGATAGTTGATAGAATCTAGTCTCTGTTTTTTGTTTTTTGGTTTTTTTTTTCGAGGAGCAATCTATAAACCCCTATCTAGGTAAAATCATTTTAGAGCATGGGCCTTTTAATTCCAGGGCCATTGGTTCATGCCCCAGTTGTAAAAGTAATTTTTATTCACCTGATGTAATTGTTGCCTCAGAAGCCTTCTGCTGAATAAGCTCACACTTTCCAGTTCTTTCTGAACCCAGCTGTTCTGGCCCAAACTCTTCTACAAGCTGATTGATTTAATCTGATTTCTCTCAACTTCTCACTGAATTACTCTGCTTGGCTTCAACCTAACTCTGTCATTCTGTTCTAATCATCTGGCTCATTCTCATTCTCTGGCCAGTCTGTCTTCACCTGTGTCTAGCTTGTACTCTCTGCAGAGTGTCTCTTCAAAACTGTCCTTGTAAAAACATGCCTCTAAACTCCATGAACTGAACTGCCAATAACTCCACTCCAGAGCACTCACTGCCTCCAAAGTCACTGACTCAATCGAACTGACTGATTAGAACTCAGAGTTCTGCATGCCTCTGTCTCCTGAGTGTTGATATGAAAGCATGTACTATCATGCCTGGACCTAAGCTTTTCTTTACCTAAAGCTTGCTTTATACAAGGCTTGTCTTGAACTCAGAGATCTGCTTACCTCTGTCTCCTGGGATTACAGGAGTGTTTGTATTCTAGCTAGATCACACAGACCCAGAAGATCCTTGGATGTGGTCCCTTGCCAGAGCAATGTTGCTGGATTAAATTTCCTCTACAATATGGTTCCATACAACCCTTCAAATGGCCCTTAGTTTTAGCTGTCCTTCCCTGTATTCCCTCCCATGTTCCTTTTTGCATGCTGTGCCCATTTGATTCTTCCATTCCAGCCCTATCTATCCATAATTATCTACTCTATTCCTCCTTCCTAAAAGGTTCCATCCCTCCCCCAAGTAACTTTTCTATTCCTAACCTATGTGGTTATATAGAACACAGTTTGCTTATCAAAGACTTAACAGCTAACATCCACATATAAGTGAATACATACCATATTTGTCTTTCTGGATCTGGGTTACCACACTCTGAATGATTTTTTTCTAGTTTCAGTCATTTACCTGTGAATTTCATGATTTCATTTTTTAGAAGACTGAGTAATATTCCATTGTACAAATTATCACATTATCTTTATCCATTCATCCATTGACAGACATCTAGGCTGTTACCAATTTCTGGTATTGTAAAAAGAACAGTGAACATGTGTCTCCATAGTAGGATAAAACATTCTTTGGTTATCTGGCCAAGAGTATATCTCGAGATAGATTTATTCCCATCCTTTTAAGAAACCACCACACTGATTTCCATAGTAGCTGTACAATATTACACTCCCACCAACAATAAAGGAGTCTTTCCCTCACTCCACCACCACTCCAGCATGAGCTGCCATTTGTTTTATTTCTTGGCCATTCTGACTGGCATAGGATGGAATTTTAAGGGAGTTTCAATTTGCATTTCATTGATGGCTAAGGATGTTGACATTTATTTAAGTGTTTCCTAGGCATTTAAGTTTCTTCTTTTCAGGATTCTCTATTTATATTTGTACTCTATTTTTAATTGAGTGATTGTTTTCTTGATGTCCAGTTTTTTAAATTACTTATATATTTTAGATATTAGCCCTCAATTAGATGTGTAGTTGGTAAAAATCTCTTCTCATTCTGTCAGCTGCTACTTTGTGCAGAAGATGGTGTTTATTATTAAATGATGGAAGCCTTTTAAGTTTCATGAGGTCTCATTTATTAATTGTTAATACGCTCTTAGTGCCTGTGCTAACAGTGTTCTGTTCAAAAGTCTTCTCCTCGAGGCACTTAGTCTTATTCCTACTTGACATGCCAAGGCTGGTTGATATCCATGGAGTTCACCACTTTTCTGAGGTTTAGAAAGGGAGTAGATGAGGGGTAGGGGGAGAACTAGGAAAAGAGGAGGGAGGGGAAACTGTGGTTGAAATATAAACTAATATTTTTAAAGTCTTTTTCTGTGCCAATGAGTTCAGGCTATTCCCCACTTTCTCTTCTATCAGATTTAGTATGTCTGGAATAATGCTGGGCTTTGATCCATTTCAAGTTGAGTTTTGTGCAGAGTAATAAGTATGGATCTATTTGGATTTTTCTATATGCAGCTACCCAGTCTAACAACACCATTAGCTGAAGAGATTGCCTTTTTTCCCGTGTACATTTTTGGCCTCTCTATCAAAATCAGGTGTCCATAGGTGTGTAGACTTATGTTTGGGTCTTCATTGATCAATTCCACTTATCAACATGTCTGCTTTTATGCCAATATAATGTTATTTTTATTAATATAGCTTTATAGTACAACTTGAGGTTGGGATGGTAAGATCTCTTGGCAGTTCTTGTATTATTCAGGATAATAAATATAGCATTAAGTTACTAGTATGAAATCTCTCCAATTTGTGTGCAGGTAGGCACTTAATACTATGAACTTAGATCTGGGTAACCAAGACCTGTAGAACATACCTAAGTTTTATTGTAAGTACTGTGATATGTATCTTACCCATGATTCTTTGTCTGTGAAGAAGACACACTGCAGTGGTTGGAAACACAAAGAGAATGTGAAAGACAATTACCAGAAATGGATGAAAAAGCAGGCCCAGAACCTGATTGACAAAAAACCACAGCTGCATTTCAACAAGGAAAGATCCCTCCAGCTCCCTTCTCTGCTCCTTCTCCTACAGGGGCCATGATCCCACCTCCCCCCCAGTCTCCTGGGCCCTCCTCCTCCTGGCATGATGCCTGTAGAACCTGCTCCTAGAATGAGGCCACCCATGGGAGACCACATGCCCATGATGCCTGGGCCTTCAATGATGAGACCTCCTGCCTGCCCTATGGCCTGGCATGACTCAGCCAGACATATAAGAACAGAAAGGCTCTTTATCATTTTGTATTTCTTGTTCTGTTTCATCAGGAGATCTTGGTGCTGAGCCTGGGTGTTTACTAGCTACATGACAATGACATTTCCCTATTTAACAGAGAGAACAGTTTTGGAAGGAGATGTGATACATAAAAATGTGGCTTTCATTTATATTGTGACATATAAGAATAAAATTGTCCGCTGCTTTAGTTTTTTTTTTAATGCTGAGAATTTGCCTCTTAGAAATACTTGCATTAAGCTGGGCCGTGGTGGTGCATGCCTTTAATCTCAGCACTAGGGAGGTAGAGGCAGGTGGATTTCTGAGTTCAAGGCCAGTCTGGTCTACAGAGTGAGTTCCAGGACAGTCAGGGCTACACAGAGAAACCCTGTCTTGAAAAACAAAAAAAAAAAAAAAAAAAAAGAAGAAGAAAGAAAGAAAGAAAGAAAGAAAGAAAGAAAGAAAGAAAGAAAGAAAGAAAGAAAGAAAGAAAGAAAGAAATACTTGCATTGTGTCCCATAGGTTTGGGTATGCTGTGTTTTCAGTTTTGTTCAATTCTAAATTTTTAAAATGTCTTTCTTAATTTCTGTCTTGACCCATTTTTATTCAGTAGTGTTCATTTTTAAGTAGGAAAGAATCTTTAAAAAATAATAATGGCCATTAAAACGGATCAAAGGGTGTCTTAGTTTGCTTCTCTGTTGCTGTGATGAAACAGCATAAGCAAAATCAACTAGGGATAACTTTACTTGCCTTACAGGTTATAGTCAACCACTGAAGGAAAGTTGAGGTAGGAACTTAGAGGCAGAAACTAAAGATAAGAACATAAAAGAATATTGCTTACTGGCTTGCTACCACACTCAGGTTTGACTATCTTTCTTATATAGCACATTATCACCTGTCCAAGGATGGTACTGGACACAGGGGACTGGGCCCTTCTACATCCATCTGCATTTAAAAAAAAAAAAGCCCTCCAATCATGTCCACAGGCCAATCTAATAGAGGAAAATCTTCAGTTAAAGTTCCCCCTCCAAGTTGACAACCAAGATTATCCATATACAGGGTAAAAGCACTTCTGAAGCAAGCCTGACGACCTGAGTTCAGTTATCAGAGTCCATGTGAACTAGAGAGAACCACTGCCACGAACACTGTCCTCACTCACACTTCCACACACGTGTCATGGCATGCGCATACCCACACATACATTATACACACACCGTACACAAACAATAATGACAAATATAACTTTAATTGTTTTGGAAACTTTGAGGGGATACAAGGTTTACATTGAGGTGTTCATATATGCTTCTGTAAGCTTTGTTGCATTTTCTAATTAGTGTATTATATAAAGACAACTTCTAAGACATTAGGTTAAATTAAAAGAGATCCAAAGATAGTATATGTCTAACTCCTTACTCTCACTAGGCTAAGCAGGAAGATTTGAAGTTCAAGATAAGTCTGGGCTATATAAGAATATCATGTTTCAAAAAAGGCAAAGAGGAAGGTGGGACAATAGTGGTCCAGCACATGCATACCAAATATGAGTCCCTGAATTCAATTTTCAATACTAAGAGAGACAAGGAGAGGTCCCAACACTGTACATAACTACTTTATTGACTCTCCTTCTATCCCATAGTTAAGTTCTGTCAGAAAATCCATTATATTTGTTTTATATGTAAGTCAAAAAACATGGCTTACATTTATTTCTGTAACTGTCTTGCAGTATTTTGTCACATTCTCTAATGACATCTCTTCTAATTACTCTGTTGTATATGAAACTAGCAGAAGCCTATATTTTAAATTGCTTTCCAATCACATTGCCTCAAGAGATTTAAAAACACACTAACCTCATGCAAAATAACATGATTTCATTTTACAGAAAAATAAAACATAATTACTACCCCTAAACCTTCCCTAAAGTTCAAAAATAAATCTATAAACACAAATTGAGGGAAATTTTAACCTTAAAGGAATAATAAACTCTAGATTTTAAAATAAACATTTCAAAATCGCACTATAATTAAACTTTCTGTATGCCATAATACCAAAGCAAAACAAAAAGGTTGACTGGGGACACTGGAATCATGGGTCTGGCTTTTTCTTTAGTATCATAGGTATAAGCATATGTTACATTTAATTAAAAGTGCTTGTTCATATTTAGAAAAATAGACTCCTGCTTGAAAGAAAGAAAGCACTTTGAACAGTACTCTTAACAATGTCTTCATTGTACTGTTACATATTCTTCTTGTAAGCTAAAATCAACAGCAGAAATGCCTCACTTATTTCAAAATAAGAGTGAAGACAATTTTAAAATTTATGTAGTAAAAACAATATGTGTGAGCCACCTGTTTGCTTTTTAACTAAATGGATTGGTATGGAATGACAGCTGCTGCAAAACCAACAACACTTCAAATACTATATATTACTTTGCCAAGAAGACTTAAGTTTTGGTATCATTTGCTTTATTACCATGGGGCACATTAATAAAGAATCCTACAGAAAAGAACTGCAATGAATATTTCTAGCCACTAAGTGTCACTGTTCATTTAAAATTTTTTAAACTGTACTGCAGGGCATGGTGACTCAGTAGAATCTTTTGAATGGGGTCAATCTGGGAAGAAAAAGAAAGACTCAATTACATAACACAAACTCACAGTAAAGACAGACTCGAGCATTAGTATAAACTGCACAGAGGAATTCCTGGAGATAGAGGTGTTGCTCTCACTGCAATAGCAACTGATCAAATCAGACATTTGTGAGCTTAAATAAGGTTTCAGCTACACTAAGCCTCATAATCTGTTTTTACCAATATAAATGCCAAAATTGAATTGCCACTATAAAGTCTGCCAAGTTTCTTTGTATTGTATGTCAGTATGCTGTTTTCCTTGATAGTGCCATCAATAAACATGTCTGGGGATCAACTGCTTACGATCAGATATGCTACATTCATTGTTTCAAGCTCAGTTGAAACTGTACAGAATGCCAATGCCAGAGAGGGAAAGTAAGACATACTTCCTATACCCTGTACCTAAAGTCTTAAGATACTATGAAATTTTCCTCAATGTTCATAAACTACAGACTTTATTTCCTAGACACACATAAATTTTAAGACAAAATCATGACATTCTGTAGGCAATTTTCTCCCTACTATAGGAACATGGAATTCACTTAAACCAAAAAGTAGAGAGCATCTCATGTAGATGGGCTGAGGTGCGCAAATAAGCTAAAGCAATGTGTATTTTAGGCAACCAAAAGAACTGAGGAAAAAGTCTACATAAGGTGTACCGACTAAAGAAACTTTTGGAAAAAGACAGAAATGAAAAACATAAGGTCAATAAATATTAACATACAAAATAAAAGATAAAAGAAACCACTAAAATTATAGAACATGAGAATGACACTCAAATAGTATATTCAGAACACAAATCAGATAAAATTGGGCAGGAAAGGTTTGTGGTAGCAATTGAAAATTCAAAAATATTTTAAACATACATATTTTAAACAGTTCAAGATTCTTTAAAATGTTTAAATGTGTGGAGCAGAGACTCAAGGAAAAGCCATCCCAAGACTGCCCCACCTGGGGATACAGCCATCAGACCCAGATATTATTGTGGATGCTGGGAAGTGTGTGCTGATGAAAGCATGATAAGCTGTCTCCTGAGAGGCTCTGCCAGAACCTGACAAATACAAAGTCAGATGCTTGTAGCCAACCATTTGACTGAGCATGGGGTCCTGGACGGAGGAGTTGGAGAAGGGACTGAAGGAGCTGAGGGGGTTTGCAGCCCCATGGAGGGAGCAACTGTGTCAACCAACTGGCCAGACCTCCCAGAGCTCCTGGAGACTGGACCACCAACCAAAGAATACACATGGAAGGACCCATGGTACTGGTCACATATGTGGCAAAGGAGGGCCTTGTTGGACATCAGTGGGAAGAGAGGCCCTTGGGTCTGAGGTTGTTAGATGCCCCAGTGTAGGGGCATGCTATGGAGGGAAGACAGGAGTGGGGGGGGGGAGCACCCTCATAGAGGCAGGAGGGGGGATGGGATAGGGGGTTTCCAAAGGGGATAACATTTGAAATGTAAATAAATATCCAAAAAATTTTTAAATAATTGAAACAAACAAACAAATAAATAATTTAAATGTCTCATGCCTAACATATCATTTTCCTGAAATAAAAGAACAAAAAACAAAAAAACAAAAAACGTTCACAATCTTGACAGGAAGCAGGCAAGCTAACTACAGATTTTTCACTTCTTCTTCTGCTCCTCCAGATCCAATCCCCAGTCTCATCAACAGCTCTGCTGTAGAACACCTGTTGTGGTCTCCCTTTCTTCTCTGACCCCACTCCCAATGGATCAGAAAGATCTCCAAATCTTCCTTCTCCCAACTTATCCCATTATTCCAGCCTCCAATACCATTAAGCATTCCCTGGGAACATACCAGATGAGAAGGACAGGAAAACAGATAAGCTAACTGAAGACCTTCATCACTCCCTCTTCTCTTCCAAATCCAATCCTCCAGTCTCACCCCTAGTTCTACAACAGAACACTTGTTGCAGCCTTCCTCCTCTTGTCACCACCCATATCTCTTGTGGATCCCACAGATCTTCCTCTCCTAAACTACCTTCTCCCACCTCAACTCACTGATTTACCTCAGCCATCAACTCCGCAAGGCACTCCCTGGTAACCATCAGGCCACTCTTGCCAGGGAAGCATGTAGGCAGATTAAAGATCTCCTTCTGTTTCTCCAGATCATCTGCAGCTCTATAACAGACATTCTGGGGTAACCTCTCTTCAGGCCCTGCTCCCATTTCAAAGAGACAAAATAAGCAGATCCTGGTAGAACACTCTGCTCTCCTCCGTCTTGAGAACTCTCTCAGACCCTTAGCCTATCTCCATTCCTAAGGGTCAACTCCCAATACCCAGAAACATATTGTACCTGGAACCACCAGTGGTCACACTAAATTAGGTTCACAGAAAATTTCCTATCAGGCAACACATAGTCTCCTAAAATCCAGGGAAGAAACAGAAACCAAGGGACAAAGTGCCTACTCAACAAGGACAAAAGAAGATATGAGCACCTAGAACTATAATCTTCCCAATCCTAGATGCCTATATACCAGCTAAAATAAAACTCACTAAGAGCCAGGGCAATATGTCTCCATGAGGAGCCAACAACCTGACCACAGAAGGCCCTCAATATTCCAGCTAAAGTACAAGAAAAGGGCCTTAAAACACTCTGTATAGATATGATAGAGGTCTTTAAAGAGGAAATAAGTAGATCCCTTAAAGAAAACCAGAAAAACACCAATAAAGAACAGAAGAATATTAATAAATCCATTAAAGAAATCCAGAAAAACACAGTGAGAGAAAATGATCAAAACTGTTCAAGACATAAAAATGTAAATAGGATTTTTAAAAAAAAAGTGAGGAAGAATAGAGAATCTCAGGTGTTGAAGATACAATAGAAGAAATGAATACATCAGTCAAACAGAATGTTAAATCTAAAGAACTCCTGACACAAAACATCCAGAAAATCTGGGACATTATGAAGAGAGCAAATCTAGAATAATATGAATAGGTGAAGGAGAAGAAACCCATGTAAAAGACACAGAAAATATTTTTAACAAAAATCATAGAAGAAAAAATTCCTAACCTAACAAAAGAGATGCATATCAAGGTACAAGAAGCATATAGAACACAAAATAGATTAGACCTGTAAAGAAAGTCCTATCAACACATAATAATCAAAACACTAAGCATACAGGGATGAAGGAAGGAATATTAAAAGCGACGATGGAAAAAGGAACAAGTATCAAATAAAGGCACAACTATTAGAATTACATATGTTTTCTCAATGAAGACTCTAAAGAACAGACGAACATGGATAGATATGCTGCAGAATCTATTAGAACACAGATGCCAAACCACACAACTATACCCAGCAAAACTTTCAATCAACATAGATGGAGAAAATAAGAAAATCCATGTAATATCCAAATTTAAACAATATCTATCTCCAAATCCAGCCCTATAGAAAATGATACAAGAAAATCACCAATGTCAAGAGGTTAAGAACAATCATGAAAACACAGGAAATAAATAATCGAGACCAGAAATTTCAAAATAAGGGAAGTACCCAGACCCTACACACACCACGACCACCACAACCACCACCACCACCAATACCACCACCACCACCACCACCAACAACAACAACAACAAATAACAGGAATCAACAATAACTAGGCATTGATATCTCGCAACAGAAACAGTCTCAATTCCCCCAAAACAAAGACACAGGCTAATAGAATGCATGGAAAAACTACATCAATTCTTCTGCATCTAAGAAACACACCTCAGCTACAAAGATAGACATTATCTTACGGTAAAGAGTTAGAAAAGATATTCCATGCAAATGGACCTAAGAGACAAGCTGGTATACCATTTTACTATCTGACAAAATATACTTCAAATCAAAACTAATCAAAAGAGGTAGGGTAGCACACAACATATTCATCAAAGGAAAAATCTACCAACATAACATTTCGATTTATAACATCTATGCCATAAATACAAGGGTACCCAAGTTTCTAAAGAAACAAAAGTACAGCTTAAATCACTTATTAACCCTCAAACACTGATAGTGAGAGAACTCAATACCTCACTCTCACCAATGGACACATCATCCAGAAAAAAAAGAGAGAGAGATGATGGAATTAACAGATGTTATGATTCAAAGGGACCTAACAGATATTGACAGAACACTTCATCCAAACAAAAGAATATACCTTTTTCTCAGCACCTTAGGAAACCTTCTCCAAAACTGACCACATAATTTTTCACAAAGTAATTCTCAGAAGATACAAGAAAACTCAAATAACTTCCTGAATACTAACAGGCAACCATGAATTAAAGCTGGATATTAACAAGAGAAACAACAAAAAGCTTACAAACTCATGAAAACTGAAAAATCCTCTACTGAATAAAAAAGGAATAAAGACAGAAATTAATGAAGAAATTAAAAACTTTCTAGAGATCTGTGCGGGAGACCTCTGCATGGGCCACCGGAGTTCCATAGCCATATAGCATCAGGAGAAAACTACCCTCCCAGGAGTGGGGAAAAGCCATGTGGGGGGTTAAGATGAGCACCACTGCTCACCAGGAACTGCCCGGAATCCACGGGACAGAGGGACTGAGAAAAACTCGGGGAAAGGAACCTTCCGGTTTCCATCTGTGCTGGGGACCTCAGCCTGTGTCACAGGGCTCCATAGTCAAATAGTGACAGGAGAAAGCTAGACTCTCAGTACTGTGGACAAGCCTGTCTGCTCAGAGGGACCCACCTGGAATCCCAGAACACAGTGACTGACAAGTGGCCTTCTGGTTTCTTCTAGCTACTGGGGAGCTGATCCTGTGACATATGGCTCCATAGACAAACAGTGCCAGGAGAGAGCAGGTAACCCAGGAGTGCCAACTCACCTTCAAGCACAGGCAAGACCACCACTTCTGTTCAAATTCACTGGATCAAGAGGGACCCTTGCAAAGCCGTCAGGACACAGGAACCAAGGGACAGCTGGGGACAAGATCCTTCTGGTTTCTGTCTGCACACCAGAGCTGACCCTATACCACAGCTCTGCAAACCAAAATTTTACTCAGAGAGAGCTGTTCTTCAAGGAGTATTGACACAGAAGCCTACAGGAGGGACAAGCCACAGCCAGAAAAAGTAAGACCAGCAAACATCAGAGTTAACCAGATGGCGAAAGGCAAGGGCAAGAACAGAAGGAACAGAAACCAAGGCTACTTGGCATCATCAGAACCCAGTTATCCCACCAAGGCAAGCCTGGATACCCCAACACACCAGAAAAGCAAGACTCAGATTTAAAATCATTTCTCATCATGATGATAGAAGAATTTAAGAAAGAAAGAAAGAACTCCCTTAAAGAAATCCAAGAGAACACAGGTAAACAACTAGAAGGCCTTAAAAAGGAAACACAAAAATCCCTTAAAGAATTACAAGAAAACACATTCAAATGGGCAGAATTACAGGAAAACACAATCAAACAGACAAAGGAAATAAACAAAACCATCCAGGAGCTAAAAATAGAAATAGAAACAATAAAGAAATCACAAAGGGAGACAACCCTGGAGTTTGAAAACCTAGGAAGGAGATCAGGAGTCATTGATGTAAGCATCACCAACAGAATACAAGAGATAGAAGAGAGAATCTCAGGTGCAGAAGATACAAAAGACAACATTGACACAACAGTAAAAGAAAATGCAAAATGCAAAAAGCTCCTAACCCAAAACATCCATGAAATCCAGGACACAATGAGAAGACAGAACCTAAGGATAATAGGTATAGAAGAGAGTGAAGATTCCTAACTTCAAGGATCAGTAATTGTCTTCAACAAAATTATAGAAGAAAACTTCCCTAAACTAAAGAAAGAGATGAACATAAATATACAAGTAGCCTACAGAACTCTAAATAAATTGGACCAGAAAAGAAATTCCTCCCATCACACTATAGTGAAAACACACAAAACAAATACAAATACACAAAACAAGGAAAGAATATTAAAAGCAGTATGGGAAAAAGGTCAAGTAATATGTAAAGGCAGACCTATCAGAATTACACCAGACTTCTCACCAGAGACTATGAAAGCTAGAAGATCCTAGGCAGACCTCATACAGACCCTAAGAGAACACAAATGCCAGCACAGGCTGCTATACCCAGCAAAATTACCCTATACCCTCTCAATTACCAGAGTTGGTGAAACCAAATTATTCTATGACAAAACCAAATTGACACAATATGTTTCCACAAACCCAGGCCTACAAAGGATAATAGATGGAAAAGATCAACTCAAGGAGGGAAACTACACCCTAGAAAAAGCAAGAAATTAATCTTTCAACTAACTCAAAAGAAGATAGCCACACAAGCATAAAAATAACATCAAAAATAACAGGAACCAACAATCACTATTCCTTAATACCTCTTAACATCAATGGGCTCAATTCCCTAATAAAAAGACATAGACTGACAGATTGGATCCATAAAGAGGACCCAGCATTTTGCTGCATTGAGGAAACACACCTCTGTGATAAAGAGAAACACTACCTCAGAGTAAGGGGCTGGAAAACAATTTTCCAGGCACATGGTACCAAGAAACAGGTTGGAGTAGCCATTCTAATATTGGATAAAATCGACTTTCACCCAAAAGTCACCAAAAAAGATAAGGAAGGAAACTTCATACTCATCAAAGGAAAAATCTACCAAGAAGAACTCTCAATTCTGAATATCTATGCTCCAAATGCAAGGGCAACCACATTCATAAAAGAAATTTTACTAAAGCTCAAAACACATATTGCACCTCACACAATAATAGTAGGATACTTCAAAACCCCATTATCATCAATGGACAGATCTTGGAATCACAAACTAAACAGAGACACAGTGAAACTAACAGAGGTTATGAACCAAATGGATTTAACAGATATCTATAGAACATTTCATCCTAAATCAAAAGAATATACCTTCTTCTCAGCACCTCGTGGTACCTTCTCCAAAACTGACCATGTAATCAGTCACAAAACAAACCTCCACAGATACAAGAAGAGTGAAATAATCCCATGCTACCTATCAGATCACTACGGATTAAGGCTGGTCTTCCATGGCAACAATAACAACAGAAAGCCCACATACAGATGGAAGCAAAACAATGTTCTACTCAGTGATAACTTGGTCAAGGAAGAAATAAAGAAAGAAATTAAAGACTTCCTACCATTTAATGAAAAAGAAAGTACAATATACCCAAACTTATGGGACACAATGAAAGCAGTGTTAAGAGGAAAACTCATAGCTTTGAGTGCCTCCAAAAGGAAACTGGAGAAAGCATTCATTCACAGCTTAACAGAACACCTGAAAGCTCTAGAATAAAAAGAAGCTAATGCACCCAAGAGGAGTAGAAGGCAGGGAATAATCAAACTCAGGGCTGAAAACAACCAAGTAGAAACAAAAAGAACTATACAAAAAAATCAACAAAACCAGGAGTTGGTTCTTTGAGAAAATCAACAAGATAGATAAACCCTTAGCCAGACTAACCAGAGGCCATGGAGACAGAATGCAAATTAACAAAATTAGAAATGAAAAGGGAGACATAACAACAGATTCTGAGGAAATTCAAAAAAATCATCAGATACTGCTACAAAAGCCTATACTCAACAAAACTGTGAAATCTGGATGAAATGCACATTTTTCTAGACAGATACCACATACCAAAATTAAGTCAGGATCAGATAAACCATCTAAACAGTCCCATAATACCTAAAGAAATAGAAGCAGTCATTAAAAGTCTCCCAACAAAAATAGGCCAGGACCAGATGGGTTCACTGCAGAATTCTATCAGACCTTCAAAGAAGACCTAATACCAATACTCTTCAATCTATTCCACAAAATAGAAACAGAAGGAACACTACCCAATTCCTTTTATGAGGCCACAGTTCCACTGTTATCAAAACCTCACAAAGACCCAACAAAGAAAGAAAACTTCAGACAAATTTCCCTTATGAATATTGATGCAAAAATACTCAATAAAATTCTCGCAAACCGAATCCAGGAGCACATCAATACGATCATTCATCATGATCAAGTAGGCTTCATCCCAGGGATGCAGGGATGGTTCAATACCCAGAAATCCATCAATGTAATTCACTACATACACAAACTCAAAGAAAAAAAACACATGGTCATTTCATTAGATGCTGAAAAAGCATTTGACAAAATTCAACATCGTTTCATGATAAAAGTCTTGGAAAGATCAGGAATTCAAGGCCCATACCTAAACATAGTAAAAGCAATACACAGCAAACCAGTAGCCAACATCAAACTCAATGGAGAGAAACTTGAAGCAATCCCACTAAAATCAGGGACTAGAAAAGGCTGCCCTCTCCCTCCCTATCTATTCAATATAGTAACTGAAGTTCTAGCTAGAGCAATTATACAGCAAAAGGAGGTCAAAGGGATACAAGTTGGAAAGGAAGAAATCAAAATATCACTCTTTGCAGATGATATGATCGTATACTTAAGTAACCCGAAAAACTCCACCAGAGAACTGCAGCAGCTGATAAACAACTTCAGCAAAGTAGCCAGATATAAAATTACCTCAAACAAATCAGTAGCCTCCCTATACTGGAAAGATAAACAGGCTGAGAAAGAAATTAGGGAAATGACACCCTTCACAATTGTCACAAACAATATAAAGTATCTTGGTGTGACTCTAACCAAACAAGTGAAAGATTTGTATGACAAGAACTTCAAGTCTCTGAAGAAAGAAATCAAAGAAGACCTCAGAAGATGGAAAGATCTCCCATGCTCATGGATTGGTAGGATTAATATAGTAAAAATGGCCATCCTGCCAAAAGCAATCTACAGATTCAATGCAATCCCCATCAAAATTCCAACTCAATTCCTCAAAGACTTACAAAGAGCAATTCTCAAATTCGTTTGGAACAACAAAAAACCCAGAATAGCAAAAGATATTCTCAACAACAAAAGAACTTCTGGGGGAATCAGCATCCCTGATCTCAAGCTGTACTACAGAGCAGTAGTGATAAAAACTGCATGGTATTGGTACAGTGACAGGCAGGTAGATCAATGGAATAGAATTGAGGACCCAGAAATGAACCCACACACTTATGGTCACTTGCTTTTTGACAAAGGAGCTGAAACCACCCAGTGGAAAAAAGACAGCATTTTCAACAAATTGTGCTGGTTCAACTGGCGGTCTACATGTAGAAGAATGAGAATTGATCCATTCCTATCTCCCTGTACAAAGCTCAAGTCCAAGTGGATCAAGGACCTCCACATAAAAGCCAGATACACTGAATGTTATAGAAGAGAAAGTGGAGAAAGTTCTCAAACACCTGGGTACAGGGGGAAAGTTCCTGAACAGAACACCAATGGCTTGTGCTCTAAGATCAAGAATCAACAAATGAAACCTCATGAAATTGCAAAGCTTCTGTAAGGCAAAGGACACTGTCAATAGGACAAGATGCAACCAACAGTTTGGGAAAAGATCTTAACCAATCCTATGTCCAATAGAGGGCTAATATCCAATCTATACAAAGAACTCAGGAAGTTAGACTTCAGAAAACTAAATAACTCTATCAAAAAATGGGGAACAGAGCTCAACAGAGAATTCTCAACTGAGGAAATTCGCAGGGCTGAGAAGCACCTAAAGAAATGTTCAACATTCTTAGTTATCAGGGAAATGCAAATCAAAACAAGTCTGAGATTCCACCTCACACCAGTCAGAATGGCTAAGATCAAAAACTCAGGTGACAGCAGATGCTGTCGAGGATGTGGAGAAAGAGGAACACTCCTCCATTGTTGGTGGAATTGCAAGCTGGTACAACCACTCTGGAAATCAGTTTGGCGGACCCTCAGAAAAATGGACATAATACTACCTGAGGACCCAGCTATACCTCTCCTAGGCATATACCCAGAAGATGCTCCAACATGTAATAAAGACACATGCTCCACTATGTTCATAGCAGACATATTTATAATAGCCAAATACTGGAAACAACCCAGATGTCTCTCAGCAGACTAGTGGATACAGAAATTGTGGTACATTTACACAGTGGAGCACTACTCAGCTATTAAAAACAATGACTTCATGAAATTCGCAGGCAAATGGATGGAACTTGAAAATATCATCCTGAGTGAGGTAACTCAGTTACAAAAGAACCAACATGGTATATACTCACTGATAAGTGGATATTAGCCCAAAAGTTCGGAATACCCAAGTTTCACTTCATAGTAACCCTTGGACTGTGAGTGAGGTCCCAGATGGAGGAGTTAGAGAAGGGACTGAAGGAGCTTAGGGTGTTTGCAGCCCCATGGAGGGAGCAACAGTGTCAACTGGCCTGACCTCCCGGTGCTCCTGGAGGCTGGACCACCAACCAAAGAATACACATCGAGGGACCCATGGCTCAGACCACATATGTGGCAGAGGAGGGCCTTGTTGGCCATCAGGGGGAGGAGAGGCCCTTGGGCATGAGGGTGTTAGAGGCCCCAGTACAAGGGAATGTCAAGGTGGGAAGATGGGTGGTGGTGGTGGTGGGAATACACTCCTAGAGGCAGGGGAGGGGCGAGGGGATAGGGGGTTTCCAAAGTGGAGACCTGGAAAGGGGGAAACATTTGAAATGTAAATAAAGTATCAAAAAAATTTTTTAAAAACTTTCTAGAATTGAATGAAAATGAGTACTCAACATACCTGAAATTATGGAACACATGGTGGCATTTCTAAGAAGCAAACTCACAGCACTAAGTGCCTATGAAAAAAATGGAAAGATCTCATAGTAACAACTTAATAGCATATCTGAAACTTTAGAACAAAAAGAAATTCCACTTTAAAAAAAAAATAGATCACAAGAAATAATCAAATTCAGGGCTGAAACTAATAAAATAGAAATGTCAACAACAAAACCAATACAAAGAATCAGCAAAACAAACAATTGGTTCTTTGAGAAATCAATAATCATTAACCAAATTAACTAAAAAGGAAGAAGAAGATCCAAACTGACAAAATTAGAAAAGAAAGGTGGCATAACCACAGACAATGAAGAAATCCTATAATCTACCAAATTGGAAAATCTAAAAGAAATGAATAAATTTCTTGATATATACCACCTACCAAAGTTAAATCAAAATCACATAAGCAATGTAAGCAGACATATAACACCTAGTAGAATAAAAGTAATCATCAAATATCTTCCAACTAAAAAAGCATAGGGCCAAATGGTTTCAGCACAGAATTCTACCAGATCTTTGAAGAAGTATTAATGCCAATACTCCTCAAATTATTCCAAAAAAGAAAAAGAAAAAAATAAACAGAAGGAACATTGCCAAATTCATTTTATGAGGCCACAATTATCCTAATACCCAAACCACATAAAAACTCAACAAAGAAAGAAAATTACAGTCAGAATTCCCTTATGAACATATATTCACAAATTCTCAATCAAATACTTGCAAACCAAATCCAAGAATACATCAAAAAGATCATCCACCATAATCATGTAGGCTTCATTCCAAGGATGGAGAGATGGTTCAATATACAAAAAACAATAAATGTAATCCATTATATAAATATACTAAAAGAAAAAAACACATGATCATATCATTAGATAAAGAAACGAGCATTGAGAAAATCCAACACTGCTTCGTGAGAAAATTTCTGAAGAAACCAAGGATACAAAAGACAGACCTCAAAATAACAGAGGGAATTTACTGCAATACCACAGTCAACATCAACCTAAATGGAGATAAGCTCAAAACATTTTCATTAAAATCAGGAACAAAACATGGTTGTCCACTCTTTCCATACCTATTCAATATAGTAGTGGAATCTTAGTTACAGTAATAAGACAACTGAAGGAGACTAAGGGGATAAAAATTAGAAAGGCAAAGGCCCAAGTATCTTTATTTGCTAATGAGATGATAGTATATCTAAGTAACCCTAAAAATTCCACTGCAGAACTCCTACAGTTGATAAATACTTTCAGCAAAGTATCAGGATATAAAATTTACTCACAAAAATCCATAGCCCTCTTATATACAAAGAGGTCTAAGAAAGAAATCAAGGAAACAACACCTTTCACAATAACCTAAAATAATATAAAAATTTCTTGGGGCAACCCTAACCAAGCAAGTGAAAGATTTGTGTGTTAGGAACTTCCTGCCTTTGAAGAAATAAATTGAAGAAGATATCAGAAAATGAAAAGATCCCTATGCTCATGTGATTAATATAATAAAAATGGTCATTATACCAAAAGCAACTACAAATTCAATGCAATCCCCATCAAAATTCTAACACAACTCTTCACAGATTGTGAAATAAAAATTCTCAATTTCATATGGAATACCCACACACACAAACACAGCATACCAACACAATCCTGAGCAATAAAAGAACTACTGGAGATCTCATCATTCTCAATTTCAATTTTCACTACAAAGCTATAGTAATAAAAAAACAGTGTTGTGTTGGCATAAACACTGACATGTTGATCAATGGAATTGAACTGAAGACCCAGACATAAATCCACAGACCTATGGATACCTGATTTTTTATAAAGAAGCCAGAAATACATACCAGGAAAAAAGCATTTCCAACAAATCATGCTAACTGGTCAAACTGGATGGATGCATGTATAAGAATAAAAATAGATCCATACCTATCACCCTGCACAAAACTCAACTCAAAGTGTATCAAAGACCTCGACATAAAACCAGATATACTGAATCGGACAATAGAGAATGTCAGAATACCCTTGACCACATTGGCATAGGAGATAACTTTCTGAACAGAATACCATTAGCACAGATATTAAGATCATCAGTCAATAAATGGGATCTCATGAAACTGAAAAGCTTCTTAAAACAAAGGACACCATCAATAGGGCAACACAGCAGTCTACAGAATGGACAAAAGATTTTTACCAACTCTATATCCAATAGAGGACTAACATCTAAAATACATAAAGAACTCAAGAAACTTGTTTTTAAAAATCAAATAATCTATTTCAAAATGGGGTACAAATATAAATAGAAAACTCTCAATAGAAAAAAATTCTAATAGCTGAGAAATACTTAGAAAGCTGTTCAACATTCTTAGTTATCAAGGAAATGCAAAGCCAAGCTAATTTGAGATACCTGTCAGAATGGCTCAGATCGATAATACAAGCAATAGCTCATGCTGGCAAGGATGTGGAGCAAGGGAAACACTTTTCTATTGCTCATGGGACTAAAAATTTGTTCAACCACTATGGAAATTAGTATTATGGTTCCTCAGAAAGACAGGAGTCCATCTACCTCAAGATCTAGCTATACTACTCTTCGGCATATACCCAAAGAATGCTTCATCCTACCACAGGGACAGTTACTTAACCATGCTCATTGCTGCTTTATTCATAATAGTCAGAAATTGAAAACAACCTACATGTCCTCAACAGAAGAATGGATAAGAAAATGTGGTACATCTATACAAAGGAATATTACTCAGCTCTTAAAAAAAAAAAAAAAAAAAAGTCAACATCATGAAATTTGCAGGCAAATGGAAGGAACTAGAAAAAAATCATCCTGAGTGAGGTAACCCAGACAAGAAAGATAAATATGGTATGTACCATTTATTTCTGGATATTAGCCATTAAATAAATGACAACCAAGCTATAATCCACAAACCCAGAGAGGTTATATGTAAAAGAATGGCCTCGGTTTGGGCAAGACACATGGTCTCCCTGGTAATAAGTCTTATGGGTGGACTGGGGCAGAGGGAAGGAGAATGGGAGAATAAATTGGTAAGAAGAAAGGAAATGGGATTGAAAGCGGGAATGTGGAGGAAAGACATCTAGAATTGAAGAACATTTGAGCTGTGGTGTATAACACAGTGTAGTAGAAACTTCTTAAAATATATAAAAGCAATCCTACTAAAATCTCCAAATAATGTGTGAGGCAGAGTTCCAACTGGCCATATCTTGACACCAAATGAAGGTTCTAGTGCAGAGGCTATGTTGTTGGCCAAAGGGGTCCCATGGAAATCCCCAAACAACCCATATTGTTGCCAAAACAATAGGTTGCTCTCCACAGACTGACAGCAAGCCTCCACTACTGAACGCAATTCCCACACAACTCATTGACAATAACAAAGTTGAACTGGTGCCTAAATAGAGCCTTCACACCTATGTGTTGTCATCTTTGGTAGAGGAAGGTATTCTATATGCTACCAAAAGAGAAATGGAAATACCTATTTACAAACCTTTGGTCTGCAACAGTGTCCTGCCTGCAAGATATTCTTGTGCAATGGTGACACAAAGTATGTGGGAATAACTAACAAATGTCTCATTTGACTCAAAATCAGACATTTTAATTATAAAATCAGTCTATAAAAGTAACTTTTACTTCCTCTGATTTAACTGTCATCTCAGACACTTGCTGAGGAATAAGCTCACCCTTTCCAGTTCTTTCTGAACTCTGGCTGGTTTAATTCAGCTGTTCTGGCTCAAACTCCTCTCTAAGATGACTGATTCAAACTGGCTTCTCTCAGCTTTTCACTGAATTGCTCTGCTTGGACTCAAATTAACTTTGGCAATATATTCTAATCTTTTGGCTCCTTCTCCTTCTCTGTCTCATTCTCTCTTCACCTGTGTCTAGCTTGTTCTCTCTGCAACCTGTCTCTGTAAAAGTGTCCTGGTAAAACTGCCTACCACATCCAACACCACTTCTACCCACCCACCCCATTTCCCTTCCTTTCCCTTCCCTTCCCTTCCCTTCCCTTCCCTTCCCTTCCCTTCCCTTCCCTTCCCTTCCCTTCCCTTCCCTTCTCTTTTCTTCTCTCTCTCTCCATCTCTCTCTAACTTGCTGCTCTCTGAAGTTGCTTCTCTTTCCTGTGCTATTATCTTAAAAGGGCAATGCAAGGAGATTGAAACCATATCCAAGAGCGTTTGAGTAACCAAGAACCAGAACCTAGAAATCCCAGAGACCTAGAGTAAAACCAAATACTACTGGTCAAAAAACTGGTAATAAAATGATTCCTAATGATAGTCTGCTATACTCATACATTATTCAGCCATCAACAGAGAAACTTCATCCTGCAGTGGACAGGAACAAATATAGCCACACAGCCAGATATTATGGGGGGGGGGGGTTTGGAAAAAGGGAAGATCCGTGGATAGATTATGCTCCTCTTAGAAGCTGTGAACTATTAAACAAAAAAAGACAGACAGAAAGAAAGAAAAGAAAGAAAGAGAAAACAGAGAAGAAAAAAGGATCACAAAAAAAGAATTAAATAAATCCTTAAATCTACAAAAATTACAAACATTCTCTACAGAAACAAAAATAAAAACCCTAAATGTCCAAAATATGTGACATAATACCACACATTTTAATAGAAGATTATTATGGGGTAACTATAGTTATAAAGAGGATATATATTACATGGAAAATGGAAAATATTAAATATAAAGATATTACCTAACTTTAACTTAGAAAATTAAGAGCCTCCTATCTCCCTATTTGTTTGGTTAAGTCACCAGTAATAAGTCAGCTGAGTTAATAATCTACCCTAGTCAAGGGTAGAAAGCTCTTTCAGGAAAGAAGGGAGGGGAATCATCAGATCTCAGCACACTCACTGTGAAAAAGAAGTATTATCACTGGATAAAAGCTAGTCTTGGCAGGCAGTTCAAAAGGAGCTAGTGGCCTATACGTCTTCACAATCCACCCCTCCGCCACTGCCACATATTCCTGACAGTGTAGGTTCGACACTGACAAAATACTAGCATGAAATTAAGACAAGTTTTCGTGCTTATGGAACAAAGGAAACTATAGCTCTGGAATGCAGAAGAGTGTGAGGGAGATGGAATACAGATCGGAAACAACTTTATTTTTCTATCACTGCCTTCAATTGTACTACATCAACTTCTTTGTTATCCCTTCTTGACTTCAGAAAGACTTTGAACCCTGCTAGATCATTTTTCAGGAATAAAGCAGCCCAATCTTTAGAAACTTCTAATCTATGAGCTTACATATCCTGCTGTTATACAGGCTTTAGCCTCAACACTTGACATTGTAAAGGAATGAAGTCATTCTCTTTTCCCCCTCATCAAATATACAGTCCTACTATATTTTCTGGATTTTGTGTTAAGGAGGTTGGAACAATGGCTCTTTCTCATCTAATACCCATTCTGTTTAGTTTTTTTTAAATATATATTTTGAGATAATAATGTAATTATATCCTTCCTTTCTTTCTTTTTCTCCCTTCAAATCCTTCCAAATACCCTTCTTTGCTCTCTTTCAAATTCATGGCTTATTTTTACCATTACTTGTTGTTGCATAATGTGTGTGTGTGTCTGTGTGTGTCTGTGTGTGTCTGTGTGTGTGTATGCATATTCCTGAGTACATGAATAAATACAACCTAAATTCTGTATAATGTTAACATATATATATATATATATATATATATATATACACAGACATATATATATGTTTCCAATATTAGTATTAGATAATAGTATTTCATCTTCATTAGCATTAGATAAGCAACTGAGACCTCGTCATGAGCTAGCTTCCCCACTTCCACTTTAGCGTTTCTACTGGTGTCATCTTTGTTCAAGTCTTGTTTAGGCACTCAGGTTGGTGAGACTTCATGGGCATAACTTAACATTATTTCTTCTTCTTCTTCTTCTTCTTCTTCTTCTTCTTCTTCTTCTTCTTCTTCTTCTTCTTCTTCTTCTTCTTCTTCTTCTTCTTCTTCTTCTTCTTCTTCCCCTCCTCCTCCTCCTCCTTCTTCTTTTCTCCTCCTCCTCCTCCTCTTCCTCCTCCTCCTTCTTCTTCCTCTTCCTCCTCCTCCTCCTCCTCCTTCTGTTTGTTTTGTTTCTTAAGACAGAGTTTCTTTGTGTATCCCTAGCTGTCTGTAGACCAGACTGGCATCAGATTCACAGAGATCCACCTGTCTTTGCCTCCTGAGTGATGGGATTAAAGACATTTGCTACCATACCCAGCTAAGTATTTTTGTTTCCTGTTTGTTTGTTTGTTTGTTTGATTGATTTTGAGACAGGGTTTCTCTGTGTTGGTTACTTCCCTCCTTTGGTAGTGTTCACAGTGCCTTCTAGTCCTCAGAAAAAGAGGGATTCAAGTCAGTTCCAGCTCAGGGGTCTCTAGGCCCTTTGTCTGAAGCACATGGTGTCTTTAGAAATAGGGACTTATCTTCTATCTATGGGGAGCAACCAAGACAATAGCCTATAATGTTTGGGAAATCTTAGACAACCCTGACCAACGTTTCAGAAGAGCACTTCTCATGCTTAATGTTAAGTTTTGTTAGATTGTCTTTGGCTCTTGGAGTATTTTCACTCCAGATGGGAAATTTTCATTTAACCTATATATGTATATTTAAATACTGACTGACATGTATTGTAGGTATTTTAGATGAACAGTTAATAGTATGTTTCCTTTCGACTTTTCAGACATCCTTTCTGATATTTTACCTTCCTTCCTCCATCTTCTGTGCATATCTCCCACCCGCTCCTTAATTAGAACACCCCATTTTTCTCATTTCCCCATTTAGATAATTTGTACCCTGCTATTCTGCTCTCTGTTGTTCCCCATACTCCTACAGTGATTCCTTTGTACATTCCTGGTTTCTGCAGTTACTCCAGGATATATACTCACATTTGAAGATTTGGAGCTAGGGGCCTCAGATGAAATAGAACATGTGATATTTGTCTTTCTGGCTCTGGATTACCTTCTCATTCAATATGATTTTTTTCTAGTGTTGTCCATTTACCTGCAAAGTTCATTATTTCACTTTTCTTTACAGCTGAATAGTATTCCATAGTGTATAGGTAGCACATTTTCATTGTTTGTTTGTGAGGTGAAGAAAATTGAGGTTTTCATTTCCTAGCTACTGCAAATAGAGCAGCAATGAGTATGCTGCTCAAGGGTCTGTGTAGTAGGATGCTGATTTCTTTGGGCATATGTCAAAAAGTGATATAACTGAATCATATGGTAGGTTTATTTTTAACTTTTTGAGAACTCTCCACACTGATTTCCCAAGTGGATGAGCAGTTTGCAATCCCACCAACAGTGAGTGAGGTTTTACCTTTCCTCTACACTCCTGCTAGCATTTGTTGTCAGTTATTTTTGTTTGTTCTTACCTGATCATTCAGACGGGGGTCAGGGGGTAAAATCTCAAAGTTTTTTTGATTTGTGTTCCTTTAATTGCTAGGGATGCTGAACTTTTTTTGAGATATTTCTTACCCAATTTTTTTTATCTTTTGAAAACTCTGTTCAGATCCCAGGCCCATTGTTTGAATTGTTTTCTTGACTCTTTGTTTAATGAAGTTCTTTATATATAAAGTCTGGATCTTAATCCTCTGTCAGATGTATAGCTGGCAAAGATTATCCCCATTCTGTGGGCTCTGAGAAGATAAACAAGATTGACAGACCCTTGGCCCAACTAACAACAACAATAAAAAGAGTGGAGAACCCAAATTAACAAAATTAGAAATAAAAAGAAAAAATTACAAGAGATAGGAAAGAAAATCATATACAATTGGTGAATATTTATACCTCATTAATTTGGGAAACCTAAAAGAAATGGATAAAATCTAGATTAAGTCAAACCACCAAAACTGAACCAAGAAGTCAACAACCTAAACAGATTCATAGCAAATGAGGAGATGGAAATAGTAATAAAAAGCCTTCCAACTAAAAAGTGTCCAAAGCCAGATGGATTCTCAGCAGAATTCCACCAGACTTCCAAAGATCTATAACCAATCCTTCTTAAACTATTCAAAAAATAGAAACAAAAGAGCAGTCCCAAACTTCTTCTATAAAGTCAGTATCACTCTCATACCAAAACCAGGTAAGACACAAGAGAAAAAATAAAGCTATACATCGATATTCCTGATGAACATACATTCAAAAAATGCTGAATAAAATACTTGTAAATAGAATACAGACCTCTGTCAAAAAGAGTGTACACCACAAACACAGTGGCTTTATTCCTGAAATATGGGAATGGCTCAACATATAGAAGTCAATAAATGTAATAGGCTACATAAATTGACATAAAGACAAAAATCACACAATCATACCAATAGATACTGAAAAGTTCTTGGCAACAATCTAACATATCCTTAGATAAAAAGTCCTAGAGAAAGTAGGATAAAAGAGAATTTACCTAATCCCCATTCTTATGCCACAACTGAATACTGACTTTCTGTGGCACACATTTTTAAAAAAAAAAATATTGGCTTTCATTAAGAAAACATTGTTCTACAAGGCAGAAAATCCATCTCCAACTTTTCTTCCAATGGTCCATCAATGTACACCCTAAAAAATTCCTGCATAGAACACATATGTGGATCTCTCTACCAAAATACACCTGCCTGATAACAAGCTATCTTGAATGGCTTCTGCCAAGAAGGCCAAGTGGCTACATTCCCATTTGACCCTTAACAGTTCTTTGAAGAAGTTTAATGGGCTGCAGGCTTCTCCCTACAGCCCTTCATTCCATTGTGGACTCTTCAGTTCTACTTCTTCTTTCTCAAATATGCACCATTTACATCACCAAATCTATATTAGAAGGACATGTCAAATCACAAAATCTCACAAATTTTTATACTTAAACCTCTAAGTTGTTTTAAGGGTAGAAATATCCTCTATCCTTATACTAAAAAGAAAGAAAGAAAGAAAGAAAGAAAGAAAGAAAGAAAGAAAGAAAGAAAGAAAGAAAGAAAGAAAGAGAAAGCTAATGTTTCATTATTTTTCAGCCTTTTAGCTAAAATCAAATATAAAAACTAATGCTTGAGGCTGGGGAGACTGACTAAAATCCTTGCTGGAGAAGCATCAGGACATGGTACATATTGCCAGCATACACATAAAAGCCAGGTGTGGCCGTGTATATCTGTAACCCAATCAGGGAAGTAGTCAGGGTCAAAAGGTTCGCAGAAAGTCACTGGCCAGACAATCTAAACAAAATAGCAAGCTCTAGGTTAAATAAATAAATAAATAAATAAATAAATAAATAAATAAATAACTGGATGGAGAATGTTAGAGACACTCCACACCACATGTGCTCACTGAGAGACAGAAAGAGAGAGAGAGAGAGAGAGAGAGAGAGAGAGAGAGAGAGAGAGAAGTAATAGATAACTTGAGGATGTAAGGAAATGGGAACACTTGCCCACTGTTGGTAGTATTGCAAACTGGTATGCCCACTGTAGAAATTGGTATGGCAAATTCTCAAAAAGGTAAAAACATATCTATTATATGAACAAGCTATGCCATGCTTTGGCATATGCCAAAAGAACTTGTTCATCTTACTTCACAGATACTTCTTCAGCCATATTCATTGCTCCTTTATTCATAATAACTATGGAAAAAACCTAAACTGAGGAGAATCTACTACTGCCACTTCATTAAACCAGTATAATTTCTAACTATATCTAAATATTCTGCTTTGTATACACAATTAAGTGCAATTCTCACCTCTCATCAAAAAAAGCTTCTTTTGCAGCAGAAATAGATAATTGCAGAAAGCTAGAACTGGTCAAAATGCAGAGAACAATGAACTGGCATGCTGAGCCCCAATTGATACAACTATAATACAGCCTCTACACTTAACACCCAGAACACATCACAGAAGAAGAAGCAGAAAGATGATAAGCCCAGGATTATAAGAGGACCAGGACATCTGCTGGGAGACATTGTCTTCTATACAGGACAGGAGAGCTGCATCCATAAAATCTCAACAACAGTTCCTATACAAGAGCTGAAAAATGACAATGCAAGTTGGATGGGTGAAATCTCAGAAGGTCACATTCCTAGATGGGTAACTATAGACAATTAGAGAAATAATTGGTCTACAAATAATGAACACCCTGATAGGTTATCTAATCCCAACTGATTAGTCCTAAAATCAATGTCACTTTACAATGAAAGTATAAAGAAATGTCTAAATGGAACCAAATTCCAGGGAAGCAAACTCTCCCTAGAAAATGTTTCCTGAAATTGAAAATCGCATCTCAAGGGCAAACAAACAAACAAAGAATTGAAGCCTGAGACCTCTTTTCTCAAAGTTAAAATGCAGCTCCCAGTTATGATCATATGAGCACAAGTAGAGCACAAGTACCAAATCCTGGAGTTTAGGGGCCCAGCTCTAGGGTGACACACGGCCTCTTTCCACGTTTAAAATTCATTCCCAAAGAACTCTAATCAATTCTAGAATTCACTCCCTCAAAACCTCAGAACTTCTACTATCACATTACCCACACCTCTACTTGTCTCCTTCTACCTATAGTCCCATTTCCTTGTCCAGTCATCCTAGCTAGGGACTTCTTTTCCATCCTGAAGCATTTCCTCACATTCAACTCACAGAGAATAACACTATGACCCCATTCTGTCGTCTTCTCCTTGAAATAGTGCCAAAGACTTCCAGGTACATAGCAAACATGATCCAAGTGCAGTACAATTTTCCTTTGGTCACCTCCTATCCCAAAAGTCAAAAATAGCTCACTTAAAAAAATAGTCTTTTTAAATTTTTTGATTCAGATCTATCTTCAAAAAATATTGTTCTAGTCAAGACATGAAATGTTTTATGTGAACCCTTGCATCAAAACTTTAGATTTGTGTGTCTAACTTGGAATATCTGTAGGATCCAGGAAACTAAAATGGGAGCAGTAGAATAAAAAAGAAAGGTCTTAACGTAATAGGAATAGTAGAACATGGTGATGCTAAAGGTGAAAGAGAGTACTGGGGAGGTGGGATTAGTGGGGAGAAAGGATGGAAGAGGAACACAGGAGACAGTGAGGGAGGATATCTGAGAAAGCCATATGAAAACTTACTATATTACAAGGCTGAGCTGTGTATGCATGGGAATGTGTGGTGACTTTAATTGGAGTTACCTACCCTACACAGTGGAGAATGCTCCTTCTAAAAGCCATAGGCTGCCAAATAAAAAGGCTAATGCTAGGTATGTGATATCTCCCTTGGAGTTGCTATTGGGGAATGTTCCAGAGACACCCTAAAACAATACAGGCTATTACCATTGCTATTGGTTGTCCACCATAACTTGAAGATTACTGAAGACGCTACATGCTTTGGTCACAGAACATAAAGAAATCAAGCAGGACTGACTAGGAATCTTCTTCCCTGATGACTAGTACTAGAAGGTATTAAATATGCTCCTGAGAGATATAGTAGTCTTATCCAATTATGAACCCTACAAGCTACAATTCAGACCAGACTGGCAAGATATGCTCATCAGTGCAATAGTAAAATGAATGCTCTAAGAGTAACTAACCACTTTCTAATTAGACATAAGGCCCACTCCACAGCAGGAAGCATATATCAAGTACTATGAATCTGATCAAGAACTCATGGCTGGGGAGCTCATGGATCCCAGTGGTGAAGCTACTTTTACCACATGGGCACAGTATCAAACAGCTCTCTAAAGGTACACATCTTTCCTCACAGATCAGTACAGCTCTTGGGCTTCATCAGAGAAGCTTCTTTGCACAGTGGAAAGTGGTTAATACAGAGATTCACAAAAGGCCAACATTCAGAGAATACATGTCTATTGAGTGCTCAACCATAGATGATATATCTATAACACATCCTCACCCTAAGCCTCAGGGAATATCAAAGAAGAAGGGACTGAAATTTTAAAACCCACGTGTTCAGGAAGACTAGAGAAAAATGATGTTCCAAGACATCAAAGGGCTGGTGTGCTCCTGAACTCATAGTAGCTGTGGCTGTCTACACAAAATGAAGCCTGTCAATATTCCAGGATGAAAGGGAGAAGGACTCAGAAGCCCCCGAGGGGTCGGAGAGTCAATGTTCGTTATGAGTGTGGCCTCTGGTAGGTCAGCCTCTCTCAAGTGAATGACCCCACACCTATGCCTATAGAGTACTGTATAAAAGAAAAGAGGACATGACACTGGGTAGGAGTAGGGATGTGGGTCTGGGATGAGTTATGGGAGATTGGGGAATGATTATGACCAAAATTTATTAAATACATGTATAAAATTCCCAATGAATTAATTTAAAATATTACAAGCCCTCGGCCCACATCTGTGGATTCATTCCTGTTGTAGCAGTATTATAAAACTTGGAAAAGTCACCAGAACAAGCAATATACAAAATTACTTTCATGATGTGTCCCCTAATACATATAGTGGCCACAGAATTGAAACAAATTAAGATCTTACCATTTCATGCCCATTTTCCCCCAATTCTAAGTAAACAAAACACTAAGAAGCTGTGTTTTTTAAATACTTAGGATACCTGAACTAGAAACTCTCTCAGGAAGATGGTATTGCTATAAAGCTTAGTAAGTATGCATTTATTATGAAACCATAGTAATCAGGTCAGCTTTCTGTTTCCCAAATTGGCATATAAGTTTCTAAGAAGAAAACTCTTCAGAACACAGTCTCAAATAATGTGGAAAACACATTACATTTTTCATAGGCACTGTGGTCCTATTTGGATAACATCTGAAACCTAATTCTGCTTCCTTAAGACCGTTACCACAAAATAATTTAACATTCATTGTTATGCCCTAACTTTTGCTATGTTCTCCATGGAACATATGTGCTGTCTGCATGAGAGGTCTAAGGGCTGAAGCTAGAGAGTAGAACAACAGCTTAAAGGTGAGAAAACCAGTGTACTCGGAAATATTTTTCAAATAGTAATATCTTTAAAATGTTCTCTGTGCTATACGAATCATAACCTTTTCACCTCTCCATCATTGTGTTATCATTATTTTAAACAACTGAGACACTAAACAGTATCCAAATTAGTCACTAAAAATAAGGCTAATCATAATAGTTTATGGCTTCCTCAAAAATTCTGGAATCAGAGAAATAAAATTGCCCTGTGAACATAAAATGCTAAATGTTTAGTACACCAGAACACAGATGTAAAACCATTTTAAAAGACAAATAGAAGCCAGGACCAAAAGAATGGCTGATGTTTAATTAACTGCATTACTATGTTTGTGTTAAATGTGTCCATCAAAGAGAAACTGGCCAATCAGAAGCAAATAAAAAAGGCACTTCAGAACATTGCACATTAGCAATGCTCATCCAAGCACTTGTACACAAAAGAATCTGGAAAAAAAAAAAAAGAAACCCACTGTAAAGACCATTCTTAGACCCAATCTAATATGCTTCGCACTAACTTATGTCCTTCAAAAATACCAGGGCTTATTTCCCATCCAGGTATTCCTTCAAAAAAAATGGGCAAGTCCATAGATTTAAATATACAACTTCTAATTCATGTTTCCTATTATAAATCAATAATTTGACACTTGAATTAAGTTTAGCTTTTCAAGTAACTAGCCTCAAATATCAAATTAATCAAGTGAGATGGAGTTTTTCAGTCTCTATTACAGTAAGGGTCTTCTACGAAAACTAACGAATGTACTTTATGAGCTTGGTTATTGTGAGTTCATCCATAAAAGGTGGACTAAATGTAATGAACTAACAAAGCTGCAGAGCTGAGGAATTTATCCAAGGTAATGAACACCAATGTGTGAAAATCTGAATGATTGGCTTGCCATCACTCCCACATGACAGAGATCAATTACACTGCTATCCATGAAGGACTTAAACAACTAAAAGGCGTTTCATGATTGCTTGGTATCTTTCATGTTTAAAACATGGAAAAAATAGTACTTAGAAATTCAAACAAAGGCACTTTAAAATACACAAAGATAGTAAATGTTTAAAACATAGACACTTACTTCCTAAAATACAGCCAATAAACTTATAATTCTCTATAAAATGCATTTATTTACTGTTCTGAAGTAATAGTGAGGTTTTTTTTCTTTTTTTTTTTTTTAGATAGGAACAAATGTCATTACTTCTGTACCTTTACCAAGGTAAACAGAGTAACTATTTCCCCAAACCTCAGCACAGCTCAGAATCATTGCTAACATAACCGGCTAAGCAGGTGGGTGGGTGATTGACACTGACATGAGATGAAGCCTATTTGTCATCTCCAGTTTAGACTTGCTCAGAAGTGGCATTTCATATTCTTTTCATATATCAAGTGTCATTTTGACTAAAACTGCATGTTCTCTCAGATGCGGAGCCTAGTCTTCCTCCCTCTCCCCCCTCTCTCTGTCTGCCTCTCTCTCTCTCTCTCTCTCTCTCTCTCTCTCTCTCTCTCTCTCTCTCTCTCTGTGTGTGTGTGTGTGTGTGTGTGTGTGTGTGTGTGTGTGTGCATGCTGTGTGTATGCATACATGTGGATAAAACCTAAGTATAGAAAGGAAACCAAGAGAGTAAAATAGATAAATAAGTAAGGAAGGACATGGGCAAAAAAAAAGTAAATGGGACATCAAAGCAGAAAAAAAGACTGTAAGGAAGGTTACAAAGAGGGCTTGGAGCAGTAAAGGGTGGAAGAATGAGGGCGAATGGAAAATCTACTGAAATGCTTTCTGTAAAAAATGACATATTGTGTAATACCTTGTTTTCTGATTTTAAAAATTGCCAAGTTTAAAAACTTGACATTTGAGGTTAGGATTACAACTTAGTGGTAGAGTAATTGTCAAATAAGCACAAGGCCCTAAATTCAGTATCCAGTACAAGGGAACAAAAGGTGCCATTTTGAGTCCCTCCATTTTTCTCTTTTTGCTGTTTAGTGTGCAGATAATGGGTTTCATTATAACATTTTCATAGAATCATTGTTTTTGGCTCATAGCTACTACCACAGCTATTCTCCTAAATCCTTCTCCTCTTCTTCCTGCTCATAAATCTGTACAAAAAAACAAATTTCAGAAAATATTTTTTAAAAAGTAAAGTTGAAACATTTAAAACAAAACAAAATAAACAAAAAAACCTCAGCTTTAATTTCGAATTATCTGAATCTCCAAGCGCTGAGAACTTACCCCTCACTCTTGCGCCCTTTGTAAGACCTGTCCAGTAGCTCTGCATCCCACCAATCACGTCCTAAGAAGGCCACGCCAGCGGGAGAGCATGGCCACGGCAGGCACGAAGCACATAGCCAGCTGGCACAGAGCATGGCGCAAAACATAAGAGAGCAGTAAAAACTTAGCCAAATGCAACAAGAGACAGCAACTCTGCTCTGTTAATTGTACCCTAATTGCCCATAAAAATACATTATCTTACTACCTGATAAAAACAGTTATTTTAGTAGTAATCTTAAAACATTGGAAAAGTTTCCAAAGTTAAAACTTGTTCTTTTGTCTATTCTGCTTCTACTAAAAAAAAACTAATAACAGAAATTGAACATAACCGAGGTAGGCGGGCCTAGAAACCCCCCTGGATCCCAAAAGCGGGCGGCTGTGGCAGGAAACTTCTGCCTGGG
>CM052701.1:105948407-105973958 GCA_028551405.1 Uromys caudimaculatus
TTGAAGGATAAACAGGATGAGAAAGAAATTAGGGAAATGACACCCTTCACAATTGTCACAAACAATATAAAGTATCTTGGTGTGACTCTAACCAAGCAAGTGAAAGATCTGTATGACAAGAACTTCAAGTCTCTGAAGAAAGAAATCGAAGAAGACCTCAGAAGGTGGAAAGATCTCCCATACTCATGGATTGGCAGGATTAATATAGTAAAAATGGCCATCCTGCCAAAAGCAATCTACAGATTCAATGCAATCCCCATCAAAATTCCAACTCAATTCTCCATAGACTTAGAAAGAGCAATTCTCAAATTCATTTGGAATAACAAAAAACCCAGGATAGCAAAAACTATTGTCAACAACAAAAGAACTTCTGGGGGAATCAGCATCCCTGACCTCAAGCTGTACTACAGAGCAGTAGTGATAAAAACTACATGGTATTGGTAAAATGACAGGCAGGTAGATCAATGGAATAGAACTGATGACCTAGATATGAACCCACTTACAGTCACTTGATCTTTGACAAAGGAGCTAAAACCATCCAGTGGAAAAAAGACAGCATTTTCAACAAATGGTGCTGGTTCCTCTGGCGGTCAACATGTGGAAGTATACAAATTGATCCATTCCTATCTCCCTGTACAAAGCTCAAGTCCAAGTGGATCAAGGACCTCCACATAAAACCAGATACACTGAATCTAATAGAAGAGAAAGTGGGTAAAGTCTCAAACACATGGGTACAGGGGAAAAGTTCCTGAACAGAACACCAATGGTTTCTGCTCTAAGATCAAGAATCGACAAATGGTACCTCATGAAATTGCAAAGCTTCTGTAAGGCAAAGGACACTGTCAATATTGACAAAACGGCAATCAACAGATTGGGAAAAGATCTTTACCAATCCTACGTCCAAGGAGGGCTAATATCCAATATATACAAAGAACTCAAGAAGTTAGACTCTAGAGAACCAAATAACTCTACTAAAAATGGGGAACAGAGCTAAACAGAGAATTCTCAACTGAGGAAATTTGTAGGGCTGAGAAGCACCTAAAGAAATGTTCAACATCCTTAGTCATCAGGGAAATTCATATCAAAACAACCCAGAGATTCCACCTCACACTAGCCAGAATGGCTAAGATCAAATACTCAGGTGACATCAGATGCTGGTGAGGATGTGGTGAAAGAGGAACACTCCTCCATTGCTGGTGGGATTGCAAGCTGGTACAACCACTCTGGAAATCAGCTTAGTGGACCCTCAGATAAATGGACACAATACTACCTGAGGACCCAGCTATACCACTCCTGGGCATATACCCAGAAGATGCTCCAACATGTAATAAAGACACATGCTCCACTATGTTCATAGCATACATATTTATAATAGCCAGACGCTGGAAACAAACAACATGTCCCTCAACAGAGAAATGGATACAGAAAATGTGGTACATTTACACAATGGAATACCACTCAGCTATTAAAAACAATGACTTCATGAAATTCGCAGGCAAATGAATGGAACTTGAAAATATCATCCTGAGTGAGGTAACTCAGTCACAAAAAAAAGAACATGGTAAGTACTTACTGATAAGTGGATATTAGCCCAAAAGCTCGGAATAGCCAACATTCACTTCACAGCAACCATTGGCCTGAGCATGAGGTCCCAGATGGAGGAGTTGGAGAAGGCACTGAAGGAGCTGAGGGAGTTTGCAGCCCCATGGAGAGAGTAACAGTGTCAACTGGTCTGACCCCTCATTGTTCCCGGAGACTGCACCACCAACCAAAGAATACATATGGAGGGTCCCATGGTTCTGGCCACATATGTGGCAGAGGATGGCCTTGTTGGCCATTAGGGGGAGGAGAGGCCCTTGGCCCTGAGGGCGTTAGATCCCCTAGTATAGGGTAATGCCAAGGAGGGAAGATGGGAGTGGGTGGGTGGGTGGGGGAATATCCTCATAGAGGCAGGGGGAGCGTGAGGGGATAGGGGGTTTCCAAAGGGGAGACCTGGAAAGGGGGAAACATTTCAAATGTAAATAAAGTATCAAAAAATTTTTAAAAAGAAAATTAACTAACTACTTGAAAGAAATAACTGGATGTCCCACAAAACAAAAAACAAACAAACAAACAAACAAACAAACAAACAAAAAGAACTGGATGAATATATCATACCATGTATAGAATAAATTCTTATTTATTAGATCATATGTAAATAAAAAATTTTAAACCATGTAAGTACAATGAAAAACTAAAGCAGAGTATCTTTCATCCTAGATGTGAAAAATCCTTCCTAATTATGACATCAAATCCAGAAGTTATAGAACATTGATAAGTTTTACCTTATAAATATAAAGTAAATTTGCACAGCAAAATGTTTGCGTGTGTGTGTGTGTGTGTGTGTGTGTGTGTGTGTGTGTGTATACTAGAACTAAAGGAGGAAATGATCAAAAGTCTAACAGAAAAACAAGAAAATAAATTAACATTTCACAGAAAAAGAAGTGTTAATAAAATCCTTAAACTATAGAATGATCTACATATTTCACAATAGAAATGGTAATTAAACTACACAGAGAAAGTGTGTTTTTGCACCCATCACACTAGCAAAAACCCAACTTTGACCACTCACTTCATTGATAAGGATGTAGGTAAGTAGCACTCCCAAACATTTGGAGGTGAGTGTGACCCTCATTCAACAGTTGGTAACATACTTTTTAAAAGAAACATTGACTGGAGTAGGGATTTAGCTAAGTTATAGAACATCGCCTGGTTGTTTCCAGCACAGTGAAAGGGAGGAAAGAGAGCAGAAAAGGGAAAGAAAGGGAGAGGAGGTGATGTGGGATGTGGTGGTAGGAAACTAGAGGAAAGGAAATAGATGGGGAAGAGACAGGAAAGGAAGAGAAAATGAGGAAAGGCAATAGGAAGGAGAGAGAGGAGGAGAAGAGAAGACAGGCAAGTAAACAGGTAAATATATTTGCTTTTTGGCCCAGCAGTCCCACTTGTAGCAATGTTCTCTGAAAATACTTGTCAAGAAGTAAAGAGTACTCTTGCTGTAGGCTCGGGACCTTTCACTGGAATCTACCCTGACTCATTTGCTGTCTCGCTGCAGCATTGCTACAGGAGCTCCACCTTTCACAGCACGGCCTAGGGACTCTGCTACAACCTGGGAGCTTTCTTGCTACCACATCAGCCTTTTACCCTTGGCTGTCTCTATTCCTTTGTGTCACCTGGCTAGCTACTCAACCAACAACAGCATTCTATAAGGAACTCCATAGTCACCATACTTGCCTAGAATCTAGACTGGGCAATAGCAGCTGAACATCAGAACATTCACCCAAAAAAGACAAGACCAGATATCTATGCCAAGAAATACTTCAAACATTATAATTCCAGATACCTAGACCCCAGCACAAAACCACAAGCATAAACAACTAAGGAAATACACCTCCTCTAGAAGCTAGCAATCCATTGTAAGAACTTTAAGAATTCCAATTTAAAACACCAACTATAATAAGAACAAAAATTAAAAACTTGGAATATCAAAAAAAAAAAAAAAACCTTAAAGGTATGCGTCATCAACAGATTAAAACACATGAAACAGAATTTCAGGTGTTAAAAACAAAACAGAAGAAATCAATACCTCAGTGTGTGTGTGTGTGTGTGTGTGTGTGTGTGTGTGTGTGTGTGTGTGTGTGTGTACATGCGCACACATGTACTTTTGTTTTCTAAAAAACCTCCATAATAAGTATAGAGGAAGCCAGAGAAACCCATCAAGGGAACAAATTTTTAAATTTAACTCTATTTTTTAATTCATAGAAGAAAATTTCCCCCAAATAAAGAGATGGATAGTAAGGGTCTGGAATAACACAGACCACAAATTGAGTTCCAGGAAAAAAATTCCCACAACACATAATAATCAAATGATCACCTGTACACAAAAAAGAAAGGATATTAACATCTGCAAAGTGAAAAACACCAAGGAGCATCTAAAAGCAGGCCAATAAGATTGAGTGACTTCTCAGTGCAGACACCGAAAGCCAGAGGGGTCCGCATGAATGCACTATAAACTCTGAAATACCTCAGATGGCCAACCCACACTACTATTCCCTATAAAACTATAAACCACAACAGATAGAGAAAAATATTTCCACAATAAAAACAAACAGTTTCTACCCACAAATCCAGCTCTACAGAAGCAACAATGAGAAAAACTCCAGCCTGAAGTGGTTAACCACACTCAAAATAAATAAATAAATAGATAAACAAACAAACAAACACAAGAAATAAATTATTCCAGAAGAATAAATCAAAAGAAGGTGAAAAATCCACACCATAACAAAATAACAGAAATCAATAAACACTGCTCATTCAAAGTATTGAACCAGTAGACTCAATTCCCCAATAAAAAGACACAGGTTACTTAACTGGATTAAAAAACAGGCTCCATCTTTCTGCTGCATCCAAGAAACACACCTCACCACCAAGAATTGATATCACCTCAGGGTAAAAGGGTGGAAAAAGGTATTCCAAGCAAATGGACCAAAAATCAAACAGGTATACCCATTTTGATATCTGAAAAAAATTAAACTTCAAACCAAAACTAGTCAAAAGAGATAGGGACAGACACCACATATTCATCAAAGAAAACCCATGAAGAGGATATTGCAATTCTAAACATTTATGTACCAAACACAAGGGCACCCAAGTTGATAAAAATAAATAGTACTACAGCTAAAAACAAAACCCACATACAGTGATAGTGTTGACTTCAATACCCAACTCTCACCAATAGATAGGTCATCCAGACAAAAACTAAACAGAAAAGTACTATAGTTTAAAATAATTCATAAATCAAATGAACCTACCAGATATCTACAGAAAATTTTACCCAAACATAGAAGAATGTAATTTCTTCTCAGCAGATCATAGAACTTTCTTTAAAATGGATCACATACTTGGATACAAAGCAAGTTTCATAAAATTGAAATACTGCCCTGCACCCTACATAAAGATGAGATAGCAACAACAGAAACAATTGAAAATACAAACTCATGGAAACCGAATAACTCTTTACTGAATGAGAAACAGGTCAAGTCATAAATCAAGAAGGAAATTGAAATATTTTTAGAATTGAATGAAAATGAACACAACACTGAAACCTTTAGGACAGTAGTAGTTCTAAGTAGTTCTAATATACAAGTTCATAGCACTAACTTCCTATGTTGAAAAAAAATAAAATAAAACAAGCAAAAAAGTCCTGGAGATATCTCATTAACAACTTAGTGTTACACCTGATATACAGAAAATTAATTATTACTTAGTGAATAATGTTAAGAAAATTGGCTAACCATTAAATTAAAAAAATAGATAAATATATCATATCAAGTACAGAATATATGTTTGTTTATTGGATCATGCCTAAATAAAAAGAACGCAATGATTTAAGTACAAGAAAAAATGAGCACTTTTCAAGCTATATCTGACAGAGGATTAATATATAAAATATATAAAGAACTCAAAAGACAAAGGGTCAAGAAAGCTGGGCATAGTGGCATACACCATTAATCCCAGTACTTGGGAGGCAGAAGTATATGGATCTCTGTGAGTTCAAGGCCTGCCTGGTTTACATAGTGAGTTCCAAAACAGCCAGGGCTACACAGAGAAGAAACCCTGTGTCTTAGGATTTCCATTCCTGCAGAGAGACACCATGATCAAGGCAACTCTCATAAATAACAACGTTTCACTGGGACTAGCTCACAGGTTCTGCGGTTCAGGCCATTATCATCAAGGCAGGAAGTATGGCAGCATCCAGGCAGGCATGGCACTGGAGGAGCTGAGAGTTCTACATCTTGTTCCATAGGCAAACAAGAGAAGACTGGCTTCCTCAGCTAGGAGGAGGCTCTCTTCCACAATGGGTGGAGCCTGAGCATAGGAAGAAACCTCCAAAGCCCACCCACACAGTGACACACTTCCTCCAACAAGGCCACACCTCCTAACAGTACCACTCCATATAAGCCAAGCATATTCAAACCACCACACCCTTGTCTCAAAAAAACAAGCAAACAAAAAATCATGCTATACTTCTAAACAGACTTCTCTGTAGAAGAAATAAAAATTTCTAAGAAATATTCCTAAAATGTCTTCATCATCTTTAGCAATTAGTAAAATGAACATTTAAACAACTTTGAAATTTCATCTCATCCAAGTCAGAATGGCTATGATCAACAAATAACTGACAACAAATGTTGACAAGCATGTGAAGAAAAGGAAACTCTCAAAAAATAGATATGATATATTTATCTATTTTTTTAATTTAATGGTTAGCCAATTTTCTTAACATTATTCACTAAGTAATAATTAATTTTCTGTATATCAGGTGTGACACTAAGTTCTTAATGAGATATCTCCAGGACTTTTTTGCTTGTTTTATTTTATTTTTTTTCAACATAGGAAGTTAGTGCTATGAACTTGTATATTAGAACTACTTAGAACTACTACTGTCCTGGTGAGAGTGCAAACTAATGCAACCACTCTAGAAATCAGTATAGAGAATCTTCAAAAAGCTAAAAGCAAATCTACCACATGACCCAGATATACCACTCTTCAGCATATGCCCAAGGGACTCAGCATCCTGCTCAGCAATGTTTACTGTTGCTGTATGTACAATAGTAAGGAAATAGATACAATCTAACAATCCTTTAACGGATAAATGAACAATCAGAGTACAGCACATATATACAGTGGACTGCTATTCCACTGATAGAAAATGAAACCATAAATTTTACAGGCATTGTAATTGAATTAAGTCAGACAGATATTGTTTCATTTATATAAAAATCCATAGAAACAGAAAATCAATAGTTTCCAGGGTATGTGGGCAAAGGGAAAAAAGGAGTCACTGATTAATGGGTAAAGGGTTTTGGAGGGAAGAGGTGATAAAATTGTTTTGGAATGAAAGAATAGAGATAATTACATAATGTTAATATGTAAATATCACTGACTTGAATGCTTTTGAATTTTATATTGTAATTTAATCCAAGCACTTGAGAGGCAGAGACTTGAATTTTATATTATTTGTATTTGATTAAAATATATGCATATAAAGTTAAACAACCATGTTCTCTAATAACAAATCAGTAATATCAACTCTTTATGTCAAGTAGATTTTCAGAAAAAAGAAAATTGGCAATCCACTCACAAGAGCTCTCAAAGTACTAAACTTTGTCAATGGCAAAGAAGTTAATAGTCTATACACATTTTCTTTGACGTTGTTAGGCAGCTCTCCACTGCTATGCTATACCAAATATCTGAGATAATCAGAATGTAAAAAGAAAACATTTATTTTACCTCACAGTTTTAATTTTAGTCCATGACCAACCTGGCTCAGTCGTATAGACCCAATGGTAGCACAATCAGTACACTATATTAAGGCTTCATGGCAAAGGAGGCCCATTTATTTCATGTCTAAGAATCAAAAGCAAAAAAAGTAAGATATCATACAATATAAACTTGTGCAAAAAACCTCCTTATATAATAAAATATCACATTCCATGCATATATAATGAAAAATTGAAAAGCAAAGAGCTAGACTTCTTTTACACAGTCCTCCTTGACAGAACACCCAGATTTACTGAAAACACCCTACTAAACTCCCACCTCTTAGAGGTTCCACCATCTCATAGCAGCAGCAAGCCGAAGACCAAGTTCTTAACACATGAACTTTTATGTAACATTTACACAAAGCATACAACATGGCAACAGTAGTTAATAGTCACAAAAGATAAGCAAAGGTAGATAAACAGGACTCATTACTCTCAAAGTAGAGACTGAATATATAAATACCATCAAAATTATTTAAAGAGAAATATGACAGACAAGATGACTAAAGGAAATTTATAATGGTTTAGTTTTTGTTTTACACTTAAATATTTTGAGGCTGACATTTCCCTCCCAGGGTACACTCCTGAATCTAATAGTAGAATGTAAATATTTGGTCAAGAAGATTTTAAATTCTTAAGGCATATTCACAAGTTCAATTTAAGGATTCAAATGTACTTTATTCCAAGTCTGTCTGCAAAACATTCATTGACAGATGTGGCTGGTGGTAAGTTTCCATTTTTAACAAAAGTTAGTTCCTTATCTTGAAAACTGAGTCTTTCCGTATTTTTTTATGTTAGTACATCCACTGAAATTCTGTTTTCATAACAACTACTATTCACAGATGTCTATTTTTGTTTTATATTAAAGGAAAAACTGCATTTTAGAACCACAATAGCACATTTTTAAAATATTCATTTAAAAGGGGCTCATTGGAGGCAAATGAGTTAGCTTTTGGAAAAATGTTTACATTTTTGCTTATTTTTAAAAATCATACTAAAATTATTCAAAATCATTTATTTACTGTTAGGTTCAGAAAGCTTGCATCTGGTGGTGATACAGGTATTATGCCAATGACTATGCTCTTGGATTAGCACTGCTAATAATAATTATGTACACAGATGTTACAAAGAATAACCTCATATTATTCTAGTGATGCTTATTTTTATATAACCACAAAATTGGGAAATTTTTCAAGCAAACAAATGACATCTACATTTTAAATCCAGATAAGTCTCTGGCTCAACTCCTAAAAGTCGAAATTTACCCTTTATGGTTACATTTCCTTCTGAAGTCAATAATTACTTCAAGTGTAAGAAGAATGATGCCAAATGTCCTACTTTTCTTTCTGCTGTTGTGATAAATCACTGAACAAAACAAATTTAGAAGAAAAAAGTTTATTTCATCATGAAAGTTATAGTTCATAGTTGAAGTCAGGAAAGGAACTCAAAGCAGTAGCCTGGAAACAGGAATTGAATCAGACACCACAGAGGAACTCAGTTTCAGGGCTTGCTGGCCTGGCTTGCTTGGTTCGCTCTCGTAGGGATGGTACTTCCCACAATGGGATGGACACTCCAACATCAATCACTAGTCCATGGAATGTCCACAAATATACCCTAGGCCAATCTGGTGAAGACAATTCCTCACACAAGATTACCTCTTTCTAGGGAACTCCAGTTAGTGTCAAGTTGACAAAAACTATCCAGTATACCAAACCACTTCTCAGAGTACACAGTGGAGAGAAAGGTATACACCATACGCTGTATATATAAATTAGACAGTGCAAACAAGGATTAGTATTCATCAATTCATCCTTTCCTTAAGATAAGATCTATTACATATATACTGCTTGTCAAATACCAGGCCAAGTACACACACACACACACACACACACACACACACACACACCACAAATCTACTCTATTCTCAAGGAGGTCTTCGCATTCCTCTTTAATGTTATTTATTAAACAATTTAAAATTGTTTTGTTAAATCATCTTTAATGGTTGTAACTTGACATTACTGAAATTATATTTTGGCCCTGTCTTTCTATCACACAATATAACAAAACTTACCAATACTTGCTTACACTAGGCTCAAAACACATTCCAAATCAAACCTTTTTTTAATGAAATACTTTGTTTTATCTGATATATTTTGATCATGTTTTCCCCCTTCCTAAATTCCTCCCAGATCCTCCATACCTCCCCCATTCTCTCAACTCCATGCAAGACTACCACCCCCTGAAAAGCAAGAAACAGATCTAGCACACACCTCTTTAATCCAAGGGCTTTTTGTTTATTGTAACAAGATTAAATAAAGTCTACCATAAATCAAGAAGCAGATCAAGCAACCAGTTGACAGGGAGCCAACAGAGATAAAAAATCAGAGTGAGAGGAAGTCAGGAAGATGAATAGAGACACATAGGAAGTAGAAAGGAGGGACATTCTGTTGGAAGGGGTTTTAAGACAGTGAGAAGAGAATGGGATTCCCTTTGGGGACTTTGGCTGAGTCTGGGCGCTTTCTCTGCTTCTCTGAATTCACAGGCTTTTACCCCAGCATCTGGCTCCCGAGTCTTTATTGATAAAATCAAACATTTAAGATTTTGTTTTTAAAAACCTCTCTCCTCTCTCTCTCTCTCTCTCTCTCTCTCTCTCTCTCTCTCTCTCTCTCTCTCCCTCTCTCTTCTCTCTCTCTCTCTCTCTCTCTCTCTCTCTCTCTCTCTCTCTCTCTCTCTCTCTTTCTCTCTCTCTCTGGTTTATTATAGTGTCTTGTAGGCTCTGGTCCAGCTAATACAACAATGGCTGTCTACCAACGCAAAGTCTAAGAATACAGTAGTTGTGCAGTTCAGGAGGCTGAATGTATCAACTGATCTTCAGTATATTCTAGAATCCTTAAGAAGCCATTACTGGCTCTAAAGCCAGTAAAGAAATGAACTTGCCAGAAAGTTGTGGATCTTGTCCCTAAAATTGCATGAGAATTCGAGAATCCGCAAGTCCATGTGGGAGGCCTGCCCCCAGTTGGTTTTAATTGGTAAATAAAGTTGCTGGCGGCCAATGGCTGGGCAGGAAGACAGAGGTGAGACTTTAGGATTCCTGGCAAAGGACCAAGGTATAGAGGAAGGGGATAGCCACCATGCTTGGGAAGGAAGAGAGAAACCAGGCCTGAGAGGTGCTGAAGACAGAAAATAGTCGTCATGTAGGTGCCAGGCAGCCTAGGGAGCTACAGATCTGGGTCCAGAGTAGCAAAGATGGAATATAGATTTTAGTAAGTAATAACTTGGGAATATCAGAGGAGGGTACATCAGCCACAAGAAGGTTAGGAAGTGGCCCAGCCATTGAACTGTTTAAGATATATCAAAGTATAACGGCTGTGTGTGTGTGTGTGTGTGTGTGTGTGTGTGTGTGTGTGTGTGTGTGTGTGTGTGTCATTCTGGAACACAGAACATTGGGGCAGGTAACAAGGCACAAGGAATGCGAGCAGCTGCCTGCATCAATTTGAGTAGCTCTAATTGGATACAGCTACAAGGCAGAGTAGGGAAAAGCAGGCAAAGAGCTTCCTTTGTCCATACCCTTCATATACCTGGCCACCCAAAGGGATGGCCCAGTTTTAAGGTGGCTCTTTCCACCGCAAAAGATTGGCATTTAAAACGGGTCTTCCAATTTGAAGTGATTTAATTGAGAAAAATTCCTCACAGTTATACCCTAAAGGTTGAGTTACAGTTAACTCAAGTTGGCAACCAAGAATAGCCATTATATCTACAAATTCAATTAACTATTTCCTTTTTTTTTTTTCCTGAAGAGGGAAGAGTTTATTGCAGGTTGGGGATACCTAGAGAAGGCAAAAATCTAACAGTGAGTGAACTGTGGGGCCCACCCGTTTCAAAGACAAGCAAGTAAAACAAATACAGTTATATACAATTATTAAAAAAGAGTGGGGTGGTAGAAAACAGGAAACACTGCCAGCAGCCTTCTAGAAGATTGGTCACAGGACATTCAAGGAACACCATGCCCCCCAGTTCCTGCTGGGTCCCAGACCTGCTATGGCTTTCTGCCTGCTCTTGATAAAGAACAGATAGCTATTTCTAGTGCTCCAAGAACCTTGACCTTCTTCTTGCTGTTCCTTAACATGCATACTCTGTAAATATTTTTCCATATGCTATTTTTCCTGCCACTCCAGATATTCTCATAACTTTCTTTCATTTCTTTCAAGTCTTCCTCTAGGTAAGTCCTATAGGAGATGCTCTCTGGCTACCAAAATTAAAAAGCAATTCTTTTCTTTCTCTTGCTTTCTTTTCTTTCTTTCTTTCTTTCTTTCTTTCTTTCTTTCTTTCTTTCTTTCTTTTTTTTTGTTTGTTTTGTTTTGTTTTATTATTTTTTGATACTTTATTTACATTTCAAATGTTTCCCCCTCTCCAGGTCTCCTCTTTGGAAATCCCCTATCCCCTCCCCCTCCTCCCTCTGCCTCTATGAGGGTATTCCCCCACTCTCCCAACCACCCACCCACTTCCATCTTCCCACCTTGGCATTCCCCTGTACTGGAGCCTCTAACACCCTCAGGTTCAAGGGCCTTTCCTTCCCCTGATGGCCAACAAGGCCCTCCTCTGCCACATATGTGGTCCGAACCATGGTTCCCTCCATGTGTATTCTTTGGTTGGTGGTCCAACCTCCAGGAGGACCGGGAGGTCAGGCCAGTTGACACTGTTGCTCCCTCCATGGAGCTGCAAATTCCCTCAGTTCCTTCAGTCCTTTCTCCAACTCCTCCATCTGGGTGGGACCTCACTCTCAGTCCAGTGGTTACTGTGAAGTGAAACTTGGGTATTCCGAACTTTTGGACTAATATCCACTTATCAGTGAGTACATACCATGTTAGTTCTTTTGTGACTGAGTTACCTTGCTCAGGATGATATTTTCAAGTTCCATCCATTTGCCTGAGAATTTCATGAAGACACTGTTTTTAATAGCTGACTAGTATTCCATTGTGTAAATGTACTACATTTTCTGTATCCATTCCTCTGCTGAGGGACATCTTGTTTGTTTCCAGCTTCTGGCTATTATAAATATGGCTGCTATGAACAGAGTGGAGCATGTGTCTTTATTACATGTTGGAGCATCTTCTGGATATATGCTCAGGAGTGGTATAGCTGGGTCCTCAAGTAGTATTATGTCCATTTTTCTGAGGGTCCGCCAAACTGATTTCCAGAGTGGCTGTACCAGCTTGCAATCCCACCAACAATGGAGGAGTGTTCCTCTTTCTCCACATCCTTGCCAGCATCTACTGCCACTTGATTTTCAACAAAGAGGCTAAACCATCCAGTGAAAAAAAGGACAGCATTTTCAACAAATGATGCTGGTTCAACTGGCAGTCTACATATAGAAGAATGAAAATTGATCCATTCCTATCTCCCTGTACAAAGTTCAAGTCCAAGTAGATCAAGGACCTCCACATAAAACCAGATGCACTGAATCTAATAGAAGAGAAAGTGGGGAAAAGTCTCGAACACCTGGGTACAGGGGAAAAGTTCCTGAACAGAACACCAATGGCTTATGCTCTAAGATCAAGAATCGACAAATGGGACCTCATGACATTGCAAAGCTTCTGTAAGGCAAAGGACACTGTCAATAGGACAAAATGCCAACCAACAGATTGGGAAAACATCTTTACCAATCCTATGTCCGTTAGAGGGCTAATATCCAGCATATACAAAGAACTCAAGAAGTTAGACTCCAGAGAACCAAATAACCCTATCAAAAAATGGGGAACAGAGCTAAACAGAGAATTCTCAACTGAGGAAATTTGCAGGGCTGAGAAGCACCTAAAGAAATGTTCAACATCCTTAGTCATCAGGGAAATGCAAATCAAAACAACCCTGAGATTCCACCGCACACCAGTCAGAATGGCTAAGATCAAAAACTCAGGTGACAGCAGATGCTGGTGAGGATGTGGAGAAAGAGGAACACTCCTCCATTGCTGGTGGGATAGCAAGCTGGTACAACCATTCTTTTCTTTCTTAACTGTTATATGAAATACTATTTACTTATTATCATCTCCCCAACTAGAATACCAATTCATGAAAGCCAACTTTAGTTTCTGACTATACCTTGTACCCCTAAAAACAGTACCTGGCACACAGTAAATATTGAGCACTTAGTATTGAACTAATTACTTCTTTTGTCCTTTCTTTTTCTCTACTGACTCTGCTTCTTATTGGGTGGAATTTAAAACTCTGAGAAAGCAACTACTTTCAATAAATTGATCACCATTCAATATGATGGCAGTTCACCCAGGAGATACCCAGCTAAAAGTCTTGGATACAGCACCAATTCCTGAACCCCTGTCTCTTACAGCCAGAGTACTAGAGTCACACAGCACAAAATATGAAACCTTATATTCAAGGAATCACTTTTGCTATTGTATTCAGGCAAAGTTTAGATAACAAAGTAATCATTTTTTTTATTCCTTGCTCATGTAAAGATAATAAAGTATATCTTTCTATTTGGTTTTGTTGTCCTCTTCCCACTAAGATCATAGTGTTCAAATCAATTACTAAGAGAAATCAGACTCCAAGAAAAGTCCTTTCTTCTTTCCAGTAAAATATTTTTGTCATATCACTCTTAATCTAATCCTATTTCTAACATCATACCCACCACATCTTAGTTTTGTAAGGGGTAATTTTCTAACCTATGCATCCATATGCTAATGTATGTTATAGACTACTTTTCTAAATGTTTCATTTTATTAAAGAATTATATTGAAAACAATACCTTACCTAACTGTAAAAAATTTATTACTCAATTTAAGACAAAAATATTATGATGATTTTAGGAATAATTAATTGACATATAATAGCCTCACAAAAATCCCTTAAAATATTACTTATAGGACTGTTGCTAGCCTATTTATGTAATTACTGTGTGCAAAACATGAGATTCAACTGATAATCATTATTAAGTACCTATTAATGGTATGGTTTCATGCAGAGATCTTGGGTTACAAATATGCATTTCTTAGTACAGAAAGCTTTTGTGTCTGACAAAATCTATCCTTCCTAGCTGTGGTTTGAACAGGAAAGGTCCCCAATAATCTTGGGCATTTGTACACTTGGTCTCAGTTAGTGGCACTGTTTGGGGGAGTTGAATAATGCATCCTTGCAGGGGGATGTATGTCACTGGCTTTTAAAGATTAAGACATCACCATACTATCAGTTTGCGCTCTCTCTCTCTCTCTCTCTCTCTCTCTCTCTATCTCTCTCTCTCTCTTTCCCTCTCTCCTCTCCCTCCCTCCTTTCTTCCCTCTCTCCCTCCATTCTCTCTGCTTCATGTGCTTCATGATAATGGTTGGGATGTGAGTTCTCAGCTTCCTGCTCCTGCTGCCATGGCTGCCGCTTGCTTTCATATCTCTATCCATCATCATGGATTCTTTCTCCTCTGGAACCATGAAAGTAATTAATACATGAATATTTTGTTATATGTTTCTTGAAATAATTACATTGTCAATGTATACCTTATAAGCAGCAATTAATAAAAACTACCCAGACATTTTTACTATGGAGCATTTTGTTTACAGGTGCACTCATGTGTGTGTGTGTGTGTGTATTTAATACTTATATATAATATATATTATATATATTTATAATGTATTTATATAAATATATATAAACATTATAATGTTTAGAAAGGGAATTCAAGTGAATGTGCTATGGGATCAGTGAAAGTTTAGTCAAGAAAAATATTTTTTCTTTAATCTATTTAACTTGCTCAAAAAATTGTCTTTTTTCTTTTTCTATAGCTGGATTTTTTAAGTTTTTAAGCTTATTTTTATTTTATGTATATGGATGCTATGCATGCATGTATTATCTGTGCACCATATGTGCATAGTGCCAGTGGAGGCCAGAACAAAGCATCAGGTTCCCAGAAAGTTGTTCATCCCTATGTGGATGCCGAAAAACAAACTTGGGTCCTTTGGAAGAGCAGCAGTGCTCTTAACTGCTGAGATCTCTCTCTAGCTTCCACATAATATTTATTAAAAGACAGTAGTACTAAAATAGAGTGCATATTTTGGCAATACTATTTATATAGAGTTAATCAGAAAGGTAAAAACACTTAACTGAAGATCCCATAAATCTCTTTGACATTCATTTCCTTTGTTAAAAAAAGCAAAATATTTTTATTCATAAATGGAACAATAGTCCTAATTTTAATCTGAAAAGCAATATTTTTCTTTATAAGTATTACTTGAGAAAACTGTTCACTTCACTAGCTTTAGAATGATTTCCCTAGCCAGTTTTAATGTGCCCTATAATATAGCCGTACTACATTATATCACCATCTGCACTAATGCTGTCCTCCCACTCTGCTGTGTTATTCTTACACCTAACCCTCTTTGTAACCCTTACACCTCCCACACTATCCATCCTAACTTCATAATTGTCAAAAAGGAAATGATCGTTTCATCTCACATACCATCATTTTCATCAAATTTTCTCATGTCGGTGATGTGGCCTTTAATTTCATCAGCTGACTGCCGAAGACATGTCTTCTCATACCATCAGTGGGATGGCATTGATAATCTCTCCCAAAGAGATGATTGCTGTTTTGCTTTGATTCTTACACATACTGAACACATATATAGCACTCCAGTGAGGATATTAGACATACTCATGTGTCCATGATATTTTTATCTTCTGCAATGACACTGCAAAGACAAAATATCAAAAACATCTACAAAATATCAAAACCTCAGATGGGAAATATACTAATAGAAAGAAAGGTGTTGGGCTCAAGTGTTGCAACCAATTAATGAAACCAGAAGCAAAACTCTTCAAGATCACAGACTATACCATAACAGTGGGCAAAAGGTTCAACACTTCTTCAATGTTAGAGTAGGCAGCTAAGTAGATAGATAAAGTATTACAGATATAATAATATTATATTACTGATCAGCAATTCATTCCAGCAATGTCCTATTGATACCGGATAATTGGCATAAACTTCACATGCTAAGCACAACTTATTAAATGCATATAATTGTTAGGTAATATTAATAATATAAGCATAACTAATTAACATAGCATTCCTATCAATATGCTTAAGGCCATGGGACAAACTTAGACCCATAGACAAGATCTATTACACAGATTTAGAAGAAATTTATGAGATCTAATTTGATTCCTAAATATCTTTTCCATCCAAAATGATATCTTAATACAAATTTATACCAGAAGGTAGTGAAAATAGAAAAAAATGAACTAGTCTTATATTTGAGAGGGAGCAGAAATCTACTTTGTCTAAGAATGTAGAAATAAAAGACATTGTAAAGCCCTCTATATGCACAGTGAACTGATTAAAAACACAGCAATTTTCTAAAGAATTCAACATGTTCATAAAGGGATTCAAAAAGGAATATATATTTTTTAATAACTACAGAACTTTCACTATCATTTGAATGTCATGCCTGGTTGAATCTACAGAATCAGGTATACAATGTCCATCAAAATATTTCTATAACTATGGATGTGTATTTTATATGTTTTTAAATTTTTGTATCTTCATTTTTATAATATTTTTAAAATTATTATCAGCAGTTTACCTATCATTTGAATGCTTAAATTTCAAAAATAATATCATGGAATTTCAGGACCTGTGATAGTTGGTTTTTTACTGTCAACTTGTATGATGGCCTGTGATCATGTCTGTAAATAATTGTCATAATTACATTAATTTATGTGGGAAGATCCAAACCAGTTGGTTGCCCCTATTCCCTAAGCCAAGAATTCTGGACTATATCTAAGTGATTAAAGTAAAGTAAATAATAAGTATGTATGTGTTCTTGATGGTTTCAGTTATGGATGTGCTGGAGCAGCTGCCTCAAGCCTTGAATGCTATGCTCTTCCTGCTATGAAGGACCATAACTTGAAATTGTGCATTAAAATAAATTCTTTCTCTCCTAAGTTGGTTTTTCCAGGGTATTTTGTCACAGCAACATGGAAGGAAAGTGCTCATAACTTTCCTCTTTATAATTACATAGTAGTCGTGTGCGAAGAGACAGAAGGAAGAAATGAGATATCCTGATGGCGAAGATCAAACTGGCTCCAGTAACTCAGCACCTGTTCTTCCGGAGTAGTCTAATGATATCACTGCCCCCTTCCTACTCCTGACTTTGGTCAGAGATTTCTTTCTGTCTCTCTCTCTCTCTCTCTCTCTCTCCCTTCTATCCTTCTTTCTCTCCTACCTAATATCAGGGAGTTGAATGGGTGGAGAAAAGAGATGGAGAAGGCCAAAAGCACAAAAATCCCACAAAAGTAGCCAAACATCTGGTTACATTACATTTTCTCTGACTAGTTACTTAATATTTCAATATTGAATTTGTAATGCACTACTAATGTTTCAATACGAGTATGAATAGGAATGCAAAATAGCCTTGCCTTATAGTGTATGACATTCTTCTCCTCCTGCTTTGCCAAATATCTTTGCTCCCTGCAATTTCTAGCTCTTGCCACACTGCTGGTACTACAGTGAGATGACTGCAGGGCTACTAAAGGTACTTCCATCCAATATCAACTTCCAGGTTGTCAGAGAAGTGTCATTTTCCCATTCTGTTGTGTTCACACATGAGCTTTAGCAGCAGCACTTGTGCCCTTAAGCTCAGTGTGCCAAGTATCCTTGGAATCTTCTTCAGCCACTACACTGAAGTTGTTGGTTTTTTTCCATAATTAGATATGACTCCATTAGGCCAAGTCATAGGAGTCAATAATTAAGAAAGTATATTATTCTCTCTTTGTTCACCAATTCAAAGTCATGATTTATTTAGGGAAAAAAATATTGAGTATCAAAATGGCTTCTGTCACCTCTCAATCAAACTCTTAAGAACTGCTGAAACATGTCTAAATCCTAGCTGAAGTTCTAACTACATATATTGCTCTTCCTTCAACCCTTACTTCTTGGAATCTATTCTGAAGCAATACAGACTGGGAGGGACTTGAAACTTAAGGAAGAAATTAGGCATAAAAAATATATTTAAAAAAAAAAACGACTGTTCAAAGTAAAAGTATTTCAATATACCACATTTCCAAATGTAGCCTACATAGGAGTGTAAGCTATTCCTATGGGAAGTAGGAGCCTGTAAACAAACTTTAAATAAATCATTTCACTACATTGTGAGTCTGGAAGACATATGGCATTCTGGATAGTCTCCTAGAGAATCTACACAAATGGAAGAGATGGAGTCTCCATTATGTTGCTACAAACTGCCATTCACATTAATAGTTTACCCAAAACCAAAGAAGACCTGATAGAAAGAGAACTGGAGTCCTGGCAAGAAACTGTAATTTTTGCTTTAAAAACTCAAGTGAAGGATCATCTGGAAAATTTAGGGGCCCAAAAATACTTCATAGAAAGCTAAGAAGACAGAAACCAATGAAATTTTAAACATTTTTCATAATTTCACACCTCAAAAACATCAGGTTACATATAAAAATGAATACTGCTTATTTAGTATCTACAAACCACTAAATTACACACGCTAGCTGGGTGGTGATGGCACATGTTTGAAGTCAGCCTGGTCTACATAATTAGTTCTAGGACAGCTGAGACTACACAGAGAAATCCTGTCTTAGAAAACAAACAAACAAAAATTAGACATGTTAAATATCTGGGCCAGCTCATGAAGAGGAAAATCATGCCTGGTCTTGGAAACCTAGCCACCTACCTTGGGCTAGTGAAGGTATAGATCTTGGAGGAGAACCTACAACCAGCATAATCCCTAACTACATTTGAAATATTTATCATTTTATGCAAAGATGATTGTAGTCTTCACCCTTTATCAAAGAAACTTCTCTTTGCAACAGATGGTGACCATTACAGAAAACTACAACCAATCAAAATGCAGAGTTGTAGAGCCCAGTCCAAACTTATACATCTACAGTATAGCTCCTGCACATAAGGCTAGGAATCATTGCAAAAGAGGGGGCAGAAAGATTCTGAGAGCCAGAGGACAGAAAATTTGGTGTGAGACTATGTCTCCTAGAAGTGTTACAGAAGCTAAACCCATGAAGTCTCATCAACATGGCTGTCTAAATAAGATTTGAACAAGGATGACATCAATAGACATGCTAAGGTGGAAGGCAGGAAGTTCATGAGGCCTCAACCCTAAACAAAGAACTACAGGAAACTAAAGAATAATGAAAGCAGAAGAAATAATCTTCCCTAGAGAAGAGCATACCAACTGCTTATCCAATAGCAAATGTTCAGCCCTGGAACCATACATACAAATAACATTATACAGATTTAATAGGTTGCATTTATATATTTAGGAATATATATGAAAATATTTTTTTTAAAAAAGAAGCAATGAATTTGAGGGAAAGCAACAGGGTAGTGTACATGAAGACTGAAGAGAGGAAAGGAAAGGGGAAATCACAAAATTATAGTATATATTAAATATCATATATATATAATAGATTTATACTGGAAAAACTAGTATCTGTCTATCTTAAATTAACTGGGCATCCTGATTTATTATTTACTAACCTTAAAATTTTTATCCTTAGAAATGCACCACTAAGACTCTACAGAAAACTTTCAATCCATCAAAATCTGCCTCTCCCACAGAGAACTAACTCTTAAGAAATCAGGTTTGGTGCTGGAATATGGTTCAGTGGTAGAGCATATACATAAAATGAAGATCCTACATTCAATGTCCAATATCATTTAAAACCCAGAAAAGAAAAGACATACAAAGAAGAAGAAGAGGAAGAGGAAGAAGAGGAAGAAGAGGAGGAGGAGGAGGAGGAGGAGGAGGAAGAGGAGGAAGAGGAAGAGAGGGAGTGGTATTGTGGGGGATAGAAAATTCAAGTTTGGATATAGTGAATGATTAGCATGACTGAGACCCTGAGTTACATCCATAAATTTCCAACACCAAAAAAAAAAAATTTTAAAATACGGGTGAAAGTCATATTTAACAGCTTCCCATATATGGGGAGCGTGGGAGATAGAGATTTAGAAGCTCAAAATTTTTAGCCTTGGGGCTGGAGAGATGGCTCAGTGGTTAAGTGAACTGGTTGTTCTTCCAGAGTTACCTGGGTTCAATTCCCAGCACCCTCATAGCAGCTCAGAACTGTCTGTAAGTCCAGTTTCAGGGACTCAACACCCTCACACAGTCATGCAGGCAGGCAAAACACCAATGTACATAAAATATTTTTTAATATATTTTTTAAAATTGGCCTGTGTGATGTTTAATCTTGATTGCCTATTTGACTGGATTAAAAAGAACCTCTTGTTTAATTAGTAAAGTGTATCTCTGTTTCTAAAAGATTAACAAATAGGGTAGTGAATATCCACTTTCAGTGTAAGTGGTATGGCCCCACACAAAGGAAAAAAAGGAGAGATTCTGATAGTCTAGGAATAACCTCTTACTGCTTCCTGGCTGCTGTGATGTGAGCTGTTCTACTCCACCTCACTCTCCTTGACTGAATGGACTGAAACCATGAGTATTTGTTCTCTATGTTGTTTCTTTGATATATTTTATTATAGCAAAAACAAAAACCATCTAACACAACCTGACATGGCTAGAACTTCCCAAGCCTACCTCACAGTCTAGCTTTTTCCTCATCTCAGTGTAGTTTCCTCTTTTTGCCTTTAAAGGGAATTGATCTTTATTGAACATCTTGCACCTCAAATTATATTTCAGTGCCAATTTTTCAGAGAACACAACTAATAAAGTTGGTACTGGGAATGCTCTCAAAAAATGAACAACAAGATGAGGCTTTGGAGCATTGCCTGATCATGAAAATCCCATGGCACATAAGTAGATGAAGCAACAAACAGACTTTACCCAACTGGAGACACTTGTTAAAGTGCTCCTTGGTAGTGAACTGGGAGGATACACTGATAGAAGAAAATGTACTAGCATACAGGAAATAGTGACTATATGGTGATGGAATTATTTATAAACCCCACTGATGCTCTGAAGTAGATAATGAGAAAATAAGTGTAATTGGAAACTGAACCACTTTGGATAAATACAAAATAATATTTTAAAAATAATTTTTCTAAAAAGCTATGGATATAGCTCTGCAAGTAGCCAGAGTGTATACCTTGATAAAGCACACTATAGACAGTGTGAGATAAAGTCTGAAAAAACTTACAAGTTTGAAACACCAAGATTCATGCATTTGAAATGCCACTATATTTTCAGTGATACAGTAGTGAGGGATGTAACCAAGTAAAAAGACAAAATGGAAAATCTTCTACCTCTCGAAGGAAAAACTTGAACTTTGGGTTCTGGAAGTAGCACATCCACAGGGTTTGTTGGGTTTTGTTTGTTTGTTGGTTGGTTGGTTGGTTTTTTTGGTTTTTTTAAACTGAGACTATGACAATTTTATTGAGAGCAATGAAACTTCTTTTTTTTTTTAAAAATTGGCTATATTTTTAATTTACATTTCAAATGTTATTCCCTTTCCTGGTTTCCCCCCTCCTGGAAACCCGCTATGCCACCACCCCCTCCCCCTGCTTCTACGAGGGTGTTCCCCCACCCACCAACTCATTCCTGCCTGCCCGCTCTCGACTCCCCTACACTGGGACATCTATCGAGCCTTCATACAACCAAGGACCTCTCCTCCCATTGATGCCTGACAAGGCCATCCTCTGCTATATATGCAGCTGGAGCCATGTGTACTTCTTGGCTTGTGGCTTAGTCCCTGGAAGTTCTTGGGGGTCTGGTTGGTTGATATTGTTTTTCTTCCTATGGGGTTGCAAACCCCTTCAGCTCCTTCAGTCCTTTCTCTAACTCCTTTATTGGGGTCGCCGCGCTCAGACCAATACAGAGCATCTGCCTCTGTATTTGTAAGGCTCTGGCAGGGCCTCTCAGGAGACAGATATATCAGGCTTCTTTCAGCAAGCATTTCTTGGCATCCACAATAGTGTCGGGGTTTGGTGACTGTATATGGGATGAATCCCCAGGTGGGGTGGTCTCTGGATGGCTTTTCCTTCAGTCTCTACTCTACATTTTGTCTCCATATTTGCTCCCATGAATATTTTCTTCCCTTTTCTAAGAAGAACCGAAGCACCCACACTTTGATCTTCCTTCTTGAGCTTAATGTGGTCTGTGAATTGTATCTTGGGTATTCAGAGCTTTGAGGCTAATATCCACTTATCAGTGAGTGCATACCATGTGTGTTCTTTTGTGATTGGGTTACCTCACTCAGGATGATATTTTCTAGTTCTATCCATTTGGCAAACAATTTTGTGAATTCATTATCTTTAATAGCGGAATAGTACTCCATTATGTAAATGTACCACATTTTCTGTATCCATTCCTCTGCTGAGGGACATCTGGGTTGTTTCCAGCTTCTGGCTATTATAAATATGGCTGCTATGAACATAGTGGAGCATGCGTCTTTATTACATGTTGGAGCATCTTCTGGGTATATGCCCAGGAGAGGTATAGCTGGGTCCTCAGGTAGTATTATGTCCATTTTTCTGAGGGTCCACCAAACTGATTTCCAGAGTGGTTGTACCAGCTTGCAATCCCACCAACAGTGGAGGAGTGTTCCTTTTTCTCCACATCCTCGCCAGCATCTGCTGTCACCTGAGGTTTTGATCTTAGCCATTCTGACTGGTGTGAGGTAGAATCTCAGGGTCACGGTTTTTAAATACTGCATGAGTCTATCTATTGGATGATAACTTTGAGAAATGACCACTATAATAAATACAAGCCAAGCAACCCATTGCTTGGTTCCTACTATTCAATGCATCCCACAGTTTTGTAAAATGTCAGTAATAGGAAAGGTTCCATAAAAGCTTATGACAGACTCAAGTAGAAACAGGTAAAACCACTTCAAAAGCTGGTGGATGCCTTTATCATATGCAGCACAAAAGGGTATGTGCGTTAAAATAAAGCATCTTTGTTATTGGATCCTGATAGAAATAAAATGTCTTAGTTTGGAATAACAACGTATTCATGTGACTAAATATGTTCATTCATAACCTGAGTCCTGTCAGAAGCACAAATCTTAAAGTCATGTTATCACATTTATAAGTCACTATAAAACAGAAGAGTAAATCCAGTGCACAAGAAAAGTTGCATAATCAAACAAAATGATTTATTAGATAAATGCATTTGGGATGTCAAAATTTTTTTAAATATATACTAGAATAAAAAAATCAGAACATGTATGTTAAATTAAGTAAAAGTATCTTTCCATGCAAGTAGACACAGGTTTACAATCCATTTGAAGATATTTTTATGCCCATAAAATATTCGGATTGTTCATCCATTAAAAGCTAGGCTCACAACCAAAATGTCATCATACTTTCAAAAAACAAACTTTATAAATTCTTTCATAATTTCATATTTTGAACATATCTACTCATCCTTTTCTAACTCACCCCATAACCACTGCATCATCCCTTCTGACTCAGCTTTCAGTTTTCCTCTTGTTTTTTTTCTTCATCACATCTAGTTTGTGTTGCCCGACTAGTCTTGGGAGTGCCTGCTCTGGAGTGTGGTGACCAACCAAGGATCACATCATGAAAAATAACTGACCCTCCTTTACCCAGCAACCATCAAAGGCCAACAGCTCCTCGGCTGGTGATGAGATTTGTCTTCACCTTCCCCTTTCTATTCTGAGAATTTCTCTGGCTTGATCTTGCACAGGTCTAATGTATACTATCACAATCCCTGTGAATTCAGACCCTCTGTGTTCAGGAAACACTTTGCTTGATCCTATCCACTACCTCTGGTTCTTATAACATTTCTGTCCCCTCTTCTGCAAAGATCCCTGTGCTTTGGAAGACAGGCATGACACGTATAACACATTTGAGGCTGAGCACTCCAATCTCATTCTCTGCATATTAATCCATTGAAGGTCTCTGTGTTGTCATTTACTGCAAACTTCTCTCATGATGACGGATAGATCCTCTGATCTATGTGTATATCAATTAGTCAATAGTAGTCATTTTAATACTATGTTAACTTAGAAGAATAATAGTATTGTGGGCCTATCACCTATTGAGCCACAGGTGTTTGGTTGCTTTAACAATGGTAGGAACAGCTCCCATCTCATGAGCAGGACTCACATCTAATCATAAAGTACTTGGATACTCCCCTAAACATTCATCCACTTTTGCAGCAGGAAGCAAATCTTATCAGGCCAGTCACTATAGTTGAAGGGTCACTGTTGGGTAAAACTGATGACCACTGATGGTACAGCACCTCTGGCAGCTGGCACAGCCTCTTCTGGCACCACTAAAGCTGGGACAGGGGTGCAGCTTCCAGGTGGGAACCAGCCTGATTCATCCATACTCTATGCTAAAAGCTATCTGGGACTCCAGTTCAGAGGGGTCCAACACCATCTGGCACCCTTGGACACCGCACACATGTACACATAACAACAGACAAAACACACACATAAAATAATTTTTAAAGCATTTGGGACCCCCATGTCATCAGTGCCATTCTTGAACCTATGGGCATATCTTGTCATGACAGTCATTTTGTAGCATACTAAACCTACCTTTTTAAACGTCTTTAAGTTCACAATCACAAAGAGTATGTGTTTAATGTGTTCAATTAATAAAATCAAGGGAGAAACGTTCATTTATCTAAAATTTTTTTAAACTGTCTTATGCAGCATTCACAAAGCCCTGGGCTTGGTCTTCAGCACTGCAAAAAATTAAAGTATAAATCAAAATTTTAAAAAGAAAAGTGAATATAGTATAATACTTTCATGTTTTTAAAAAGGATACAAAGGGCCACATGTGCATTTTGACATGAAAATAACCTTAGAGGGAATAAAAAAGAAGCCATCTAAATGGTTAGGCATGCTGGAGAGAACATTGGAAAATGATGTAGATTTTTGTACTGAGTACCATTTTTAGCCATGTGACCATATTTTCTATTTAAACTAATTTTTCGAGGTAAGATCTTATTATGTAGCCATTGACCAGCCTAAAACTTGCTATTTATATGAGGCTGGCCCAGAAACTCACAGAGATCTGCCTGCCTCTATCTCCAAGTGCTACTTAGTGCCACCATACCTCACATCAAAATAAAATTTTAACATAAGTTCTTGTTCCACTCATTTTTCAAAAGAAAAAAATTGTATGAAAGTTTACTCTTTCAGTTACTTTGAAGCATGTTTCCTACGTACCTTTTTGAAAAGCATATCAAATTGTAAAAACATTCAGTAGCAATTT